>SJXQ01003913.1:52293-367943 GCA_006408695.1 Aepyceros melampus | reverse complement strand
TCCCCGCCCGGCCGCTCCCGCCGCGCCCCGTCCCCGGCGCTGCCGGCGGGCGGCCCGTCCTGTCAGCGCGGCGGGGCGGGGCGCGTCCTTACCTCGCTCTGGGGAGGGGACGGCAGCGGGCGCGACTGAGGGGCTCCTCCCGGGCGCCGGGGCCGGGGCTCGAAACCGCGCCCCTCCTTCCTCCTCGCCTGTCGCCACGCCCCCCTCGCCCGCACGGACCCCAGGCACGGCCGGCGCGGGAGGGTCTACCCTCGGGACGAAGGCCTCGGCGCCGCCGTCGCTGTCGTGCTCTCCGCCACCGCCGCCGCAACCGCCGCGAACGCCGCCGAGGCCGGGCTCGAAAACATCTCCGGTCTCCGCCGTCCCTCACCACAGCCTGCTCGCTCCCAGGACGGCGCCGCACGGCGATTGGCCGCGGCGCGGGCACGTGACGCGCGGGCACGGGACGGGCAGCGTGAGCGCCCCGCCCCCAGCCCGCCGCCCCTTCCGTCCGCCCGCCCCGCCCGCGGCCCGCCGCTCTAGAGGCGCCGGGAGAAGCTTCCCGAGCCGGGGGCGGGGATCGGGGTGCACCAAGTGGACGCGGGGCAGCGGGGGACCGGGCGGAGCCCCGCGTCGCCGTCTCCCCTCCGCCGGCTCCGACCCCAGAAGGCATCCAGGACGGCGCCGCACGGCGATTGGCCGCGGCGCGGGCACGTGACGCGCGGGCACGGGACGGGCAGCGTGAGCGCCCCGCCCCCAGCCCGCCGCCCCTTCCGTCCGCCCGCCCCGCCCGCGGCCCGCCGCTCTAGAGGCGCCGGGAGAAGCTTCCCGAGCCGGGGGCGGGGATCGGGGTGCACCAAGTGGACGCGGGGCAGCGGGGGACCGGGCGGAGCCCCGCGTCGCCGTCTCCCCTCCGCCGGCTCCGACCCCAGAAGGCAGGGGCTGAGGGAGCGAGGGAGTAGCGCAGGCGCCGCGTCGCCTTGCGCAGTGGCCACCACCGTGGCTTGACTGGAAACTTCTGGAAATGGCGGCGACGAGGAAGAAGAGGCTCTGTCTACGTAGGGTATTCACACATTTTTTTTTTTTTTTTTTGCGGGAGCGGGCGGACGAGTTTGCCAGCTGGGACCTGGGAGACCGACGCTGCGCCCCCGGCTGGAGGCGGAGGCGGGTGCCCGCCCGGCCCGCTGTGCGCGGTGGGCCCGGGGCGTCCGGAGAGGCGGGCACCCGCTTCCGCGCACTGCGCCTGCGCGCCGGCCGGCCGCACCTGCGGGAGCCCGGGGACCCGCGGGGCCGCAACGCGCCTTCACCTGCACCAGGTGGGCCCGGGACCCGTCCCGAAAGCACATCCACGTGCACCTGCCCCCAGGTCCGCACGCACTGTGCAGTACGCCCTCCCCCAGTCACACGTTCGGCTAACCTTTTTAGACAAATTTCGGTGCATTTTCCCCCAACCGCTCGGGGCACTGCCAGCTGGAGGACTGCGCAAAGGAAAAGTCACCGCCTCGGCAGCCTCGCTGCTGGCAGTCTGACTTCCTCTGGAGGTTAATCCGCGACAGTCTGTACTTGCCCTTATTTAACCACCGAAGGGATTACATAATCGGAGGGAAACCATTTTATTCTGAGTTGCTTCTGATGACTTTTTATTTACAAGGGGTTAATCCACGACAGTTTGTGCATGCCTTTAACTATCAGAGGGCCCTCATCGTTGTGGCCTCTCAACTACAGCACGGGTTTGTGACTTACTGAAGTTACGAGTTTGTCATTAATCAGCAGATAAGATATTTCAGACTTGACAGAGAAAGCTACATCCCAGCATTTAACTGTATAAAACATAAACTTGCATTAAAGATCACTGTTTTTTTCTTTTCCTACATTTCTCGCATCTTTAAACACATCAGGTTCAATATGAGTAGTAAGAGTGCACCTTGTGGCTAGAAGTGGAACACTGTTACATTTAAGTTGAATATTTATGGCATGAAGTAACAAGTCCACTAAAAATTTATAACCAACTCGTCTGACTTTTCAAGTGGTTGAGTTGGTTCTCATTTAACTCGCTGTAACGACAACAGCAATAACTATTTCTACAGCAGTACAAGCCTCAGTTAAAAACTGAAAGCAAATCTTGAATTTGCTGAAATCAGTTAACCGTAATTTATGGCAATAACTACACACACAGCCTTTTACTTAAAAATCAGATTACGTGGGTAATTATGACCCAAGGCATTGTACTGACTACGACTGAATAAGGACACTATCTGTACAAAGTTCATTGTCGAAGTTTGTAAAATTTCTACAAGTTGCAAAAAATTTTAATTTAAACTATTAAGATTATATGTGGCACATTATAAATCAGCCAAAATTTGTTATTGGAAAGGTTCAAATGAAACTTACGAAGGGAAGAGGAGCTAATTTTCCTTTTTAATGTGAAACTAGAAGTACAAATCAAGAAGGTAATTCTTATTATGGATGTAATAGGATAGAGGCCTAAAAAGAAGCTGGAGCTAGTTGACTATGTTGCTGAGGCTCTTCACTATAGAGCCCTGTCTTTCATTAGCTCAAATCTCTGCAGCAAGTGGGCAAAATGTTTTTTTAATAGCACCAGGAGGTCAAGGATCCCAAGCAATAAACATCACTCTTAGCCAAGGTTGTTTTATCACATTTATTTAGGACTATTCTACCAGACACTTAAAATGTGCGTATGTGGTATGTGAAATAGAAGCCATCTGCAAAATTTACTTTCCAACTTCCTTCTTACCGTTAGAATCAACTACTGTTATGTTTTCTACTTGAAGTTCAGTTAGATCGTTCAGAAAATCCTGCCATATTTCAGGAAGGTGAATTAGTAAAAATAAAATCTCAGTCATGGCTTACCATATTGACAGTCTATACAGATATAATGCTTGGGCAGTGAATACCCATATGATTTTCACTTGCTGTAGGATTTACTAGGACAGTTGCTCTGTCCAGTTACAGCAAGTACTTCTGAGGAACTGGTAGCCTTCCCTAGCAACATTCAGTAGCCAGCCCAAAAACCACCAAAAAAGCCAGGCATGAGAATTTTTGCCCAATAGCAAGAATGACAAGTTGAATTATTTGTTGCTTTATTTTTGTAATATGAACATTTCCTCCCCAAATATCTTTTTGAAAAAAACAGCATACAGCTAGGAACTAAGAGGAAAAGAGGGAGCAAGTGGTGTTAGACACATCAACGCCAGCTTCTCTTTATTGGTTTGAGAATCAGGCTAAGCTATAGCTGTCATCTCTAGCAACGAAAAACTGGCAAGGAGTTTTGAATCAGTGTGTTCATATATCTTTGGAACCATCTTGGATTACTGTAATGAAATTTTACCTGCCAGATGTTTTTAAAAGCCTATCTGTAATTATTAAAAACCAGTGCTCTTGTGTAAAAAATTGGTATAATTTTCAAGAAAAATGAGCAAACAAAATTAAGCAAGATTTAACTCATAATCCTAATACATACTACTGTAGTGCAGTGTAAGTGATGATCTAAAAGTATGTTTTGATAATGGTGTAACAGTATGCCTATAAAGACCTAAAACAAATTTTCTACTTCTAAAATAGAACATAATAACCAATATCTTTAATACATAACTTGTTTTTTCAACTAGTATCTGAAACCTTCCCATTCCTAACTATTCATCTACTTGGGAGGAAAAAAAGTCAAGAATATAAGACTTTTTTACAATAGTAACTTTAAAGGAATTTAAAGTTATTTAAAATTTTCATAATTTTTTCATATGTATTTTTTCATAATTTCAAATAAAACCCTAACAGCTAACAAAGAGAAGATAGACTTTTTTAAAAAAGATAAAAAAAGTAATAAAAGCATTCCATTGCCTGTGGGAAGAAGGTCTGAGGGCTCTGGGGCAGAAGGGAGCATTTTCACTGTTACTTTTTTGTGCCTCTTGAAAAATTACTTTTGCTGTTACCTTCTTAGGTGAAAAATGAAAATTAATTCGTAAAGGCAGTATCAAAAAGTAAAATGTTTGTTCATGTTTTTAAGCATCATATACTAGTCTGTCATAAGACTAAGGCCAACCAGTGACTTTGAGAAATCCTGAAACAGTTGGATTATTTAGATCTACCCCTGAATTAAAGCTGGCAAGCTGGCTATTAATTTTTTATTCAAGCTTGCAAAACTCATAAGCTAGTTTCCTGAACTGGATGATAAACACAAAGGGTTTTATTCTTCTAAGTTGTAGTATGCATTCGGTTTCTACGCTTGTAATATGCATTCAACTGAGGAGCATATTTCCCACTCCCACTGAACTTTGAAACTCAAGTTATACTTCCAGTTTCTTCCTCTAGTTAGTTTTTGTGTACCTGCAGTGTCAGAAGAGTGAAGAATAATGTCAAAGTGTTTTGTACCTTCCTTCTTTAAAAATAATAAACAGTACATCTAAAGACCTTATCCTTGTTACACCTAGTCTGCTTGACATATCACTTACCAGTTGAAATTACAGTAACAACTTTGTGCCACAAATATAAAAATGTTTAAAGAAAATACTAACAAATAAGGTTTATCAAGAGATCATATTAAGATTTGGCTATGGCTAAAGATGGGAGAGCAAAATATATTTGAAATTTGACAGAATTTTTATTTCACAGTACCCTAATATTGATAAAAGTGAACAGGCAGTTGAAAATGGTGCTCTGAAGTTCTCACATGATACTTAACAGCTGTAAGTTGCTAGGTTCAAGCAAGGTGTACACAGATGGAAATGAACAAGTAATATAAAAAGTTTAGGTAGATAGGAGATTCATATTTTATTTCTCCACTGACATATTTACAGCAAATATAAATTAAAGGCCTGCTTGCACACCAAACCCAGGTCCTTTTGGTGGTTCAGTCAAAGAGGTAAGACCTCCAGCTGGCTCACAGGAGAAGCGTCCACTCCTGAAAGAAAAGTAACATTAAGCTGACTGCTAATGATTACCATTTATAATTGTTACCTCACAACAGCCCAGATAAACTATTTCTCTCCCACGAACTAGCATGTACTATTTAATCCAAACATCACAACTGCTGCAAGATTTTCACTTCCTAAATATGAAAACTGATGTATAAAAATATGAAATATATAAAAATAATACTAATACTAGTTCTCACTCATCAGTGAACATATATCAGTGGCTCATTAAATCTTTACAATGCCAAGAGACAAGGGACACTGGCCAGAGTGTTTTACAGACACAGAAACCAAGGCTGGGGTGAGTCAGCGTCTGCCCAGAGATGAGAGCTAAGAACTCAACCCCAGAGGACGTTTTTAAAAATCATGTTTTAATAAACTAGAGCACTACATTTATTCTTTTTATATTTGAATTTTATTTTGACTTGAGATCCACTGTCACAGGGAATACATACTTAATATACTATATTTGGAAACAAACAGAAACTGAATTCTTTGCGAGATTTGGGGGCTTGGGAGGATGTCCCTTAGAAGCAGTGAAGATGGAATTAATTTGTATTGATGTCTTTAAAGGCTAAATTATTACTATTTTTCAACAGTAGGCTCCAGATCAGGGTGGCTACCACAGCCACAAAGAAAAATGAACAGGTGCTCCTACAGTTCTATGAAGAGACGCAGCAAGAGGTAGACGAACCTGTCCTCTTTTCACCCTTACACATACTTTCCCAGGTGATCTTTCAGGCTCAACCTCTGTCCTGTCTGACCTCTGCTGCTAGAGCCTCCCTTAGCACCTACTCCTGTTTCACCCTCTATTCCCTGGGCTTTGTTCATTTACCTTGTTCCTGCCACAGATTTCAGCTGAAGAACTTACTCAATTAAATCTTTTTATTCCCTCTGGCTTTGCCCTTCACATTCTGTCATCAATCTTACAAGTCTATTTTTAGAGCCCTAGAAAATCATTTGTTGAGGGGACAGGAAAATGACACTACATAATCATTTATAAGCTCTTTCAAGATATTATATTACATAATGCAATAACTAGTGTAGTATAATAATACCTACAAAGTCAGAAATCAGTTAATATATCTGCACTATAGGTTTACTATGAAAACCAAATACAAAAGCAGTCACTACACTATGTGTTAGAGCCTAAAATTAAAGTTGTAGGGTAAGTGGCAAAATGCTATAAGAACAGTATTTCGCTTTGTAATTTTTTTTTTAATGTTAACTGGTAGCAACCCACTCTAGTATTCTTGCCTGGAGAATTCCATGGACAGAAGAGGAATCTGGTGGGCTAGTTTATGGGGTCGCAAAGAGTCAGCCACAACTGAGCAGGCACACTTGCTGCTCTTGACTACCAGTAAAACAATAAAATTAATTAACTTTGAAGGACCTCTCTTTCTTCTCCTTACTATGTTCCTTCTTGCGGGAAGATGTTTTCTGTACCCCAAAGAATTCTGTAAAATTTAAAATATCTTTTTAAAACTAAATATGAAGAATTCAAGTTGGATTTAAAATTAGTTTCAGATAATCCATACTAAAAAACAACCTCTATTCATCAATAAGTTGAAAGAAGGGTTAGAGGTTATGTTCAATACTTTAAAAACAATCCCTAGCACACAAATATTTATAAATGTCAAAAGAGAGAATATTGTATTACTATCAGTTCAGCATTTTCTTTCTGGCCATCATTTACCAAAATAAAAGCAGTTCTGAACCACAGAGACAGTCATCTTTACCAGCTCTGGCCAGAGTATACGTGATAGCAGGGCTCAAGTCAGTTACCACAGAACCAGTTTCACAACTAGCACCTCTGTCAAATATTAAAGGCGAGCACTTTATTATAAAAATACTAATAAGTAGTAGCCAGATTTGGATAATTTAAAGAATAACTATAGCTGTATTTTGGTAACTGCTATTTTATTCACTTAAAAAATTTTTGGCTGTACCATGCGGCATGTGCAATCTTAGTTCCCACCCTGCAGTGGAAGTGCAGAGTCCTAACCATCGGACAGCTGGGGAATTCCCTATCTCAACTTTTTAAATAAGAGGTAATAAGAAGGAAGTAAAGATAGATTGAGAAACCAGTAATTCTGAAGTCTTTGGCTCAAATCTGGAACAATGTCAAAAACTCACACTGAAGAACTATTTAAAATTACTGATAAGCAACATCCCTATTATTAGATGGTGAAAATGCTTAACTGTGCTACTTAGTTCCTGTTTATTAATGTTCAAATACAATGTTACAGTACCCCCCGGATTAAAAACAAACTCTAATTTTACCCCTGGTAATCTCATCCAGAGGCTTCCTTGGTGGCTCAGACTATGAAGAATCTGCCTACAGTCCAGAGACCCAGGTTCAATCCTGGACAGAGGAGTCTGGTGGGCTACAGTCCTTGGGGTCACAGAGTTGGACACAACTGAGCAACTAACACACACAATCTCATCCAGACATAACTTTAAATGCCATCTATTAATACAATACCTAACAAATCCCCAATGTGTATTTCCAGCCCTAATGTATTCCTTAAATTCCAAGCCTGTATCTACCTTTTAGCCACTCTACCATGAATGTCTAAATAGGCATCTCAAACATGCTAAGTAGCACATGCAAAACAAAGTGACTTTTCTTCCCCAAATTTGCCCTACCTAGAATCTTTAGTTAAAGGAATCAGAGGTACTCATACTAAAAAGTTAGAAAGCATTCTGAATTCCTCTGTCCCACAACATCCATTAAATTTTAAACTATTTTTACACAGCAACTAGGACGATAATTTTAACAAGATCACACCTATCATTCCCTACTGAAAACACTCAACAGTTTTTTGTACTGAGGATTCAACCCAGATTGCTACCTGGGTCTCTACCTCTCTGACCTCTTCCACCCTTTTCCTCCCTCATCACCTCACTTCAACTATAATGTCGTCTTACCTTTCCTCCAGGTCCTTAACACGTCTTCTTTCCCCTCTAGAACATTGTTCCTCCAGATTTTTACATGACTACTTTGGGCTTATTCAGGTCATTAACTTACCTCAGAAAGGCCTCCCCTGACTAAATTTACCTCCAATCATCCTCCCAGCATTTATCACTCAGATATTTCACCAATTAAAAGACTTCCCTGGTGGCTCAGACGGTAAAGCGTCTGCCTACAACGTGGGACTTCTGGATTCAATCCTGGGTCAGGGAGATCCCCTGGAGAAGGCAATGGCAACCCACTCCAGTATTCTTGCCCAGAGAATCTCATGGACAGAGGAGCCTGGTGGGCTATAGTCCATGGGATTGCAAAGAGTCGGACACGACTGAGCAACTAAATTTTCACTTTTCACTTTACACCAGTTTTATCCATCACTAGAATATAAAATGTATGACGACTTTACCTTGTTCATAATTTGTACAGACAACCTAAGATAGTGACTGGCACACAGCACGTATCCAGAAATATTTGTGAAACAAATGCTGAGGGAATGCAATAAAGCAGACAAAGCAAGAGGACTATAACGTGAAATGACAAAAGGTTTTACTTCAGCAGCCTCCATAATGGAGACTGATTCTTCAAAGTGGAAATATTTTACTCCTCAAAATATTTTCAGTGTAGCCCAAGAAAGCGAGGAACTAGGAAGAGAATGCCAAGCCTCTTCTAAGTAAATTCATTTCAAGTGTTGAAAGAAGAGTGTGTTTTTTAGGGGCCTGCTTGCCTTTGCTAAACTTATCCTGAACTGACCTCTTTTTCTCATTGTATGTTAGTTGTTTAGTCATGTCCAATTCTTTGCAACCCCATGAACTATATAGCCCACTGGGATCCTCTGTCATGGGATTCTCCAGGCAAGAATACTGGAGTGAGTTGCCATTCTCTTCTCCAGGGTATCCTCCCACCTGGGATCAAACCCGGTTCTTCTGCATTGCAGGCAGATTCTTTACCATCTGAGCCACAGGGGAAGTCCCTTTTTCTTACTAGGTAGGGTCAGTAGTCAGCCAGAACACTGAGGGAGTACTTCCAGCAGACCACAAAACCATGCATAGCCTCTTGACCTAGTAATTCAACCTCAGAGAATTGTTGTTTACAACAAAAAGTAGGAAAATATATTTTAATACAAAGGTCACATCATAGTTCTCTCAATATATCAGAATACTATATGGCCTTTAAAACCTACAAATATGTTGAGACAAGGAAAATTTTATGACATAAGCAGAAAAAAATACAAAGGGAATATGACTATTAAACTATGCAAACACTGCTAGTATTAAGAGAGAATTTTAAGTAATGTGAACACTTAGATAAGGAATACGAGTTTGTTTGGAAGCAAAAGTTCAGAGTGAAAACAGAAAGGAATAATTAGAATAACACAACCTGGATAAACAGTGTTTAAGTTGAAAAAGATCTAGGTATTCTAACTGATTGTAAGCACAATGTAATGGTATAATGATATGAGGTAAGAATTGATGTAATTAGGCTGCATTATTATAAGCATGATGTCTGGAATAAAGATGACAGTGCCACAGTGCTCTACACGCTGAGTACGTATTTCAAACACTGTGATTAGGCCAAGTATCACATTAAGACAGTCACCAGCCAACTAGAAGACATACAAAGGAGGGAGACCAAAACTTTGCCACGTAAGGAAAAACAATGAAACAACTGTGGATATTAAATCTGAGAAAAGATATGAGGAAGATGATACAGCTGTTTCGAGAAACTAAAGAGCTGTCATTTGGAAGAGGTCTAAAAATTATCTTGTGTTCGTTCAAAGGAGAGAATCTTAGGACCTCCACGTGGAAAAGAGGAAGACAGACACTGAGTCAACTTCTGGCAGCATGAACTTTTAAACAATGAAATAGGCTTCTATTTGTAGTAAATTTGCCTTCCTTATAAATATCCAGGTTTATACCAGATGATTATTGACAGAGTTTTAGAGAGGGTAACAAAATCATTTCTTTAAATGACAAGTTGGTTTAGACAGCATTCAAGGCTCCTGAAAACTCCCAAAGACTTACAGTATAAATTTTTTTAAGTTTACATGAAAGACTAACTTAGGTTAAGCCATTAAAATCTATTGAAAAAAAAATACCTTGGCCCAGGTTTTGGGATTTTGCCAGCCTTCAGTTCATCAATAATTTCTTCAATATCTTTAGGTGTCAGATCCTCCTAGGAAAAAAACGTAAGGCAGTCGTATTAAAATTACATCCTACTACTAAAATCAGTGTGAATCCCTAGTATCAGTTTATTATTGTCTGTCCCAGCTCATGAGTTACTTACCAAGGCAGCACACCTGAGTAATTCTTAGACATAGCCTGTCCTGCCAAATACAGTTGCAGTAGGAGCTGCAGCTGAAGGGGCAGCACAGACCGGTGCTCTGAGGGAGACAGTTCTGCATTTGAGCTCAAGTTCCAGCACTTACTAGCCAGCAATCTTAGAGAAATTACTCAGTCTCCCCAAATTTGTTTCTTCATTTCTCAACTGACTTCAGAATGTTTTGAGGTTTAAAAGCAGAAATACATAAAATAGAACACGGGCATGCACATGCTCAACAAATGCTATATCCCTGAAGAACTGGTAAGATGCACTGGCAGTCATAAACAGTACATGCCTAGTGTCTATCACTAAGCTAAAGACTAATACTCTAGTGATATCTTCTTGATTTCACACGTGACATTCAACCTGTTTCAAACTTAAGTTTCCAAGGGAATTTTTGCACACATTTATTTTAAAAATTCTGACCCTTCAAACCCCATTTCAACCACAGCAACTTTGTATTTTGTATACTGTACACCTGTGTAAAATTCTGACCTCAAGAAAGGATTCAGTTATTTAAAATAATAAATACAATTAAAACACACAGACACACTCCTAACCCTGGCTGCACGATAGGTTTAGTCAAAACAGAACGGGACAAGATTAAACTAAGGAAAATGCCAGTAAGTAGTAAAGTCACTCAGTCATGTCCTACTCTTTGTGACCCCATGGACTGCAGCCCACCAGGCTCCTCAGTCCATGAGATTCTCCAAGCAAGAATACTGGAGTGGGTTGCCATTTCCTTCTCCAGGGGATCTTCCCAACTCAGGGATTGAACCCAGGTCTCCCGCACTGCAGGCAGATTCTTTACCAGCTGAGTCATGAGGGAGGCCCACATGAATAATCATATTTCTTATCATATATGAATTATGTACAATATGCCTTCTGGTTTTGTATTTGTACTGTACCATTTAAAAGCAAGCTACAGACATCATGACACTTCACCTTAATAACCACAGTAGGCATCTCCTAAGAACTTTTTTTTTGGCCATGCCACGTGACTTGTGGGATCTTGGTTCCCTGACCAGGGACTGTACTTGGGCCACAGCAGTGAAAACGTGCAGCTGTAACCACTGGACCACCATGGAAAGCCCAGAGTATTTTAAAATGTTCTTAAATAAAACAATGCCATTATCACACCCAATTAACAATAATTCCTTAATAAAATCAAATGTCAAGACCATATTCAAATCTGCCCAACCATCCTCAAAATGTATTTTATATTTTTCCCCTAATTGGTAGCCATTCAAAGTTTATGTGACCATTTAATTTTATCCACCAGTCAACTGAGATCCATAAAAGTTAACTGCCTTACCAAAGACCATACCACGACTAACTGAAAGAAGCTCTTGCATAAACCCATAGTCTACTATATTTGAACTTACAATGCTTCATACAAAGCCTTGACTGTCTAATTCCTGCTTAAATTAAGATCTTCCTGATTATGAGTAAATGGCAGAAATGTAGGAAAGGGAAAGTTATTGCCATATTTTTAAAAGGTATTTTTTTTAACATATGCGAAAGAGAGGGGGTAAGAAATTTGAATCACAATCATTAAAAGGAAGAAAATCCCTATAGGTAATAGAAGTATCCTAGAAACGTAAAATGCCAAAGAAGTCCAATTTCATCTTCATTTAAAATAAATCATAGATTCCATTTCAGGCATGGCAGGCTAGCTATCCTGACTATCCTGCTGTTAACAACTATAAATGCTGAATAAAATAAAAACCAAAAACTTTAAAATTTTATTAAGACATCAACAAGGAAAAAATTCTCAGAGGTCCAAAACTCAATGAAAACTTAGGGAGACAAGTGGAACACCAAACAAACTTGGCTTCAGGATGTCACAACCTACAGGGGCAAGAGACAAAGTCGCAGGCACAGGAGGGCATCCAAACCACACAAAGTGGAGACACCCAAAGGGTATATTCTCAGCATAAAGGAAACCGGAAATTAAAACTGCCCCTCAAAACACCCTGCTAGTCTGGAACCTTACACTTCAGGGGAAGAAGAGGGAGGATATAAGGAAAGGGGATTTCTTTTGGGCCAGTAGTATTTCCAAGAGCAAGAGAGAAGCAACATCAACTTCTGGAAGAATTTACCTTCAACACGGGCCTAAAAGAATTTCCATAAAGAAACTTCTAAGAGTTATGAGCTAACAAGATATTATGAATGAAAACCACGATATAATTAGGGTAGCAACCAACTAAAAAAGATAACTAGAAAAAGCCACACACCTGGATATTAACACTTCTAAAAAAAAGATAGGTCAAAGAAATAAAATTGCAAAATTTAAAAATATTTAGAACTAAATGATAAAAATATTACTTATCAAAACTTGTGAGATCCAGCTAAATCAATTTTTAGAGAAAGGTATGATACCATCTCTGTAAAATTTTTAAAACACACAACACAGTATGATTACCATGCCTGGATACATATATTTTGAAAGTTTAAAAAACACATACAGGAAGAATACACACTAAATTTATGATAGTGGTTATCTCTGGGAATGAAAGGAAAGGAACAGGATTTTGAATGGGGGTAGGGGAGGTTTACCCTCAGGTACAGCTTATTTCTATGTAATGGCAACCCACTCCAGTATTCTTGCCTGGAGAATCCCATGGACAGAGGAGCCTGGAGGGCTATAGTCCATGAGGTCAAGCACAGTACTGTATAATAACAATGAAAAAAATTATAATACCTGAAGCACATGTGGCAAAATGTTATCTATTAAGCTGTGGTGTTTATTTTTTATATTTAAGTTTTTGTTATTTAAAAGTTATTTAAATGTATCCTGGAGTTAAATGCAAAAATGTTTAATGATAACTTTTTTTTGGATGACAATTTTTTAAAAATGTTCTGGTGGACAATAATGTGGAAGCTAAACTGACATATTTTTATTAATAATTATTTGATTTTTAATAAACTTTGAAACCATAAAAAAAACCTTCTAGATATTTATACCAACAGGAAATCAAGTATTTTAAATATAATGTCATACAAGTTTAATTTACATTAAGTAAATACTCACATAGTAGTTGTCATTTATTTGAACCATTGGTGCATTTACACAGGCCCCTAAACATTCGACTTCTATAAGAGTGAAAAGTTTGTCAGGTGTAGTCTCTCCAACCTTTATTCCTAAAAGCATAAATAAGCATTGTAAGGATCAGATAATATTTTAATTGCAACAGTTTAAGGAAAAAAAACAAAACCAACCCATTACAGAGGCATGTAAAAAGTATTTAAGAGCACTGAATTTCTTAAACAAACTCTGTATAATAATTATAGAACATTCAAGGATTTCTTAAGTGGACCTGTTCCTTTTCAAACAGCCAAATTTCAAGGGCCTCATCTCCAGTGTTTGTTGTTACATAACAGTGTATCAGACCATATAAATTTTGATCATTGATAATTAACCTACTATTGTAGCTATACAATCAGACTGGGGAAGACTCAGAAAACAGTTAATGTCAAAGATCATTAAGAATGTGAGGATAGTAAATACTCTCAAATCTTTAGGGAAGGCATTTTGATAAAATCTGACCCAGCAATTCTACATCTTGGAAACCACCTTCATGTACTTGGACAAGTATGCAAAGAGATGCCTATGTGAAAGTAACTGCAGCATAATTTAACTTATATAGAAAAATGAGGCAGACATACATATTATCATAGTCAAAATCAAGTACAAAAAGCAAACAGATATATTACAAGTATGTATTCAATAATGAAAATAATTAAAACAACATTAACTCTAAAACTGATATACCCAACTGTCATCACAAATTTGTACTTCAGAGGTAGGGGGACGCAATTTTAAGCAGACTTCAGCCTCTGTTTTATATACTGTCCAGCTATTTTTACAACATGCAAGTACTTTATATTCAGTAACAAGATTAAGAGACACCTCTTTTTACTTCATTTGATATGTACAGTGATAAATGTGACAATGGCAGTTTGCCCCTATAGTAACATCTTCTTCCAACTTCCCTTCCTGAAAATTCCTTTTCCAAACCTTATTTGTTCCAAGTCTTGTTTGGAAGAATGAGGATAATACAGTCACTTCATGTGCCACATGCTATCACACAATGAGTGAAACTTACTTTTCTAAGCAACGAACACTTAAAATTTTAAGAAGCTTTTAAAACATATTCAATGATTAGGAAAGAACACATGAAAACTCAGCTTTGAGAATGAGAACTAAAGAATACAGAATAGAAAGAAATAATGGTGGGCAAACATAGTAAGAAAAAAATTTACTCATCAAGTACAGATCCAGTATGATAGTAAAAGTTGGAAAATTTAGGTAGAAAGAGGTCACATTTCAAAAGACAAATCTATTTTTTATAAACATTATAAATATACTGTGCCCCATACCAAGTTTTTTCTGAATGGCTTCCAGTATGCTGTCGGAGTTTCGAAGCATGCAAGGTGTGGTAGTGCAGACTTGAATGTGATACTTTCCAACAGGCTTTCGATTATACATTGTATAAAAAGTTGCTACTTCATACACTCTCATTGGAGGTACTTGTAAAATTTCTGCAACCTAAAATATTTTAATAATACAGTTACAATGTTTATTAATTGAGCTTTAGATATGTCATAAAAAACATTAATTTCAATACTGCTTCAATTTGGTAAAAACCAAAAAAGTTCAGAAGCAGAAACTACATCTGTATTTGATATCTGTGAGGCATAAGTCCTTCAATTTGACACTTAAAAATCACACATATATCCAGGTCTTGACATGAAAAAATAACTCAATAAATGGCATTTCAAATGACAAATATATTAAACTTTTTCTTATCAGGGATTCTAAAGGAAATGTAATCTCAAAAGACATCTAACCCTGGGCTCACTCCTGCGGTATTAAAGTAGCTATGCTGAATCTAATTCTGTGGTACTAAATCAGGCTTACACCTCTGAACCTGGGGAACTCTCTCAAAATACACAAGCTGGCGTCCAATCAATGGGATAATTGTAAGGCCCTGGTGTCTAACTAAAATAGTTCCCCTGAGCTGCTGTCGTGCACCTCCCTATAATGCATGGGCCTCTGGATATTGTTTTTGTTGTAAGGTTGGGTTTTTCTTGGAGGAGAAAGGGCAGTAACATTAAAAGTCTCAAAGTGGAAAGAATTTTGATTCTATTCTCTGTATGCTATTTCTTCTTCTCATACATACACATCCAATTTTACACAGAATAGGACAATATTTTAAAAACATTTTCACATTGGTTTCTCATTTATTTAAGCTAAGCTTGACACTCAGCAAGACTTTTAACAAGCTTACCATTATCAGAAACATAAATTTTTCAAAAAAAGTGATTTATGATAAGAAACACACCTAAATCATCACCGAGGAAGTTGACTGTTATAAAATAATGAGGAATTTAGAAACACCCCCAAACATTTATTTATTGAAATAAAAAAGCACTTATGTTTACTAAGTATGGTAGTTTAGTCGTTAAGTCGTGTCTGACTCTTGCCACCCCACGGATGCGAGAGCCCGCCAGGCTCCTTGGTCCGTGGGATTCTCCAGGCAAGAATACTGGAGTGGGTTGCCATTTAGTAAGTATATTACTAACCAAATTTGCTTTATAACATTTTTCATAATCAAAACAAATCAACAAGGGTCCACAACACTGTTAGAATACCATGCCAAGTAAATAAGAGATTAATGAACTCTTATCTAAAATTTGCATCCAGGATTCCATTAGATAAACTGAGGACATTCCAGACTCTAAGACATTCCCCTTGTCACAGTAAGAAAGTGACAAGCGGAATGAAGCACAGCACAATCTCTGCAGAAGTCACTCAAGTACAAATTGCACAGAATTAGAGATGAGTCAGCCCCAGCTCTACCACTTAGAAGTAATAATATAATAATTGGAAAAGCTCTATCTAGTCCAGAATCATCACCACAGATGAGCAAGTCCAGAGAAAAATCAGATCTCTGAGCTCAAAGTAAAATATATTTTCCATTATATCAATGGAATAATAATCACACTAGCTTATTAGCTGTGTGATTCTCACAAGAATCAAATAATATATGGCTTTGTATTACACTCATAAATGATACACTATAACATAATACCATACAAATGTAGTTACATTAAAAGGATATGAATAAACTTGAAATCTGGATTACTGCTGAAAACACTATTAGGAAAAAAATGAATCCTAAAATATGTGTGAATGTACTAACTGTATTTAAATGGGTCACTCAAAAGATTTCCCTAGGTTGTTGATTCCAAGCTGCCATAATCAAATGTCACAAATACCATGTATTATAAGGATTTTAATTAAAGCCTGAGGCCAAAAATGCAAAGTATTAGAAAGATTCACATTAGCTGTGAGATCTTTTTCTTTGCAATTCTAGTATTTAAACAGTACATTCCTTTTCAGAATATCTTGACAGCAAATTATACATATTTGGGATCTTTTTTTCCTCTCAAAGACAGAAAAAAAGCCTCTTTCACTCTAATGCCCTTACTATTTCTTGCAAGGATAAAAAGCTCCACCTTTTCAGTTTTCGGCATTATTAAGGGAACCAAAAGAAACATAAATATAATTTAGGGTATGAGATATATAAATGATTTTTTGTTGTTCAGTTGCTAAGTCGTATCCAACTCTTTGCAACCCCATGAACTATAGCACACCAGGCCTCTTTGTCCCTTACTATCTCCCCGAGTTTGCCCAATCTGGGAGAACTTAAAATTCCTGGATTATGACATTAATGACCGTCAGAGAAATTTCCCACAAGGAAGTGTTACTATACACAACCTCTCCTCTTTTTGAACTAACACAAAAATGAAGTACCTTGTTCATAGCAGAGATGGGCAGCCATCCATTCTGTCTCTGGGCTAAATCCAGAACAGGAAGCACAGCTGCTGCCTTATGCCCTTCTGGGTAGTTTTTCACAATGGCCTCTATCCTCTGTATCAGAGAAAAAGCACTTGTTTTTATACATCTGGAAGATACTAAATATTCCGTAAGTTAATTATTACGTTAATTCAGTCATACCTTATAGTTTTCTGGTGTGAAATCAAATGGAGTTTCTGGGTTATTCTCAGGAGTATCTCTGTGCTACACAAAAGGAAAAAAACGTTTCTCAAAATTATCAAAATTCCCTGAAAAGTGTGAACAACTTTGTACCTTACTACTACTGATTATTTAATTTCTTCACTTTGATTCAAACATGATATATGTCAATCTATCCTTGCTTCAAAAGCAATGGCTAAACTAATTATTAACTACACATCTGATAAGTATGATTACCAAAATAATATCAGCAGAATTAGAATTAAAAAATTTAAGACATTTTCAAAATCACCCTTTGTAAGTTACAAGTAGCTTTAGGATCAAAAAACAAAAAAAGTGTAATGCAACTTGAGAGAATACGATCGTCTAATGTAGTATAATTACAAAAAATTACCGATTATTGGGAAGTTTTATGAAATTAAGACACAAAATTTTGAGCATGACAATATGTACATTTTTCCAAAAGAATGTACCAGATTATCAAAGGGACCCACTACCTACTACAAAAGCACCATCTCTTCCCAACACAAAACAATCTAGCCCACAGATAGTTTTCCATAACAGAAACTAGCCAACAGCAAGCTTTATTTCTTCTCCAATAAGAGCAGGCCCTTTTCAAACACTGACAAGAAATGGCATGTCAACAGGAAATCAAATGAGTCACACTGAGATTAAAACTTACATTGATTAATGTTTTGTATATATGGTGAAACAGAACTGAATCTCTTAATTTGTTAATCTCAAAGTTCTGCTTTTTCAAGGACATGGAAAAGGAAACAGTTTCTTTGGACAATTATCTTAAATATTTTCAGACAAAGACAACAAAATGGAGAGCAGCACTCTACTTATTAACAGTATGGCTAACTCATTTATTAAGATTCATCCTTAAAATAATTCATTTTCCAAAACTATACCATCAACTGAATCATCACACAACTCCACTAAACTGCCCTTAAACACTAGATTGGTTTCTGAAAAATGCACCTTGTCACAGAAAGGGCATACATATCTTAGTCTTTCTGAATTGTGCAGCCAATCAACCTCTACCTGTAGTGAAACCCTGGAAACCAAAAACATGAGGGACAACTGCCAATGTGTTGGCTGTATTACTGAAATCCATGAGTTTCAAGCTGGTGCCATTTTGGGATTCCCCAATTTGCAGCCTCAGAATCTTCAATCAGCCGACATAAACGATCTTGAAAAATCGACAGTGTGACAAGAAATCAGGTTAGGGCTCACGGTTATTTTACCAAGGAATAATCTAAATTTTTAATCCCAAGGTGGCCCTGGTACCAATTTAACTTGAAATGCAGTGAATTCAATTAACTATATTTAAACTCCCACAAACTCCCACTCCAGCAAACACCAAAGATGTTGCTCTTTAAGATGTTGCATTTAACCAAACTTCCAAGTCCTTTCATTCTGAAGAAATCTTAGTAATTACTTACCACAAATAAGGCTCCTCCAGCTCCATTCTGAACAGCTGTCTTATGCAGATGTCTTACATGTTTTCCCTAAAATTTTAAGAAAGTTCAGTAAATCAAATACCTTATGAAATTTTAAGATCAGTAATTTAAAATAATAGAATCAACTTATAAAGTAAGTTGGACTTCCCTCATGGCTCAGCAGTAAAGGAAATGCAGATTCAAAGGTAAGATTTCTGCCTTGCTTGCCTACAGTAATACACAAGTCAATGGAAGAGCCAGAACCACAAGCTTAATCTCCTACGTTCTTTTGCATGCAACTGCAGAGCGAATGTACATTAACTTACTGCGTTTCACTTATGTCTGAATCAAATTGGATGTCAATTTTTATTTGCTATGATCTTCATAAACATGTTTCGTTCTGTAAAAATGTATTGAATGTTACCCCCTTTTAAATTCTTCACTACTTTAGAAACTCTAGCCATAAAAGTATTAGTTCAGAAAGCTGCTGATAATTGACCATACTCAATTACTTTGGAAGGAATCCATTTGATTACTCTCTTTGTTCTTTTTTTCTTTCAACATGAAGGCAAGTCCCAGTCTATCCCATGATAGGCAGCTAAAACTCCAAGTTAAAAGACGCTTGATGCTTGGAAGAAAAGATATGACAAACCTAGACAACATAATAAAAAGCAGAAACATCACAGCCAACAAAGGTCTATATAGTCAAAGCTATGGTTTTTCCAGTAGTCATGTACAGATATGAGAGTTGGACCACAGTGTAGGCTGAGAATTGACGCTTTTAAACTGCAGTGTTGGAGAAGACGATTGAGAGTCCCTTGGATAGCAAGGAGATCAAACCAGTCAATCTTAAGGAAAATCAACCCTGAATATTCACTGGAAGGACTGATCCTGAAGCTGAAGTTCTAATACTTCAGCTACCTGATGCAGCGCCAACTCACTGGAAAAGTCCCTGATGCTAGGAAAGATTGAGGGCAGGAGGAGAAGGGGGCGACAGGATGAGATGGTTGAATGGCATCACCGACTCAAGAGACATGAGTTAGAGCAAGCTCTGGGAGATAGTGATGGACAGGGAAGCCTGGGGTGCTGCAGTCCATTGGGTCACAGAGTTGGACACGACTTAGTGACTGAACAACCACCACCACCACAGGAGGGGGCTAGGCAAGTGGGGAATCCAGGCAAAGAAAAAGCCAGAGAGAAGCCCCCAGTTCTGTGACTGACTCTAAAGTCTAGCTACAAGAGCTGAACCAATATGTGAGCTGCTGCCCACAAGGGAGCCAGAACGTAGTCTGAGTCAAGTTAATTGCCTACCTGCAACAATAACTACAACAAAATACCTTTGGAGGAATTTTAAAAATTCATAACCTCTATGACCATCATTCACAATATCCAGGACACAATCCAAAATTATTCAACACACAACAAAAAAGGAAACAACTCATTTTCAAGAAAAAAAGACAACCAGTGGAGATTACCAAACAATCATTTCAAAATGACTACAACATTGCTTAAGGACATAAAAATATCTTCAATGAATGAAAAGACAGAAATAGAAACCATAAAAAAAGAACCAAATGAAAATTCTAAAACTGAAAACATAACCCATGAAATGCCACAACCCTTCACCTCTATGAAACTAATTAGTGGCTTGGCAATGAGGCAGCATCAGTTGAAAAGTGATGTCAACAATACAGAAAACACTGGGCAATTTACTTAAGGAAAGATGGAAATACATCTATTCTAAGTAGCTTTTGGCTCCATATTTCATAATTTTTAGGCAATTCTTGCAATCATTCAGTAAGATATTACTGCACAGTAACAAAAAATAAAGTTCAAGGAGATTAAAAATTATGGCTCAAAGTCACACAGGTGTCTTCCATTAGACACAGTACTAAATTCTGGATATTTTAAAATCAATGACAAGCTGAAAAAAGCCTGTGGCTGAAGAAATTGGCAGCTAGCTAATAAAGCAGCAATTATAACAAAATAAGCAATTTCTTTGAAAATGTAAATGATTCCCTCATAAGTTTCTCTTTTAGGAAAGGAACTTCATTAGTGAAACCTCTTTACTCATGCATTTCCTGACTTTTGCTAGGTCATCTGATATCCCAATATGTGTAAAAGATTAGAAGGGTGCTCGCTTCGGCAGCACATATACTAAAATTGGAACGATACAGAGATTAGCATGACCCCTGCGCAAGGGTGATACGCAAATTCGTGAAGCGTTCCATATTTTTAAGTCTGATTTATAATTAAAAAAAAAAGATTAGAAGGGCCTGATTATATAAATTATAGAACATCTTCACAATAGCATATCATGCAGCATTAAAAATGACAGAAATGTTTACTGATCAGGAAACTGCTCAAAATGTATAATGAGAAAAAACAGGCTACAAAAACAGTATGAACGATACAATCTAATTTTTAAAAACTCCGTAAGGTCTTTTCACTGCAGAGGTCAAAATGTTCAAGTTTTGGTAATCTCCCGTTTGACAAAACTATGGGTGATTTTTATTTTTTGAACTTAATTCTATTTGCTATTCCTAATATTATGCTTTCCTTATTTTGTCCTTTCCACCTAGAATACCCTCTCCCTAGTCCATCTGATCCCACCCCTAATCTAGTCCTATTGCTTCTAGGAAAAATTATACCACCTTCAAACCAAACTGGATGCTCTATTCACAAGTATCTCTAACACTGCACGGTTGACCCCTGAAGGATAATGGGGATTAGGGGAGTATGCCAACTGGTTTTGTGAGGTTCTTTTTTTTGGTGGAGTTGGGGGCAGAGGTGGGAATGGGGCGGTCAGTGCTTGCTGGGGTCTCAGTTCCCTGACCAGGGATTGAACCTGGGCCACAGGCAGTGAAAGTTTGGAATCCTAATCCCTAGATCACCAGGGAACTTTCTGTGGAACTTCTAAGTAGTAGAATATAGGAACATAACAGTCAGATTGCAAATGAGTTTTCTCCATATACCCTGGTGGCTCAGTCCAGTCGGTAATGAATCTGCTTGCAGAGCAGGAGACCTGGGTTCGATCCCTTGGAGAAGGAAATGGCAACCGATTCCAGTATTCTTGCCTGGAGAATGCCATGGACAGGAGCCTGGCTGGCTACAGTCCCTGGGGTTGCAATGAGTCGGACACGACTGAGCGACTAGACCACCATACACTCTGGATCCAGCAGCAGTCTAGTATCTACTGTTGAGAAAAAAACTACGCTTGTAAGTGGACCCGCTTAGTACAAATCTGTTGGAGGGTCAACTGAACCTTTAAGTGTACAGTATTTACTACCTCAAGTTCCTACTGCGTAAGACTATCAACTCCACAAGAATAGGGGATGTCTACTTCCATGGCTTAACTGTAATATGGGGGAAATAGCAGTACAAACCTCATAAATGAGATTTCGAGTGTAAAGAGTTAACAGTGCTTGGCACACAGAAAGCAGTAGCGGAATGTTGTTCCCTGTCACATTATCCCATTTTGTCACCTGGAGCCCAGCAGGAGTGGATCCTCAAGCGTTTATTGAGACCAAGTCTGCACACTGGAATATCCGAGGACACCAAGGACAAGCGTAGAGGCCCGAAGTCCGGAGAAGATGCGGTGCGGCCACCAGGCGCAACCGGAACTCACTTGCAAGCTGCTGGGCTCGCCCCACGCCCAGAGCCCCGCCGGCCCCTTCCCCCGGGAACCGACCCCACCGTCCCAAGGCCCAGCCGGGGACGCTCCGCCGTGGCCCTCTTCATCTCTGGGCGCGCACTGCTCAGTGAGCACGAACGAGCGTTTCGCCCGGGGACTCAAGTGTCCTTCCCCGAGTGAGACGTGCTCGGAGGTCACAGGCGTCCGGCCCGACGGACTCGGGCGCGGAGACACCCTACTCGGCCAACCTCCCCACAGCCACCGGGGGACCACGGGACGTCCCTCTGCGAAGCGGGACGCCCGCGGCGGGCCACGCAAGGGTATCCTGGCGCTGCCCGCCCAGCCTCCCGTCCCGAGGAGACCTCGCTCCGCCGCCCCCCGGCCTCCCCGAAGACGGTGAAGGCCGCGGTGTCCTTGCCGCCGCCCGAGACCAGTCCCGGGCCCGGGCTCCTGCGTGGCCGCCACTACAGAAGGAGCGGAGAGAGGCGGAGAGGGCGGCGTCCGCGTTCATTCGAGCCTCCTTACCCAGTGGGTGGCGAGGCCGGCCGCGCGGGCCCGTAGCGCCGCAGAGAGGAACATGGCTGACCAAAATGCGGGCCTCCGGGCCTCGCCGGGCACGGTCCCGAGCGGTCCGCACGCATGGCGTGCGCGCCCCCGAGTCCAGCCCGCGCGCCCAGGGCAGCGGGGGCGCGCGGGGGCCGCTGGGGCCAGTGGGCGGAGACTTCCGGGCCGGGCCGGGCCGGGCCGGGCCGGGGCGGGGCCTGCTGGCCCCGGAAAGCGGTCCGGCGGACGGTGCTTGGGCTCCACATGTTGAAAGTAGTCTCCAGGAACCTGGCGCGCCGCCGATCCGGGCTTGTGGGGCGAGTTTCTCTCCTGGAGCCTTGAGGATTTAGCTGTCTCTCTTTTGATTGTACTTCTCTAGAAAAAGCTCCGTGGTAACCCCTATCAGTCGTGTGTTACACATTGCAGAATTGAAGGCAACTGGGCTGCCTGCTCTCGGCTCCCGTTCTTCTGCTTTGAGGTGCGAGCCTTCGTGTTTAGGGGGAAATAATACGATAATAATATAGTCTAGACTTGGCTCCGGAGTCGCGGAGAGTGGGAGGTGGAAGGCAAGCTGAACGGCCCTGAGTGACGACTGCTGGGCTGCGTGGTAGTGCTCCCTGCTATTCTCGGTTCTTTGTACGTGTTAGAAATTTTCCATAATAAAACTTTCCATAAAGAAAAAAAGCCACTTCCTTCTTGCTGTTTGTCTGGTCATCTCTGGAAATTCCAGCAAATATGTGCTTGGTAACAGCTGTTCTTTGCCGAGCTCGTTTCCTGCAGTGGAGGGTTTACCCCGCCGCCTGCTTTGCTTCTGTGTCTCGCACCCACTCCCTTCCTTTGCCCATTTTCTTCGCTGTAATAAACTTGTGAATGATTTCTGAACTTTCACATCAGAACAGGGACTTTTTAAAAATATATCCTTCATTAATTTTAAAACTCCAAAATATCCCTCTGCAACTCTGTGAGTCATGTTTCACAAATGAGGGAATTCGAGTCACAGAGGGCTGCCGGCCAATAGCTAGGAATAGACACCAAATGCCTTGGTTCCCATTCCTTTGCCTTATCTTTTATATTGGTTTGCGTCTTCTAAATTGGCTTCAGTATTTCCCTTTAAAAGGGAAAAATATTCTGGGCCTCAGTGTTGATTCAAGCTGTTTTATAGTTTTAGTCTCTCAGTCGTGTCCAGCTCTTTGTGACCACGTGGACTGTAGCCCACCAGGCTCCTCTGTCCATGGGATTCTCCAGGCAGAATACTGGACTGGATAGCCATTCCCTTCTCCAGGGGATCTTCCTCACTAGGAATTGAACTCGGGTCTCTCAACTTGCAGGCAGGTTCCTTATCATCTGAGCCACCTTATAATAATAATATAACATTACCTAAATATTAATACACCTAACACTATTATACACATAACTGTTTTATAGTTCTTACATAACTAAGACCAAAACATATCACAAATACATAGAAACTTATACTTGGATGATATTGATTGATAAGGCATGGATTCTTTACACCTGGAATGCATGCTGTTTTACTGGATTCTATGAGGGCCTTCTCTAACCTTCTGGTCTGAATTGCTTTCCCTAAATACGCCTACCTCCAATTTCATCACCACATTTACCACCAGGTTATAACCAACATAGGCGGAGAATCCTGCCCTTCTTAACTCATTCAGTTCAACA
Organism: Aepyceros melampus; assembly: GCA_006408695.1. NCBI lineage: Eukaryota > Metazoa > Chordata > Mammalia > Artiodactyla > Bovidae > Aepyceros > Aepyceros melampus. The sequence continues at coordinate 343,393 of SJXQ01003913.1, read as the reverse complement.
ACCTACACAGTACCTGTCATGAGAGGAATTAAGTATTTGTTGACAATGAAAATCTCACATGGTGCAGATATTTGGCCTCTCTAAAGGGGCTGTATGTCTGGTTGGATCCAGGCTTACACGCACAGGTACTGGTGAGAGTGCTTTTCTAATACAAGGAACAGGAAACCTAAGTAAAGTTGATTGGACAGTATTGGGTTCATGATCTCACATGAAAAGAATTCCAAAGGTAGAGCAGTTCTAAGATTAGATAATTCAGTTACTCAAGGAGTCCTTAGAAACTTGAGTGCCTTCCGTCTTTTCCTCTTCCATTTTCAGCTGGGTCTCCTATGATGGTCACAAGATGGCTGCAGCAGTTCCAAGGACCGGATAGACATGATAACATTCCAAGGGAGAAAAAGAACTCTTACGTTTTAAGGAAGAGCCCCAGATGTCCCTCCAGCAGATGTCTTTGTATCATGGGCATTCCTGCTACAGTAGTTAACGAACAGGCTCTGGCATCAGAGCTGGTTGAGGGCTTTGTAGTGGTGTGACTCTGGGCAAATTATCTCTGTGAGCTTCCATTTAAATGGTACCCTCCTCAAAGCTTTCCCTGGAAATGAGATGGGTTACTAACCACCTGTAAAAATGAAATACCTGTGAAAAGCTTTTAAAAGTACTTAGTTTAGAGTAAGCATCAGCAGGGGGTCTTCCATGGTAGAGCAGCATCTTTGGAGCTGATAATTTGTAGATATAGTGTATGTTTCACTGGCATCCAGCAGTGAGCAAAGACTTAGTAAAATAGGTGTCCCTAATTTCTGTTATTTAGAAGCGAAACCAAAGAGTGAAAAGAGTAATGCTTAAAATATGAAAGTTCAGTGTTAAGAGAATGTCTAGCCTGTTAACCCTTTTCCAACAATGATACCCAAAGTAAAATGCTTTTAATTCAACATTGAACTGCTGGTAAGTGCGACACCACTCTGTTCAGCAGTCCAAAAGATTTGTTAATGGCCAGGGTGATTTTGGCTTATCTTTAACCCAAATAATTCTCAAGTGCAAATGTCAGGATTAATATCTCTCACACCCAGTAACATGAGTTTATTTCTAAAGCTATCCCACTGCACAATCAACTATTCTTCCCTGAGTCCTTAGGTTAGAATTGTGGGGGCTGTTTGAAAAATCCTGTCCTTCCTTCTACTTTCAAAGTCATGGTTTCTGAACACAGATCCACATGGACATCAGTGATTTCAAATGTTAGTGACCTAAATATGTAGGCATGATTAAAGCTGGCTTGATTACATACATGTGGATTTCAATCCAATCCCAAAGAAAGGCAATATCAAAGAATATGCAAACTACCATACAACTGTGCTCATTTCAAATGCTAGCAAGGTAATGCTCAAAATCCTTCAAGCTAGGTTTTAGCAGTAGGTGAATTGAGAACTTCCAAATGTACAAGTTGGATTTAGGAAAGGCAGGGGAACCGGAGAACAAATTGCCAACATTCAGTTGGATCATAGAAAAAGCAAGAGAATTCCAGAAAAACATCTGCTTCATCAGCTATGCTAAAGCCTTTGACTATGTAGATGACTACAAACTGTGCAAAATTCTTAAAGAGATGGGAATACCAGACACCTTACCTGTCTCCTAAGAAACCTATATGCAGGTCAAGAAGCAACAGTTAGAACTAAACATGGAACCATGGACTGGTTCAAAATTGGGAAAGGAGTACATCAAGGCTGTATATTGTCACCCTGCTCATCTAATTTATATGCAGAGTACATCATGCAAAACACTAGACTAGATGAATTACAAGCTGGAATCAAGAATCAGCAACCTCAGATATGCAGATACCACCCTTATGGCAAAAAACGAAGAGGAATCGAAGAGCCTCTTGATGAAGGTGAAAGAGGAAAGCGAAAAAGCTAGCTTAAAACAACATTCAAAAAACTGAGATCATGGCGTCTGGTCCCATCACTTCATGGCAAAAACATGGGGAAAAAGTGGAAACAGTGACATACTTTCTTAGGCTCCAAAATCACTGTGAACGGTGACTGCAGCCATGAAATTAAAAGACACTTGCTCCTTGGAAGAAAAGCTATGACAAACCTAGATAGCATATTAAAAAGCAGAGACATCACTTTACCACCAAAGGTCCATATAGTCAAAGCTATGGTTTTTGCAGTAGTCATGTATGAATGTGAGAGTAGGATCATAAAGAAAGCTGAGCACCAAAGAATTGATGCTGTTGAACTGTGGTGTTGGGAGATGACTCTTGAGAGTCTGAGCAACTGAACAGCAACATACATGTAATGGACATTCTTGTTGCCTGGATAGCATATATTCCACTAGTCTAAGTTAGTGCTATTGCCATAAGCCAAGAGAAGTTGGCCCCAACAATAGTGGTCAACCCTTTAAGAATACATGTGTTTTAGGGTTGGAGATGGGGCACCGGGAGTCAGGAGAGCTAGAATAAAGTTGAGAGGAAATGACCAACTGTGAGAACTTTGGCTCTGCCAATCCTAAGCTTTCTTCTCCAATTGAAGCATTGCAAACAGGAAACATTAAGGATATGGAATAATGGAAATCTTGAGATTTGTCATCAGAGGGAACTGGATTTGCATTCTGACCTCATCACATACTAGATTCTGTGAACTATGGTCCTCAATTTCTGAAAGTATAATGGGAACATTAAACTGTTCAGTTTATGGAAAATGATGAAGGTGACTCCTGGCACAGAGTTCCTTCCAGTACCTAAGTGGGGGTCTGCTCCATCTGTGGGACGCTTTAGTCGGGAGTTCTAAATTGTGATGATCTCCTAGGTCACAGCCTACTTATTAAGGCAGCCTTGGGCAGATCACTGTGTACCCTGCCTTGAACATTGCCGACTGGCCTGCCTTGCCTGGCTTTCTAATACGTAATGCAAAATGCAGGCCCAGTCCTGCTTTAAGAGAAGAAGTGTGGCTGAGAGCCAGTTGTTATAAAATCAAAATTCAAAGGAAGGAAAAAAAGGGATAAGGTTACTGCTGGTGAGTAAGAGAGAGTTGTAGGAGGTGGGCGGGGGTGGGGGAGTTCTTCAAGCAGGAGATTTGAGAGTGCAAAGAAGAGTCACCAGTCACAGTGGTCCACTGAAGCGCTCAGCTGTTTCACGCTGTTTCACACCTGGGTGAGTGGGGATAAAGACAGTGAATCGTCTCTTCACTGTCCTTCCAGATTCTCCTCAAATTAACCAGGGATATGTGGGACCAAACGGGAATGAAAATCAGAATGTCAGTAACTTAGCTATGTGGACTCCCAGAGTAGACATAATTATTATTAAAAATTATAATAAGTAAAATGTCACCTAAGCCATTAACATATTCAGGTGACTTCCCTAATGTGAGACTGAATCTAGTGGTTTCCATGGCTCAAGTGAAATTTTCTACTCAGAATTTGATCAATTTGATCAAGTAATCAAAGTACTTAAACAACAAAGAATATAATGTCTGCCTAGCAGATTGGAGAAATTTTAAGACCACTCATCAATGGTATCAGAATGTGGAGCAACAACCTGTCATCCATCATGGCAGCAATGTAAATAAGATTAGCAATGTGCACTCAGTTTTTTTTAATATAAATTTATTTATTTTAATTGGAGGTTAATTACTTTACAATATTGTATTGGTTTTGCCATACATACACTCATCAATGGTATCAGAATGTGGAGCAACAACCTGTCATCCATCATGGCAGCAATGTAAATAAGATTAGCAATGTGCACTCAGTTTTTTTTAATATAAATTTATTTATTTTAATTGGAGGTTAATTACTTTACAATATTGTATTGGTTTTGCCATACATCAACATGAATCTGCCACAAGTATACACGTCTTCCCCATCCTGAACCCCCCTCCCACCTCCCTCCCCATATCATCCCTCTGGGTCATCCCAAGCATCCTGTATCATGCATCAAACCTGGACTGGCAATTCGTTTCATATATGATATTATACATGTTTCAATGCCATTCTCCCAAATCATCCCACCCTTGCCCTCTCCCACAGAGTCCAAAAGACTGTTCTATACATCTGTGTGTCTTTTGCTGCCTCGCATACAGGGTTATCGTTACCATCTTTCTAAATTCCATATATATATGCATTAGTATACTGTATTTGTGTTTTTCTTTCTGGCTTACGTCACTCTGTATAATTGGCTCCAGTTTCATCCACCTCATTAGAACTGATTCAAATGTATTCTTTTTAATGGCTGAGTAATACTGCATTGTGTATATGTACCACAGCTTTCTTACCTATCCATCTGCTGCACTCAGTTTCTTAATATGAAAATCCTTTACCTTGCAAGTTTACACCTGTGAATTTATTCTAAGGAAATGACTAGAAAAGTCTACAAAGTTGTATGTACCCCACAGTATTATTGGGCTTCCCGAGGTGGTGCTAGTGGTAAAGAACTTGCCTGGCAATGCAGGAGACATAAGAGATGCAGGTTCGATCCCTGGGTCAGGAAGATCCCCTGGAGAGGGCGTGGCAACCCACTCCAGTATTCTTGCCTGGAGAATCCCATGGACAAGGGAGTCCAGTGGGCTATGGTCCATTGGGTCGCAGGAGTTGGACAGGACTGAGGTGACTCTGATTACGCCAAAGCCTTTGACTATGTGGATCACAATAAACTGGAAAATTCTGAAAGAGATGGGAATCCCAGACCACCTGACCTGCCTCTTGAGAAACCTATATGCAGGTCAGGAAGCAACAGTTAGAACTGGACATGGAACAACAGACTGGTTCCAAATAGGAAAAGGAGTATGTCAAGGCTGTACATTGTCACCCTGCTTATTTAACTTATATGCAGAGTACATCATGAAAAACGCTGGGCTGGAAGAAGCACAAGCTGGAATCAAGATTGCCAGGAGAAATATCAATAACCTCAGATATGCAGATGACACCACCCTTATGGCAGAATGTGAAGAGGAACTAAAAAGCCTCTTGATGAAAGTAGAACTGGACATGGAACAACAGACTGGTTCCAAATAGGAAAAGGAGTATGTCAAGGCTGTATATTGTCACCCTGCTTATTTAACTTATATGCAGAGTACATCATGAAAAAAGCTGGGCTGGAAGAAGCACAAGCTGGAATCAAGATTGCCAGGAGAAATATCAATAACCTCAGATATGCAGATGACACCACCCTTATGACAGAAAGTGAAAAAGAACTAAAGAGCCTCTTGATGAAAGTGAAAGAAGAGAGTGAAAAAGTTGGCTTAAAGCTCAACATTCAGAAAACAAAGACCATGGCATCTGGTCCCGTCACTTCATGGCAAATAGATGGGGAAACAGTGTCAGACTTTATTTTTCTGGGCTCCAAAATCGCTGGGGATGGTGATTGCAGCCATGAAATTAAAATACGCTTACTCCTTGGAAGGAAAGTTATGACCAATCTAGACAGCATATTGAAAAGCAGAGGCATTACTTGGCCAACAAACGTCCATCTAGTCAAGGCTATGGTTTTTCCAGTGGTCATGTATGGATGTGAGTTGGACTGTGAAGAAAGCTGAGAGCCAAAGAATTGATGCTTTTGAACTGTGGTGTTGGAGAAGACTCTTGAGAGTCCCTTGGACTGCAAGGAGATCCGACCAGTTCATTTTAAAGGAGATCAGTCCTGGGTGTGCATTGGAGGGACTGATGTTGAAACTGAAACTCCAGTACATTGGCCACCTGATGCAGAGAGCTGACTCATTGGAAAAGACTCATGCTGGGAAAGATTGAGGGCAGGAAAAGGGGATGACAGAGGAAGAGATGGTTGGATGGCATCACCGACACAATGTACATGGGTTTGGGTGGACTCCGGGAGTTGGTGATGGACAGGGAGGCCTGGCGTGCTGCAGTTCATGCGGTCACAAAGAGTCAGACACGATTGAGCGACTGAACTGAACTGAATGAATTAATTTTTGGTGCAATGTGCAACGAAAGACCTATCCTAATGGATTTAAAAGCACTTTGCAAACTAGAAAGCACTTCAGGAAATTCGTTTTTTCTAAATGCTTATTTAGCATTGCCGTTTGTCTTTTATGGAAAACTGAGGTTAATTCACATCAGCAAGAAAATGCTGAGGGACTTGCTTATGGTTGTGTTTCTAATTTATTAACACAGCACTCAATATTAGAAAATAAACTCTTTGATATTTCTACAAGTGGAGGTATTTTGGTTAAAAATACTTTTTCTTCCCAAAGTCTTTCAATTGTTCTCCAGATAAGCCAGAAAAGCTGTCATATTAGTAACAAATCTGCTTTTAATATCTGTTCATCTCTTTTTAAAAACTGGAATATAGTGATTCATAATGTTGCATTAGTTTCAGTGAATCATTTATACCTGTACATATCTTTTTTTCTTTTTTTTTGATTCCTTTCCCATTTAGGTCATTACAGAGTACTGAATAGAATTCCCTGTGTTATATTAGTTATTTATTTTATATATAGTAGTGTGTATGTGTATGTGTTAATCCCAGTCTCTCCATTTATCACTCCTCCCTTTTCCACCTTGTAACCGGCAAGTTTGTGTTCTCTGACTCTATCTCTGTTTCACAAATTAGTTCATTTTACCATTTTTTTAGATTCCACTTAACACGCAACATCATTTGATATTTGTCTTTCTGACTCACTCCACTCAGTATGATAACAATCTCTAGGTGTATCTCTTTCTAAGAGGAGAACCTGCGGGGTTGGGGCAGCAGCTGGAGCTGGAAGATCAGGGAATCCCCAAGGGGCAGGCAGTGTTCTCAGCGCGCTTCTAGAACAGCAGCCCGAATTTCCAAATCCGTTGTTGCAGGGCCTCGGGCAGAAGGCAGGTTAACACAGAAAGGAAGCCCAGAAGAGGAAGAACCGGCCCAGCAGAAGAAAAAGAAAATTGGCTGCACCTGAGGGGAGGTGCAGGCCGGACAGGATGAGCGCGCGCTCGGAAAACCCAGGTGCACGTTCCGATGCTCACAACTGTTGGGGAGCCGGAGCTGCGCGCCTGTGCGCAGCCAGACCCCCGGCGTTGGCGGGGACACCCCGGGAAGAGGGAACTCCACCTGTGCGCCCGGCCTTGGGCCGCGGGCGGCGCGAGCGGAACTGCCGCTCCCGGGCCGGGCGGGGCGGGCACGTGGTGCGCGGCTGCAGGCATAAAGAACGCCCCTGGGAGGCGGAGCGCAGTGGCGCAGGCGGCCTCGCGGCGGCTGGGTGAGCGCGCCCGGGCGGCGCGGACGGACGCACCGACGGACGGACGCATGGAGACGACAGACAGGGAATGAGCGCAGAGGGGCGTCGGGGAGTGGACTCGGGGGTGGGTGAGGCCGTGACGGCCGGACGCAAAGGTCAAGGCCGGGGAGCCGGGAAATGGAGCCTGGGGGAGTGTGAACGCGACACCCTCCCGGCCCGAGGGAAGTGTCCGGACGGACGGACGGGAAGAGGGACCCACTCCGCTAGGTTCTGTCCAGACCCCAGAGCCGGGCCTCAAGGATCCTTTTTTTTAAATGATCAGAGTCAGCCAGTGGGGAGAAGAGAGTTTAGGGATTAAGTGTGATACAGTCCCTTCATTTGATGGGAAGCTGTATTTCTGCATTTTTGTGTGTTTAGTTTCTCTATTTCTATTTGTATCTTTCCAAGTATTTCTGTTTTTCGAGTGATTCTCCACGCCTAGAACCGCATCTTCTTCTTCCTCCCCCAGCGATTTTTTTAAACTTTGTTCTTTTAAGAGAGCTTGACTTAGGCAGCTTGAATTCTGTGCACTAAGGATTCTTGTCTGTGGAAAGAGGTGTTAAGATTTCGAGAGTAATAAGTGTTTAATGATATTCTAAATACTCCTATTTACAAAATATGGATCATTCTCAGTTACCATGGTTGTGATATTTTTTTTAACTCCATCTCTTCCTGAAGCAGTTTCACAGTTTACAAAGTCAGCAAACTTTGTTCATTTATTTTCCCTTGTGACTCAGCTGGTAAAGAATCCGCCTGCAATGCAGGAGACCTGGGTTCGATCGCTGGGTTGGGAAGGTACCCTGGAGGAGGGAAAGGCTACCCACTCCAATATTCTGGCCTGGAGAATTCCATGGACTGTATAGTCCATGGGGTCGTAAAGAGTCAGACAGGACTGAGCGACTTTTACTTCACTTCACTTCCTGAAGCATTTTCACGGTTTCTAAAGCAAACCGCTTTAGAATGAGCAAACTGCTCATTTATTTAGTGTATTGCTCTGCACAAAGATAGATTTTTGAACCGTTCTTGCCCCCTGATGGCTTACACTGGAAAAGAAGAGCAGAACTACCTATCTCTGATGTAGTTTTTAGTGAAAAGCAAATGTCTGAGGGAATTCTAAAGAGTAAGAAATTATTTTCATTTAGGGGGATGAGAGAATGTCCTCTCATATTTAAGGTGAGTTCCAAAAGTTGGTTATACTGAAGGGGCTGAAATGGGAGATACTGCCATTCTGGTGGGAGAACAGGCGAGCCAGGACAAGGGGGGTTGCAAGAGAGCACCAGGGACCAGTTGGACTGGGGCACTTCAGGTGTGGGGAGATCTCTACAGAGACAACAGACCAGGAAATTGAGTATTTGTCCCATGGAAGCCTGGGAGAAGTTAATTAGTATTTTCTGAGCAGGGCAAAATCAAGATCAGAAATGTCTGAGCTACTAGGTTGATCTGGTAGCCTGCCTATGTTGGAGAAGAGAGTTGGGGTTAGGACAGTGATTCCCAACTCTTATCCCAGGCCCCATATTTTTTAACAAAGTAAGCTGTATTTAAGTGCACTTAATTTGAGACATTGATAGATAGATAAGTCTTTCTGTCTTGCCAGTCCAGGCTTTTCACCATCCTAAGAATATCCTTGTAACTGCCCTAAATATGAAATAAATGCAGCTCAAAGCACAAGAATATGGAAATCTAGAGTGTACGGCCTCTAGGAGACTTGATATGGAACTTAGCTCTCTGAACTTTTATCTCTTGAACCTTCTTGAGCCCCTTTAATATGGAGTTGTGCCCACTGGTCTAGATAAGAGGTAATTAACAATGTGTAAGTTATGAGAGGGACAGTAAGGGGAGCGGGAAGGGTTGCAGGGAAAGAAGATAACAGATGGGAAGGAAATGACTTAGTCCCTGAATAGAAAAGAGTAGCCAGTGTTGGGGAGGTGGTGGCGATGGAGCTGAGATGACAGGAAACGGTGCTGATAAAGAAATGTTGCCTATTCCCTGCTATAGTCAGCAGGCAAGACTTCACAGAGGGGGCTGAACCTGTGCTCACTATGTGCCTGGCAGCCTGGCACTGTTAATCACTTTACAAGAACAATTCATGTAATTCTCTCAGCACCCCTATGAAAAGTGATTACTGTTATCCCCATTTACAGAAGGGGAACCTGAAGCACAGAGAGGTTAAATAGTAGTCCTGAGGTCACCCAGCGGGTAAGTAGTGGAGCCAGGATGTGGATGCAGGAAGTCTGACTCCAGACCTAGAGCTCTAACCCCGCTACTGTAAGGAGCAAACGAAGACACTGTTTAGATGATCAGATGGCAGGTTTGCTTTAGGCTGTCCTGAGCTGAGATGTGTGCAGGAAGAGGATGCGTGCAGTTGGCGATGTGCTGTGGACACAGCGTCCGCCTCATCTGGTGCTCAGACCTTCCTCTGGGGTAGACAGGGTCCTGTGTTCTTGGCCTTGCATTTTCCCCCTGGGCCAGGTGATTACATTTCTCTTGCAAAACTTCCAACAGGATTTAGTGTCATCTTCAAAGTAGGAGAAGTCAGAGAAATCCTAGTATCCTTTATATCTGGTAAGGTCCCCCTTTATTGCCCTTCAGTACAGAGCAAAACTACTCGAAGGCTTTGGGCTTAATTTCAGGAGCAGAGTTCACCGGGAATGTATCTATTTGTAAGGGGAGGTATCACCATTGGCCAGCCACAAAAACAATACTTTTTGCCACCTGTACCCTTTCATTGTCCTTGTTCTGCCCTGTTCCTAGCTTCAAAAGCTCACTTGAGCCAGGATCTTGGGGGATACAGAAAAAGTAGAAATGATCTCTGTATTTTGGAAGTTTATGCTCCTATTTTGGGAGATGAGAGTAACAGTTATAAAAAATGAACACAATAGGGTAGTCCGTAATATTACATTATGTGGGTCAAATTTAAGCATAGTGGGCATTGGTGTTTTTCATTTTCTTTTTTTTGGTGCGCTAGGTCTTTGTTGCTGTGCGTGGACTTTCTCTAGTTGTGGTGAGCAAGTGGAGGTTACTCTTCCTTGCGGGTGTGCAGTCATCTCATTGCAGTGGCTTCTCTTGTTGCGAAGCACAGGCTCTAGTTGTAGCTTTGGGGCTTAGAGCACAGGCTCAGTGGATGTGCACAAGCTTAGTTGTTTTAAAGCACGTGGAATCTTCGCGGACCAGGGATCAAACCTATGTCCTCTGTGTTGGCAGGTGGATTCTTACCTGTTGCATCGCCAGGGAGTCTGGCACTGGGTTTTTAAAAGTGACCTCAGAACTATAACGGGGCTTCCCTGTGGCTCAGAGGTTAAAGCATCTGCCGCCAATGCATGAGACATGGGTTCGATTCCTGGGTTGGGAAGATCCTCTGGAGAAGGAAATGGTAACCCACTCCAGTATTCTTGCCTGGAGACAGAGAAGCCTGGTAGGCTGCAGTTCACTTTCACTTCAGAACTATAATATACTCTCTCTTGTTAATTATAGACATCACTAACTTTTCACCAAGCCAAACGTCTTTTGTATAATTGTCACCAAATACTGGAGAAGGCAATGGCACCCCACTGCAGTACTCTTGCCTGGAGAATCCCATGGACAGAGGAGCCTGGTAGGCTGCAGTCCATGGGGTCGCGAGGAGTCGGACACGACTGAAGCAACTTAGCAGCAGCAGCACTGTCTGATTATGTTTTATTTTCTTCTTCAATTGTTAGACTTTGCATGTGTGGCTTCAAATTTTCATGTCCTCCAGCTCAGAAATTAATAGTGCTTCTGTAACTAGTTAACTGGCAGAGGTGGGAGATGAACCAGGTAGCCTCCTGTGGAATTTAGTCTGTTAACCAGGATGTTTGATGCCTCTCATTGCCTGTTTTGGGCAACTTCTTGGCTTTTTTATGCTGGTTATGAGCAGGTACATTCTCAGCCAGGTGATGAGGGATCCTTTTACCCCAAATGAGTGTTTGCGAGGTTCATTGTCTCAGCAGAGATCTCTGTGGAAGTAATCATCCAGCTACAATCTGGATACCTCATTCAATCACTCACATAGAAAGAAAGAAGAAAGTGAAGTCACTCAGTCGTGTCCGACTCTTTGCGACCCCATGGACTGTAGCCTACCAGGCTCCTCCATCCATGGGATTTTCCAGCAAGAGTACTGGAGTGGGGTGCCACTTCCTTCTCCAGGACATCTTCCTGACCCAGGGATCGAAACTGGGTCTTCCACACAGACTCTGTACCATCTGAGCCACCAGGGAAGCCCAATCACTCACATATCCATCACTTTTTAATTGAATAGAAGGTGTCCAACAGAGTGCTCAGTTCAGGGAAAGCAAAGACAAATGAAATCTATTTCCTGTCCTGGGGGAGCTTGGTCTAGAGGGGAAGAGGTGAATGTAGTATTTGTGATGTGATTTACTAAAGCCAGGGAAACAGGGAAAAACTGATTAAAACTAGAATATGAAAGGATAGTTAGGTAAATCTAATGATAATTATGTAGCTCACACTGAAGCCTTTTAAGGCTTAAATACTGATCTTAGGGGAGATTCTTGCTCAACTATATGAAGTTATGAAAAGACGTAAGACTGTCCCTTTTCTCCTGACCATATTTCAACTTGAGTAATGTATTTGACCTTGCTGAATTCAGTTCATATTCTTTCTTCTGCTCTTTTTCATCCCTGCTCTCTGAGGTTTCAAACTGCCTTGGTCATCTGTATAGATAAGCCGGGAATCCTTTCCAATGGTATTTTCCTAGAATATTACTCTCTTGTCTCCATCTCTCCTGTCTTTAAAATGTAGTTTCCTCCTTTATAGCGTAAAGCTCTCACATTTTACCTTCCTCTCATTTGCTCTGTGTCTGTACACTTGTAAGCATTTTTCACAGTTCTAAACTGTGTAGGAATGGACTTTGCCCCAGAGTTTTGTCATTAATTGACATTTCTTGAAGACAGGAAGGACATTATATGTTTTCCAGACATTTCAGCAACTCGATGGCCTCCCCAAAGAAGAAGCTCCAAGGTCTTGTTGCTGCAACCATCACGCCGATGACCGAGCATGGGTAACTATGGTTTGGGACTAAAGGGATCTCCCTCCACCATAATGATCCAAAGGTCTCCATAGTAGCGGTGGCTTGGACTCTGCCGCTTCCACCCCTACAGTGTCTCTGAGCCCAGTCAGAGAAGAGGTCTCTATATCCCAGGCAGTGCAGGGGGAAATGAGATAATATATGGCAGCTCACCTTCCTCCCAGTGTCTGTAGTCCCACAAAGCAAAATTCTGCTTGCATTTCATCAGAGTCCTGCCCATCCCAAATAAGACCAGTGGAGTTGGGTGAGGAAAATCTTATTTTAGCAGGATTTGATATCAAGCTCTGGCCTCTAGAAGCTGTGTCTAGACGGTTCATGGACATGATGAAATGTCCTACCCTGAAAAAAGTGGGGAAGGTTTCTGCCAGATGGCCCCCCTTAAGGCATGTTTTACAGACTCATTTCAACATTGGTTAAATGATGGGAAGCTTGCAAAAGGGAGGAAATAACAGATGATTGCTGAGAAATTGTTACCCAAGCAAGCATTTTCCAGATGAATAGTATGGTGGTACTAGCAGAGAGTGGTCATGTGCCCTGGGCATCCATAAGCAGTATATAAATCCTCCCTGAATGTTACCATTAACACAGTGGGGATTTGTCCACCTTCTGGATCTCTTTTTGACATGTTAGAAGAAAAGCTTCTCCTTTCTTCCTCTATTTAATTGCAGCCATACCTACATTATGGAGTTATGAGTATTAAAATGAGATAATCCATTAATAGTGTTTAGCACAGGGTCAGCATGTGCTTAGGTTAATTAGTTTGAATTGCTATTGTGGCATAAGGGATAAATAAAAGATGATGTATTCTATAAGCCTTTAAATAAGACTTATGTTTTTGATCTTCTGTTACTGAATTTTTACAAACCTTAACCCTATCCCTTTAAAGTGGATGACATTTCTTATGACTTTTTCTGTTCTTAATTCAGAGTTGGCTGTATCACAGTTTTCCCTGAGGTCATTGGAGTTCAAACATTTTAACTTCTAAGATTCTCAAAAATTCACATCTTTACTAGGTCTAAGTAAAATTCTTGCTGAGATGGCATGGTTAATAGCTTTTTTTTTTTTCCTGTTGCCTCTCCATTTCCACAAGCGCTAAGAAAGACTGAAGTAGCTCTTTCTCAATGTGTCAGCTACTTGTTGGGCAGATAAAACAGCAGTCATGTGATTGCATGAGCAGACAGGATTTACTTCCTGTTATGGAGTAAGATCCTGTTTGCAAGCTCAGAACGCTGCATCTGGTTGGTGCTACTTTAACCTTTTTAATCAGATCCCTCTTAGCCTAGAAATGGCTTTCTTCAAAGTCCTGCTTGTTCATCTGGAACCCTTGCAGCGTCTGTGTTTTCACTCTATCCTGCTGTTTCCCTGGGATACCAGGACCCACACATATTAGAGATAACTAAAATGACTCTGCTTTTCTGGATCCTTCTCTGTTTCCCAAATACTTCTAGCCCTGTTGCCTCCACTCACTATTTCCTATTTTTTTCATGAATTCTTTTCTCTTCTAGGACCCTTTCTTTCCTGAAGAGTGAAATAAAAATGTGTTTTTATAAGGGCCTTGTAAGAATTTAAATTAAATCAAAATGTGTGTAAGTACATGGTACATAGTAGGCATGTAAGTTTTGTCAGTTCCCTTTTCTCTCCATCTTTCTGCTCCATCTAAACATTCCTATAGCTATGAAGCAGGTTTGCAGCACCCACCAAGAGCAGGTAGATATTAACCTACTTGCCCACAAGAGAATCTGTTTTTCTGACATGTTTTCTAAGAGACAGGACAGAAAGAAGAGCCACATGGGATCTAACACCTAGAAATTCTGCCCAGTAACCTACCAACATAGGAGGTTTCCTAACCTGGCTCTTAAACCATGGCCTCCATAATTCAGAATAACGGAAGATTTTCTCTTCATAATTCTAGTGATTCAACTCTGAACATAAGTTGATGTCCTAAAGTGAGGAAGTTGGCAGGGAAAAAACATGGTTAAATAGACTTTAGTTAGAATATCTGGGTTCCTAACCCCCAGCTCTGACACCACTAGCTATCTGACCCTGGGGAGCTCTATTCACCTTGTAAAGGTTCTCTCATATTTTGTAAGGAGACAGAATTCAACCACATAATCTCTAAGGCCATTCAAATCTGAGAGTCCACAGTTCTCTGGTGTTAGGTTATTAGGGATAGTGTGGTAATCTCTGTTAAGTAAGAATTTATGAGTACCTGCAACTCCAGTCCATCCTCCACACTATAGTCCAATGAGTTTCCTCATAAATAAATATAATCATTCAATGGACATGAACTTGGGCAAATTCCAGGAGATGGTGAGGGACAGGGAGGCCTGGTGTGCTGCAGTCCATGAGGTCACAGAGTCGGACATGACTTGGCCACTGAACAACAACAAATTAGATTTACTCTCTAAGAATCTCTCTGAATTCCGTTTTGTCTAAGCCTTGCTACTCTCATGGTCCATGGACCATTAGCGCCAACATCACATAGGAACTTGCTAGAAATGCAGTATCTCAGGTGCTACTACATACCACTGAACTAGAACCTGTATTTTAGCTGTGTCCCTGAATGATTCTTTAGCACATTGAAGTCTGGCATGAACTGGTCTGAAGGTTGAAGCCCAGAACCTGGGATGACATTGGAAGTCCTTTACAGTCTACCTTTCCTACTACATTTCTTTTCCCCAAAACGCTTCATCCCCTTTCTTCTCTGTGTGCCTTTACACATTTTGTATCCTCTGTCTTTTTCTACCACCATCCTCTCATTTCCCTGCTCCATTTGAACTTGTCTATTCATCCATCATTGAGTTAGACAAGGCTGTGGTCCTAGTGTGATTAGATTGACTAGTTTTCTGTGAGTGTGGTTTCAGTGTGTCTGCCCTCTGATGCCCTCTTGCAACACTTACCATCTTACTTGGGTTTCTCTTACCTTGGACGTGGAGTATGTCTTCATGGCTGCTCCAGCAAAGCACAGCTGCTGCTCCTTACCTTGGACGAGGGTTATCTCCTCACTCCCAGTGGTGTCCAACTCTCTGTGACCCTATGGATTGTAGTCCTCCAGGCTCTTTTCTCCATGGGATTCCCTAGGCAAGAATACTGGAGTGAGTTGCCATTTCCTTCTCCAATAAATAAACATAGTTATTTATAAAATATTTATATCAAATAGATTCAGAATATTGGCTTATTGGCTGGCAATATTAATCCTACTGATTGACATCTTTTGGGTACTTAATTTTTCATATATTAAAGTGTGACTTTGAGGGCTTCCTTGGTAGCTCAGTGGTGAAGAATCTGCCTGCCAAGGCAGGAGACATGGATTTGATCCCTGCACTGGGAAGATCCCACATGCTGAGGAACAGCTAAGCCCGAGAGCCACAGCTACTGAGCCTGTGCTCTAGAGCCCAGGAGCCACAACTCCTGAAGCCCACACACCTCAAGCCCATGCTCTGCAACAAGAGAAGCCACCTCAAGGAGCAGCTCACGCACCATTAGAGTTGTGCCACTAGAGAAAAGCCCAAGCAGCAACAAGGACCCAGCACAGCCAAAAATGAAAAGAAATAAAATTTTAAAAAATTTCAAGTGTGACCTTGAAAAAAAATGCTAACATTGTCCCATTGGGTGGAACAGCTAAGCCCGAGAGCCACAGCTACTGAGCCTGTGCTCTAGAGCCCAGGAGCCACAACTCCTGAAGCCCACACACCTCAAGCCCATGCTCTGCAACAAGAGAAGCCACCTCAAGGAGCAGCTCACGCACCATTAGAGTTGTGCCACTAGAGAAAAGCCCAAGCAGCAACAAGGACCCAGCACAGCCAAAAATGAAAAGAAATAAAATTTTAAAAAATTTCAAGTGTGACCTTGAAAAAAAATGCTAACATTGTCCCATTGGGATATAATATTCTTTTTAACATAATGAAACAAACAAATGTAACTAGGACTATTCCTTTCTTCCTTCCTTTTTTGCAGGATAGGTGAGGTGAAGTCGCTCAGTCGTGTCCGACTCTTTGCGACCCCGTGGACTGTAACCTCCTAGGCTTCTCAGTCCATGGGATTCTTCAGGCAAGAATACTGGAGTGGATTGCCATTTCCTTCTCCATTTGCAGGATAACACAGTAGCAATTAATAGTATCAGCTCCCAGATGACTTGAGATCAAATCACAACTCAACTGCTCACTGGTTCTATAGCCTTTGGCAAATCACTTAAGCTTTTTAAACTCCTGTTTCTGATCTATAAAATGGGAGAATGTATCCTCATCTGTAAAGTATGACTTTTAAAAAAATAGTACCCACCATATAGGATTGTTTTATGAATTCATTAATAAGAAGAGGTGGCAAGAATACACAGAACTGTACAAAAAAGATCTTCATGACCCAGATAATCACGATGGTGTGATCACTATAAAGGACAGAAGTGGTCTGGATGTAACAGAAGCAGAAGATATTAAGAAGAGGTGGTAAGAATACACAAGAAGTATACAAAAAAGATCTTCATGACCAAAATAATCATGATGGTGTGATCATTCACCTAGAGCCAGACATCCTGGAATATGAAGTCAAGTGGACCTTAGGAAGCATCACTAAGAACAAAGCTAGTGGAGGTGATGCAATTCCAGTTGAGCTAGTTCAAATCCTGAAAGATGATGCTGTGAAAGTGCTGCACTCAATATGTCAGCAAATTTGGAAAACTCAGCAGTGGCCACAGGACTGGAAAAGGTCAGTTTTCATTCCAATCCCAAAGAAAGGTAATGCCAAACAATGCTCAAACTACCACACAATTGCACTCACCTCACACGCTGTAAAAGTAATGCTCAAAATTCTCCAAGCCAAGCTTCAGGAATATGTGAACCGTGAACTTCCAGATGTTCAAGCTGGTTTTAGAAAAGGCAGAGGAACCAGAGATCAAATTACCAACATCCGATGGAGCATCGAAAAAGCAAGAGAGTTCCAGAAAAACATCTACTTCTGCTTTACTCACTATGCCAAAGCCTTTGTGTGGATCACAATAAACTGTGGAAAATTCTGAGAGAGATGGGAATACCAGACCACCTAACCTGCCTTTTGAGAAATCTGTATGCAGGTCAGGAAGCAACAGTTAGAACTGGACGTGGAACTACAGACTGGTCCCAAAGAGGAAAAGGAGTACATCAAGGCTGTATACTGTCACCCTGCTTATTTAACTTCTATGCAGAGTACATCATGAGAAACGCTGGGCTGGAAGAAGCACAAGCTGGAATCAAGATGCTGGGAGAAATATCAATAACCTCAGATATGCAGATGACACCACCCTTATGGCAGAAAGTGAAGAAGAACTAAAAAGCCTCTTGATGAAAGTGAAAGTGGAGACTGAAAAAGTTGGCTTAAAGCTCAACATTCAAAAAATGAAGATCATGGTATCTGGTCCCTTCACTTCATGGGAAATAGATGGGCAAACAGTGGAAACAGTGTCAGATTTTAAATCACTGCAGACTTCCCTGGTGGCTCAGAGGTTAAAGCATCTGCCTCCAATGCGGAGACCCGGGTTCGATCCCTGGGTCGGGAAGATCCCCTGGAGAAGGAAATGGCAACCCACTCCAGTATTCTTGCTTGGAGAATCTCATGGACTGAGGAGCCTGGTGGGCTGCAGTCCATGGGGTCACAAAGAGTCGGACACGACTGATGACTTTACTTACTTACTTACCAAAATCACTGCAGATGGTGACTGAAGCCATGAAATTAAAAGATGCTTACTCCTTCGAAAAAACATAACCAACCCAGATAGCATATTGAAAAGCAGAGACATTACTTTACCACCAAAGGTCTGTCTAGTCAAGGCTATGGTTTTTCCAGTGGTCATGTATGGATGTGAGAGTTGGACTCTGAAGAAGGCTGAGCACCGAAGAAGAATTGATGCTTTTGAACTGTGGTGTTGGAGAAGACTCTTTAAAGTCCCTTGGAGTGCAAGGAGATTCAACCAGTCCATTCTGAAGGAGATCAGCCCTGGGATTTCTTTGGAAGGACTGATGCTAAAGAGGAAACTCCAGTACTTTGGCCACCTCATGTGAAGAGTTGACTCATTGGAAAAATCTCTGATGCTGGGAAGGATTGGGGGCAGGAGGAGAAGGGGACGACAGAGGATGAGATGGCTGGATGGCATCAATCGACGTGAGTCTGAGTGAACTCCGTGAGTTGGTGATGGACAGGGAGGCCTGGCGTGCTGCGATTCATGGGGTTGCAAAGAGTCGGACACAACTGAGTGACTGAACTGAACTGAACTGAACTGATTGATCCATCAAAACCATCGCCTGGATATTCTTCCCCAGTTTCCCTAAAAAGAGTTATAGAGTCCTTCCTCTGTGGTCTCAGAGCACCCTTTGCCTACCTTTTCATATTATATCACAGTTATTTGTTTATGATAATTATTATAACAACTGTTTGTTACATGTGTGTTTCTACCAAGAGATTTTTTTTCTTCAGTCTGGCTGAGTCAGGTCTTAGTTGTAGCATGTGGGATCTTCTGTCTTTGTTTCAACACGTGGTATCTTTAATCGTGGCATATGAACTCTTAGTTGCAGCATGTGGGATATAGTTTCCTGACCAGGGATCAAACCTGGACCCCCTTCATTTGGAGCCTGGAGTCTTAGCCACTGGACTAACAAGGGAAGTCACCCAACAGGCTTTGAGCTGCCTATCCTTATATAAGTTATTTATTAGGTACCAGACACTGCCTAGGGACTGAGCGTATATCTTATTTATCTTTGAATCTTCAGCATTTCACACAGCATATGGTAAATTTAGCTAGCTGTAATTTCATGAGAAGAGGAAGCTAACATTGATTGGCTGAACACTATGTGTTAGTCTTCATGTGGGGCATTTTAAGGGAGATATTCCACTTAAATCTTCCTAGCAACTCAGAGCTGTTACATTCATTTGTGCAGTTGACGAAACCAAGATCCTATAGATTAATGCCTAATTGGAAAGGCATTCTCTCTACCCAGCCCATTCATGTCTTTTTCTACATTAAGAGTGAAGGACTTTTGTTTTCCTTAGTTGTTTCAAGAAGTCACTTTTTCCACTGGGCAAGTTCACAGTCATTAGAACAGAAAGTCCATTTCAGATTGGCCAAAATGTCTGGAAAAAAGTTGTGTTTTCTCCCTCGAAGGCCCTGGACTTCCTCATGAGAATTTTTACAACACGCTCGAATCCCATGGATGGAGGAGCCTGGTAGGCTGCAGTCCATGGGATCGTACAGAGTTGGACATGACTGAGCAACTTCACTTTCACTTTTCACTTTGTGGCATTGGAGAAGGAAATGGCAACCCACTCCAGTGTTCTTGCCTGGAGAATCCCAGGGACAGGGGAGCCTGGTGGGCTGCCGTCTATGTGGTCGCACAGAGTTGGACACGACTGAAGCGACTTAGCAGCAGCAGCAGCTAGTAATAACAAACCTGTTACCCAGCCAGTCAAAGGGCCCAGCCCGCTGGAGATGGATTTGTGTAGACTGTCATCTTTGTAACTGTTGCAGGAGACTGAGTGACCCAGATTTCCAGAATANCCAGGGACAGGGGAGCCTGGTGGGCTGCCGTCTATGTGGTCGCACAGAGTTGGACACGACTGAAGCGACTTAGCAGCAGCAGCAGCTAGTAATAACAAACCTGTTACCCAGCCAGTCAAAGGGCCCAGCCCGCTGGAGATGGATTTGTGTAGACTGTCATCTTTGTAACTGTTGCAGGAGACTGAGTGACCCAGATTTCCAGAATAGGACGCTTTCTGCCTCTGGGAGGGTGGGGTCATTATAGCCCCTGCATGCTCCTATCCCAAAGGAGTTTTTAAGTAACCAAGTGGTTATTTTGCCAAAAAGGATGAGTAGCTTCCATCTGATTTTGAAAGCTGACGTATACATGGAATAGTGTTAGAGTGAAAGTGTTAGTCACTTAGTTATGTTTGACTCTTTGAGACCCCATGGACTGTAGCCCACAGGCTCCTGTGTTCATGGGATTCTTCAGGCAAGAATACTGGAGTGGGTTGCCATTCCTTTCTCCAGGGGATCTTCTGTACCCAGGGATGGAACCTGGGTATCTGCATTGAAGGCAGATTCTTTACCATCTGAGCCACGAGGGAAGCCCAGGAAAACATTAGATTAAACCAAAAGAAAGCATATTAAAGTGAGTACAGTTGGCCTTGGAATGCGACTCATTTTAAACACAACTGGTCTATACACCTTTCAGTCTTTCTCCTAAGCCAGATCATGAGTCTTACCTTCCTTACTGCTCACTGTTCCTCCTCTGTATCTTTGGAATGCATCTACTTCCTCTAGGTGCATATCTTTCCAGAACCTTCTCATTGCTCTTGCAGACATTGTGATAGTCTCCCATCTTCAACTAGTCTAAAATCTCTGAAACTGCTGCCCAGGATTCTTCCTAAAACAGAAATGTGATTCACAGTGTCTTCCTGTCTAAAATCTTGCTGGTAGATTTTAAGATAAAGCCCAGTGTCTTGGTAGTGTATACAGGGTGGTTCATGATTGGATATCCTGCTTATCTTCCAGATTTATGTTCCTGCCACCGTCAATCCTCTTTCTGCCTACATTCTACCCTCAAATACCCAGGGGGTGCTATATTCTAGTCATACTAAAATGTTTGCAACCATTGCTTTGTCATATTCCTGGGACTTCAACCAGGTTTGACTCTCTTCCTTCTCCCTCCCCTAAGCCTGGCTTCCTTCCCTTTAGGAGTTAGTTTGGTGTCACTGTTTATAATAAGCATTTTCTTGCCATCCTAATGCAGGACCCTCTGTTTATCTTCTGTCCTCCCAGTGTCCTGTACATGTGAGTTTCACACCATAATTTAATGTCCAGGTATGGACGTGCCTTTCCTCCTGGGCTATAAACTCTTACAAGTCAGATATCACATCTTCCTCTCCTCATATTCCCAGTGTCCCAACACATATTTGGTGCATGACAGGTGTTAAAATGTTTAATGAGGGAATGAATGACTTTATCAATCACAAATGGTGCAGAAATGTAATTTGTCTCACCACCTGTGTTTGGTACAAATTAACATGTCTCATGAAGGCCTTCAAATGCAGTCCCTGCTCCTCAGCCCCCGGTACGCCTGAGGCTGCTGTTTTTTTCAGCACAGCTCCGCTTCCTCCATGTGCCTCTGCAGGGTTCAGTAAGTTCTCATGCTGTTGGGAATGGTCCCCCCTAGTCCAGAAATGTGGCTGGTAGGTCACTGAACTTCATTTTCCCAACTAATCTTCAGGTTGATTTTAAAATGCCTTTGGAAGCTTTTTATCCCTGAGTTTAGTTTTTTTTTTAATTAATTAATTTATTTTAATCGGAGGCTAGTTACTTTACAATATTATAGTGGTTTCGCCATACATTGACATGAATCAGCCATGGGTGTTCATGTGTCCTCAATTCTGAACCCGCCTCCCACCTCCCTCCCTATCCCATCCCTCAGGGTCGTCCCAGTGCACCAGCCCTGAGCGCCCTGTCTCATGCATCAAACCTGGACTGGCGATCTGTTTCATATATGGTAATATACACGTCTCAATGCTATTCACTCAAACCATCCCACCCTCGCCTTCTTCCACAGAGTCCAAAAGTCTGTTCTTTATCTCTCTGTCTCTTTTGCTGTCTTGCATAACGGGCTTCCCTTGTGGCTCAGCTGGTAAAGAATCCACCTGCAGTGCAGGAGACCTGGGTTTGATCTCTGGGTTGGGAAGATTCCCTGGAGAAGGGAACAGCTACCCACTCCAGCATTCTGGCCTGGAGAATTCTATGGACTGTATAGTCCATGGATTCACAAAGAGTCTGACATGACTGGGTGACTTTCACTTTTACTTTTAAATTTTATTCTAGTTGGTACCATATACAATAGCAAAAGGAACATATTTTAAAGAATAAAACATAGGAACATATTTAAAGAATAAAACATAATCCTTGCTTATGTTATGTAAGAGATAGGCAAGTGTTCTACTGTCTCTGAAAGAAGTGTTATGGCTCATGCACAAAGGGCCATGGCATGTAGAAGAGGACCTTATGCCAATAATATAACCAGCATTCAATCTATAGTGAGTAAGGGAAAAATTAAAAATATGTTGTTATAAATCAATCTGTTAATTTTTGATGCTATCTACAAATGAACATCGAATACTGTTGCTTATCTCGGCCTACTGTTGTTTTATTTCAAGTAAAATATGCATTTTAATCCTTCAAAAAGAAAAAGCATATTAGTATAAAAAGTTGAAGTTGAAAAAAAAATCATACTGCTGCAAATCAGTCAAAGCAAGTGTTTGAATTACTGATTGCATTAAGATACATGTTGAATTTTATTTTTTGCTTATCCCGAGTATTATTATCAGGAAGCTTTGTGAGGGTAGGGACTGGATCATGTATTTACAAAATGGCAACCCACTGCAGTGTTCTTGCCTGGAGAATCCCAGGGAGGGCGGAGCCTGGTGGGCTGCCGTCTGTGGGGTCGCACAGAGTCGGACACGACTGAAGCGATTTAGCAGCAGCAGCGGCATCAGTGTCCTATAATAATCAGGAAATAAATATTTGTTGGATGAATATATATATTCATAGTAAAGAGCTGCTACGTTTTCATTTCAAATATATTCTGAACTTACTTTATTTAATAGGTGGAAATACTGATGAGTACTTTGCTCTTAATGAAATGTCGGGAGAACTCTCAACTGCTCGTGCTTTGGACCGGGAGGAAGTCAGCAACTTCACCCTCGTCATCCTGTGCTCGGATCTGGGGAGCCCGCCGCAAAGCTCCACGGCGCAGCTGCAGGTCAGAGTTCTGGACGACAACGACCACAGCCCTTCCTTGCCCAGGCTGCAATACCAGGCTTCTGTGAGAGAGGACGCGCCGGTGGGAACCACGGTTCTCGTGCTCTCCTCCGCGGACGAGGACGAGGGCCTGAACGGGCAAACCGAGTATTCTCTGGTGCACGAGGCTTCCGGGGCGTTCACCATCGACCCTGCGGCGGGCGCACTGAGGACCAGCCGCGCGCTTGACCGGGAAGCCAGGTCTGAGCATGTGCTGAAGGCTGTGGCCAGAGACTGTGGAGTCCACGGCTCACGAAGCGCCACGGTGGTTATAAAAGTACATGTCACTGATGTTAATGACAACAGGCCAGTTTGGAACAGAACCCCCTTGATATTTTTCTTTCCTCTCAGTCACCTACAAACCAAACAGCTGCCATCCTCAGAGCCAGTGACCCAGACTCGGGGCCCAATGGCACCGTCACGTTCAGCTTCGCAGAGCCCCAGTCAATGCTTTCTATTAATGAATACACAGGAGCAATTCAACTTCAGCAAATTCCGTCTTCAGAATATTTTCCTATTTGGCTGCAGTTAAAAGCTGTGGATCAAGGGGTCCCAGCTAGAACAACCACTGGTCTCTTGGTCATTCACATGGAAGGAGAAGATGTAAGGATTTCCTTCAGCCAGCATCTGTATAAAGGGATCGTGCCTGAAAATTGTGAGGCAGGTGAGTGTCAAGTGTCCCAGTTTTGGCAAAATGCTTAAAACTAACGATTATAGAGCTAGTGCTATCAAAGATTCAGTTATGAATTTCTGAGTCCAGCCAATTCTTGGTATTACAGTTTTCATTCAGAATATGTTACTAGAAAAATATACTCAAATACAGTAACATATTCACACCCCTGTCAAGACAGCAAAAACTAATAAAAACACTGAAATCATTCAGGACTTTTGAAGTTTAAGTTTAAAATCTCAAAAAACCCACATTTATTTGAATGTTTATGAATCCTGAACAACTACATTTCCTACATGACTTTCCTGGAAATACAATGAAAGGTGAAATATCTTGTGGTTCAGTGACTGCCACTGTGTGTCCTTGGGAAGCTGGCGCCCTCAGCCTCTGTTTCCCAACCTGCGAATTAGGGATGAGTTTGGTACCTACCTCATTAGGGTGTTCTGAGGACCAAATGAGCCAGTTCATATAAAGCCCTTAAAACAGTATCTGACTCAGAATCAGTGTGTAATTTTAAGGAAGTGCTATTTTTCTTATTATTACTTCATTTTTATATAGTCAGCATTACTTTCAACAGTGCAGTAATATCTGATCTTCAAAGAATTTGGCAAGATTATACCACTCAGAACAGGCTTCTGTGAATGGTGACTATTTTTCCTCATAATGCTAAATTATTTTTCAGTTATTTCCCTACTCAAATTTATACCATAATGGGAAACATAAATAATTCCAATGATCTTTCTACCATAAAGCAAAAAAAAGAAAATTTGCAGATAGTTGTGAATGGAAAGAAATCCAATCTAGGTGATTATACCTAATTAGAGAGTTGAAATATAAACCTTCTGAATCTTTGAACCAGCCAGAGGGCAAATCACGTGGACTCCAGGGCTTGCCGGAGGAGGAGTTTGCTTTCGACAAGTCTGATGTGTGCTGTTTGATTTCTCCAATTGTTCTTTGTTCTTGCTTTTTCATTCTGGATTCAATTTCACTTTATTCATACCTAAAACAACCATTGTTTAAAAGGCAACTTGAATTTTTCTGAAATTGATTTATTTACTTCATAGTGAAAATATTTGTTACACATTATTACACATTTGTTACACATTGTAAATGGTGACTGTTTTTCCTCATAATGCTAAATTATTTTTCAGTTATTTCCCTACTCAAATTTATACCATAATGGGAAACATAAATAATTCCAATGATCTTTCTACCATAAAGCAAAAAAAAGAAAATTTGCAGATAGTTGTGAATGGAAAGAAATCCAATTTAGGTGATTATACCTAATTAGAGAGTTGAAATATAAACCTTCTGAATCTTTGAACCAGCCAGAGGGCAAATCACGTGGACTCCAGGGCTTGCCGGAGGAGGAGTTTGCTTTCGACAAGTCTGATGTGTGCTGTTTGATTTCTCCAATTGTTCTTTGTTCTTGCTTTTTCATTCTGGATTCAATTTCACTTTATTCATACCTAAAACAACCATTGTTTAAAAGGCACTTGAATTTTTCTGAAATTGATTTATTTACTTCATAGTGAAAATATTTGTTACACATTATTACACATTTGTTACACATTGTATTCTCTATAAAAAGAGAATATTCAACTTAATATTGAATGTCAAGTTAGGATTCTTCTCAGTTATATATTATTAACCCCAGTTTCATCTTCTTTTGAATTATGGTTATCTCATGGGCTGCTTATTCAGAAGGCCTCTTATGATTCTAAACATTATTAGGGGTAAATTGCAGTTACCTTCATTAAATGAAATAATAGCATCTTCCAAAATAACTAGAAATTTCCACCTATATTCTTAGGTATAATGAGAATTCCACAGAAGAGTTAAATGTTAAATAATATGAGATACTCCAAAGAGCTGTGTTTCCTCATGAGAGCTATACATCCTAACTCCAGAGCAGAGCTTGATAGAAAGGAAAGGTAAAATTTTCTAAATAATAATAATTAATATATTTGTGCTAAATAATACAGCACAAAATATATTAATCCATCTTGAAATGAATTTGATAAAATCATAGAATTTTTGAGTCCAGCTTTTATCTGAAGTGAACATATAAACATTTTTTCCTTAACAGATGATCTTTCAGACTCTACTTGAATATCTCAGTGATTGAGAGTCTAGGACAGTGGTTCTTGAACTTGGGTATGAAACAAGCACTCTCTCATGATTGCAGAAAGTTCTGCTTCAGTAATCTGGGGTCCAGGAACTGTCATTTTTAACACTCTGTAGGTGATTTGATTACATGACAAAGTTGGAAAACTTTCATTTGGAAAGTAATTCCTGTGTTAAACCCAGATCTGCCTCATTGGTGTATGCCCGTGAATTCTAGTCCTGCCATCTGGAGTATTCTACTGATCTACACAGTTGCTTGTTCTTTAAATGTTTTACTTGCTCCTTCGACAAAAATTCTGTTGAATATAATGTGCCAGGTACTTTTCTATTGGGATATGTTAGTGAACAAAAGGCAAAGATGCTTGTCCCTGAGAGGCTTACATTCCAGCAGGGTAAAAGAGACTATACTAGTGAACGTAATAACTAGCTAAAACGTAGTGTATGTTAGCTGGTGTTAAAAGCTGTGGTATGAAGAAACGGAGCAGGAGTCCTGGCGAGGGCACAGAGGCGATTTTCAATGGCATGTTAGGACTGGCATAACTGAGCAAGTGGAATTTTGGGCAAAGACATAAAGAAAGGAGGTAGTCATTCATATATATGGGAGGAGAGCATTTCCAGAGAAGAAGAGGAGAAATCCAGTGGGAACTCGTCTGGCTTGTTCATGAACAGTAAAGGGGACTGTGTGACTAAAGCAGAGTAAGCAAGGTGAAAGTGAAAGCACAGTCGCTCAGTCGCGTCCAACTCTTTGCGACCCCATGGACTGTCAGGATCCTCCATCCATGGGATTTTCCAGGCAAGAATACTGGAGTGGGTTGCCATTTCCTTCTCCAGGAGATCTTCCCAATGCAGGGCTTGAACCCGGGTCTCCCGCATTGTAGGCAGACGCTTCACCATCTGAGCCACCAGGGAAGTCAAGCAAGATGAAGAATGGTAAAAATGAGGTCAAAGTAGACAAAAAGAAGCAGTGTCTTGTAGATCACTGGGAGGTCTTTGACTTTTACTGAAAATAGTTTTTCTTTCTCTAGTTCATTCGGTTATTCTTCACATAATGAGATTTCTAACCACTGCTAGTGAATATTCTCACCCAGTACAAATTCTGCAGACTAGGAGGCATCAAGTAAGTTATCCCTCAACAAGATTGGCATAGACAAAGTCAGTCGTCTTTATCATACTTGTTCACATTAGTAAGTGAATGAAATTTCTAAAAATTAAGTAACATTTCTGGCCATTTCCTAATTAAGATATCATTTCTCAAGTCACCCAAAATCAATTTCTTTGTCAGATTAACCTCCCCCAAAAAAGACCATATCTAAGGCATCCCAAAGAAAGCCCGATATGAAATTAAGCTATAGATTAGGAAGTTTAATAATGTTTATGATTGAATTGAGAGATGATTTAATAATAACACTAATAAAGCGGTGTCTTGTAGATCACAGGGAGGTCTTTGACTTTTACTGAAAATAGTTTTTCTTTCTCTAGTTCATTCAGTTATTCTTCACATAATGAGATTTCCAACCACTGCTAGTGAATATTCTCACCCAGTACAAATTCTGCAGACTAGGAGGCATCAAGTAAATTATCCCTCAACAAGATTGGCATAGACTAAGTCAGTCGTCTTTATCACACTTGTTCACATTAGTAAGTGAATGAAATTTCTAAAAATTAAGTAACGTTTCTGGCCATTTCCTAATTAAGATATCATTTCTCAAGTCACCCAGAATCAATTTCTTTGTCAGATTAACCTCCCCCAAAAAAAGACCATATCTAAGGCATCCCAAAGAAAGCCCAATATGAAATTAAGCTATAGATTAGGAAGTTTAATAATGTTTATGATTGAATTGAGAGATGATTTAATAATAACACTAATAAAAACTGCCATGGAAGGGAAAATGTTGTACCTGGTTTCATTTTTTCAATGTGCCATTCATTTCTTTGTCCAGGATTCACTCTGCTGATAGGAGGCAGCCATTATGGGAAGCAACTACCCTTATTTTGGTCTGATTCTCATCACTCAACCTTCCATCTACCCCCAGCCATAGCAGTTGGAATTAATCACTATGGTTAACAATGACCGGGTGTGAGATTAAAAAAAAAATTTTAGAGTGGAAAACTAAATTAATCTCTTACCCCTGAAGGTGGGCCTCCTGCTGCAGATTCAGGCAGAAAAGCTGATGATCACATGGGTGGCAGAAGTGGTGGCGGCGGCGGCAGGGGTTTAGTCTAAGTTGTGTCTGACTCTTGCGACCCCATGGATTGTAGTAGCCACCAGGCTCCTCTGCCCATGGAATTTCCCAGGCAAGTATATAGGAGTAGGTTGCCATTTCCTTCTCCAGTGCATCTTTCTAACTCAGGGATCAAACCCATGTCTCCAGCACTGCAGGCAGATTCTTTACCAACGGAGCCACTAGGGGAGCTAGAATCCGTGGGTGGGAAGACTTTATTCTGCTGTTGCATCACTGTGTTTTCTTTGACCTCTGATCGAAGTCATCCTTCTTACTATTCTTGCATTTAGAATTATTGAACTGAATTTTGACTGGTACCTTTTAAATAGAGTGTAACAGTTTAAAACTTTTGTTTGTTAATCTTACACATAGTAAGTAAGTAAGTAAAGTCACTCAGTCGTGTCCGACTCTTTGTGACCCCATAGACTGCAGCCCACCAGGCTCCTCAGTCCATGAGATTCTCCAAGCAAGAATACTGGAGTGGGTTGCCATCTCCTTCTCCAGGTGATCTTCCCAACCCAGGGATCGAACCCAGGTCTCCCGCATTGGAGGCAGACGCTTTAATCTTACACATAGACAAGGTTAAAAATATTCTGGCAGTAAGCATATGTTATCCATAAATATCCAGGTAAGCATGCATTACAAAACATCTAAAACAATGGGTTGAGATCTTGTTTTGAAGAGTAGCTATGACGTGTGTGAAGGGCATGGAGCTTACAGGAGACTAGCCTAAAAGCTGTATGACAGGAAGCACAACAAGAAAGGAAAGGATGATGGTTAAGAAGGCTATTGAATCTGATTTAATGCAACTAATCTACACCCATGTCAGCAGGATTTCCTAGGCCCCAGTGGACAACAGTGATGAGGTGCATAAAATATTGACTTACATTTCATCTGGCCAAAACTTTGCCTGGAGTGTGAATTCTGCCAGATCATATCAAGGGCACCAAAAGGTGATTTTTTAAAAATTTGGATTCCAGTGGTTTCATTCGTTTCTTTTTAGTTACTCAGTCACGTCCAACCTTTTGTGACCCCGTGGACTGCAGCATGCCAGGCTTCCCTGTCCATAACCAATTCCTGGAACTTACTCAAACTCATGTCCACCGAGTTGGTGCTGCCATCCAACCATCTCATCCTCTGTCATCCCCTTCTCCTCCTGCCTTCAATCTTTCCCAGCATCAGGGTCTTTTCCAATGAGTCAGTTCTTCACATCAAGTGGCCAAAGTATTGGAGTTTCAGCTTCAACATCAGTCCTTCCAATGAATATTCAGGACTGATTTCTTTTAGGGTGGACTGGTTTGATCTCCTTGCAGTCCAAGGGGTTCTCAAGAGCCTTTTCCAACCCCGCAGTTAAAAAGCATCAATTCGTCAGTGCTCAGCTTTCTTTATAGTCCAACTCTCACATCTGTACATGACTACTGGAAAAACCATAGCTTTGACTAGATGGACCTTTGTTAGCAAAGTAATGTCTCTGCTTTTTAATATGCTGTCTAGGTTGGTAAAGCTTTTCTTCCAAGGAGCAAGTGTCTTTTAATTTCATGGCTGCAATCACCATCTGCAGTGATTTTGGAGCCCAAGAAAATAACATCTCTGGCTATTTCTATTGTTTTCTTGTCTATTTGCCTTGAAGTGATAGGATTTCAAGCGATAGATGCCATGGTGTTCGTTTTCTGAATGTTGAGCTTTAAGCCAACTTTTTCACTCTCCTCTTTCACTTTCAAGAGGCTCTTTAGTTCTTCACTTTCTGCCATAAGGGTGGTGTCATCTACATATTTGAGGTTATTGATATTTCTCCCAGCAATCTTGATTCCCACTTGTGCTTCATCCAGCCTGGCATTTTGTATGATGTACTCTGCATAGAAGTTAAATAAGCAGGGTGACAATATACAGCCTTGACGTACTGCTTTCCAGTTTGGAACCAGTCTGTTGTTCCATGTTCAGTTCTAACTGTTGCTTCCTGACCTGCATACAGGTTTCTCAGGAGGCAGATAATGTGGCCAGGTATTCCCATCTCTTTAAGAATTTTCCACATTACGTTGTGATCCACACAGTCAAAGGCTTTGGCATAGTTACTAAGGCATAAATACATGTTTTTATGGAACTCTCTTCCTTTTTCAATGATCCAGTGGATGTTGGCAATTTGATCTGTGTTTCCTCTGCCTTTTCTCAATCCAGCTTGAACCTCTGGAAGTTCAGGATTCACATACTGTTGAAGTGTGCCTTGGAGAATTTTGAGCATTACTTTGCTAGCATGTGTGATGAGTGCAATTGTGCAAAGAATTTTCCACATTACGTTGTGATCCACACAGTCAAAGGCTTTGGCATAGTTACTAAGGCATAAATACATGTTTTTATGGAACTCTCTTCCTTTTTCAATGATCCAGTGGATGTTGGCAATTTGATCTGTGTTTCCTCTGCCTTTTCTCAATCCAGCTTGAACCTCTGGAAGTTCAGGATTCACATACTGTTGAAGTGTGCCTTGGAGAATTTTGAGCATTACTTTGCTAGCATGTGTGATGAGTGCAATTGTGCCGTAGTTTGAACATTCTTTGGCATTGCCAAAGAATGGAATAAAAACTGCCCTTTTCTAGTCTTGTGGCCACTGCTGGGTTTTCCAAATTTTCTGGCATATTGAGTGCAGCACTTTCACAGCATCATCTTTTAGGTGTTGAAATAGCCCAACTGGAATTCCATCACCTCCATTACCTTTGTTTGTAGTGATGCTTCCTAAGGCCCATGTGACTTCACATTCCAGGATGTCTGGCTCTGGGTGAGTGATCACACCATCATGGATATCTGGGTCATGAAGATCTTTTTTGTATAGTTCTTCCATGTATCCTCATTGCCTTCTCCTTCCAATGGTTTTAAAACATTGTAAATCCATTGATTAGTGTTTAAATGGCCTTGACATAAATTATTTAATAGCATTTTATAATTTCCAGCTTTGCTTCCCTCTCCAATATGCCTGATCTTTGATCTTTATTTTTAGATGAAAAATCTTGGAAGCTGCCTATTGGAAGTTTACATTTACTGTGGTTTAAATGGCCTTTCAGTAGGAGCACTTGACATCTGAGTTAATTATTTTTTGTACTATCCTAAGTTTTAATAATATTAAACTGTTTTTAACATTTAGATTTTTTTAAGAAAATAAAAATTAAAACAACTCAGTTTTTATATTTAACATTTCTTTCTTGGAAAGCCTACAAATTTGAATTTCATTAATATTGTATCCTTCTATTGGCAGTATTAAACTTAACACTTCAATTGTTTAAAATAGAATATAGTTTAATTATATATATAAATAATTTTTATAGCTTATAACATTTTAGAAGCAGCCCTTTGGTAGATAAAGTCTCTTTATGTCATGAAATATTCACTTCTTCACAGAAAGAGTCATCACAGAAGGTGCCAGTTGCCTGTGAAAGAGAGGTTAGATGTACTGCAAGATGGCAAGAAAAGCTGAAGCTCAAGTGATTCCCCACCCTTTACTCTTATAACTTAGTCTTCCTTTTCTACCTGAATGAGAAGAAATATAAACATTCTGAATTTTTCTGAAGTGAAAGATAAACCACTTGGTTGTCCATGACATTCTAATCCATTGAACCATTTACATGCACCTTCTAGAAGCCAGCTTTTATTTCTTCTGTTTCACTTCCAAAGCTTTGGTTATACCAGTAAGGGTGAATCAGCAGCTATTTCCCAGTGTGGACTTTCTACAATTTCATGCATTTAAAAATAATTATTATGAGAGGAAAAATTGAAATTATGAATTGTGTTGATACCTTGATTAAAAGTGACTAGTCAGACATTGAAAGACTTGAGATAAAATTAACATAATGATGTCTGAGGGCATTCTGAGTATTAAAATACATTTAAAATTATCTACTAAATAAATTAGATGTTGATATTTTGGAGGAAAACCCATCTTCTGGCCCTTTGCAATTGATCCAGATTTCTGGTTCCTACAGTGGCTCAGGTTGGGCTCTTGTGCGTGGAGTGTGGAAATAGCACAGGAGTTAGTATAGCTGAGTGTATCTCTACTGCTCTCCTGCCCAGGTTGGACAACTTTCCTACTCCTTCTAGAAAGTGGAGATGGAAACAACTGATTCACAGGGAAACCATAAGGGTCAATTGAGGTCATAAGAGTCTACTAGTCGCAGTTTTCATTGTTACTGTTATCTTCTTTCTGTTCCAAATCCTTAATTGAATTCCATAAAGTTAGCTGAGTACAAATTCTCACAGAACAGCTAATAGTTACTTAGCAAGTATTTAACAGCAATTAGATATTTGCAGTTTTTAAAACCCTACCAGTCCTCTCTGTTTCACTTGGTCTCCAAACCAGATAAGAACTATATTTTACAAGGTGTCAGACTTCTCATAATTTTGGAAGTGATGTCTCTATGTCATCCACAACTTTGGAACAGGGTCCAATATATAGCATTTTATGATAATGAAAAGAAGGAAGCAAACAGTATCTCTCATTTCTACTCATTCTTTAAGGCTGGTCTCCTATTTGGAATGGAATTTATTGGAATGAGTGCCCTCTAAGTTACCATTGGCTAACAGTGTCAAATTCCATCACCTTACATATGACTCTAAGGTAGCTCCAGAGGAGAGAGGAGGAGAAAGTCCTCTTGAAAGAAGGTGAACATCCCACAAGGCAGTTTTCATTTTGTGAATTAACCCCAGTCCCACATCTGAGCCTCAGCTATGTAGACTTAAGACCTAATCTTAGCAAACCAAGGAGTTCTTCCCTTGATGTTGGGGGTCACTAAGTGACTGATATATAAACCAGAGTACGATCCTCCTAGACCCTGGTGGCTTGGATAGCAAAGAATCTGCCTGCAATGCAAGAGACCAGAGTTTGATCCCTGGATCAGAAAGATCCCTGGAGAAGGAAATAGCTACCCACTCCAATATTCTTGCCTGGAAAATTCCATAGACAGAGGAGCCTGGCAAGCTATAGTCCACGAGGTCACAAAGAGTCAGATACAACAGAGTGACTAACACTTTCATTTTTACAGTTATTTTACTTATAGAAAAACTATGATTGCCCTCTGGATTATAGTAGTCATTTCAGAATGACCAGCTTTCTCTAGGAAAAAGGACACAGGAAGCCAGATTATACTCAGAAGTTTGCTTGTTAATCTTTTATAGTTCAAGTAGGATATAATTCACACGTTGAATGTCATCGGCCTATGTTATCTTTTCTTTTTTTTTAATTTTTATTTTTTAGTTTGTTTTGCTTTACAATACTATATTATGGGCTCCAAAATCACTGCAGATGGTGACTGCAGCCATGAAATTAAAAGACGCTTACTCCTTGGAAGAAAAGTTATGACCAACCTAGATAGCATATTGAAAAGCAGAGACATTACTTTGCCGACTAAGGTCCGTCTAGTGAAGGCTATGGTTTTTCCAGTGGTCATGTATAAATGTAAGAGTCGGACTGTGAAGAAGGCTAAGTGCCAGTGAATTGATGCTTTTGAACTGTGGTGTTGGAGAAGACTCTTGAGAGTCCCTTGGACTGCAAGGAGATCCAACCAGTCCGTTCTGAAGGAGATCAGCCCTGGGATTTCTTTGGAAGGAATGATGCTGAAGCTGAAACTCCAGTACTTTGGCCACCACATGCGAAGAGTTGACTGATTGGAAAAGACTCTGATGCTGGGAGGGATTGGGGGCAGGAGGAGAAGGGGACGACAGAGGATGAGGTGGCTGGATGGCATCACTGACTCGATGGACGTGAATCTGAGTGAACTCCAGGAGTTGGTGATGGACAGGGAGGCCTGGCGTGCTGTGATTCATGGGGTCACAAAGAGTTGGAGATGACTGAGCAACTGAACTGAACTGAACTGAGTCAATTTTTTGGTGGTGTCTTTAGGGTTTTTCTGTATATGCTCATGTCATCTCAAATAGTAATGATTTTACTTCTTCCTTTACAACTTGAATTCCTTTTATTTTTTCTTATCTGACTGCTGTGTCTAGGACTTCTAATATTATGTTTAATTAAAGTGGTCATTCTTATTTATGATCTCAGGATGTGCTTTCAGCTTTTTGCCCTTGCATATGACATTAGCTGTGAGCTTATCATATATGACCTTTATTATGTTCAGAAATGTTCCCTCTATACCCACTTTATGGATTTTTTTGTGTGAGTAAATGTTCAATTTTGTCAAAAGCTTTTTCTGCCTTTGAGATGGTCATATGATTTTTATTCTTCACTTTGCTAATATGTGTATCACATTGACTGATACCTGGATATTGAACCATGCTTGTGTCCCTGGACGAATCCTTCTAGATTATGGTGTATGATTCTTTTAATGTATTGTTAGATTTGTTTTGTTGAAGAGTTTTACATCTGTGTTTATCAGTTATATTGACCTGTGATTTTTTGTGATATCTTCATCTCGTTTTGGTATCGGAGTGATACTGGCTTCATAGAATGAGTTAAGAAATGGCCTTTGCAGTTTTTGGAATATTTTTAGAAGGATAGTTGTTTACTCTTCCTTAAATGTTTGGTAGAATTCATCTGTGAATTGTCTAGTCTTGGACTTTCATTCATCAGTTTTTAAGTTATTGATTCAATTCCATTCCTGGTTAGTCTATTAATGTTTTCTATTCCTAATTCAGTTTTAGGAAATTGTACATTTCTAGATGGACATGAATTTGAGTAAACTCCAGGAGTTGGTGATAGACAGGGAGGCCTGGCGTGCTGCAGTTCATGGGGTCTCAAAGAGTTGGACATGACTGAGCAACTGAACTGAACTGATAGGCATTATTTCTTTGTTGATTTCTTCCGTGACCTATTGGTTGTTTCAGTTCAGTTCAGTTGCTCATTGGTTGTTTAGTAGCATATTGTTTAGCTTTTTGTCATAATTGATTTCTAGTCTTACAGCATTGTAGTTGAAAAAGATGCTTGATATGACTTTAGTTTTCTTAAATTTGCTGGGGCTTGTTTTGTGGCCTAGCACATGATTTATCCTAGAGGGTGTTGCTTGTGCACTTGAAAAGAATGTATATTCTGCTACTTTGGAATGGAATGTTTTCTATATGTCTATTAAGTCCATCTAATCTAATATATCTGGAGGAGGAAATAGCAGCCCACTCCAGTATTCTTGCCTGGAGAAATCTATGGGTGGAGGAGCCTGGTGGGCTCACCAAGAGTCAGACATGACTGAGTGACCAGCACAACATATCATTTAAGGCCAATGTTTTCTTATTGATTTTTTGTCTGGAAGATCTGTCCATTGATGCAAGTGGGTGTTAAAGTCCCTTAGTATTCTTGTATTACTGTTAAGTTCTCCCTTCTTTTTTTAATTTTTGCTTTATGCATTTAAGTGCTCCTATGTTGCATGCATGTATATTTGCAATTGTTATATCTTCTTGCTGGATCAGTCTCTTTATCATTATGTAATGTCCTTCTTTGCCCCTTGTTACAGCCTTTGTTTAAAATCTGTTTTCTTTGATATAAATGCTGCTACCTTAGCTTTCTTTTCATTTCAATTTGTATGGAATATCTTTTTCCATCCCATTACTTGCAGTCTGTGTGTGTCTTTAGATCTAAAGTAAGTCCTTTGGGAGGCAACATATGCAAAGAGTCGGACACGTCTGAGCGACTGAACTGACCTGAACTGAACTGTATGCATATTTACATATAGGTCTTGTTTTCATATCCATTTAGCCACTCTGTGTCGTTTGGTTGGATCATTTAGTCCATTTCCATTTAAATTATTGATAGGTAGGTACTTCCTGCCCTTTTTAAATTGTTGAGGGGATGTTGTTAGAGTTCTTTTTTGCTCCTTCCGTCTTCTTTTGTTCTCTTTCCTTGTGATATGATGACTAGTTTAGTGCTATGTTTGGCTTCCTTTCTCTTTTTTGTTTGTATATCTGTTGTAGGTTTTTGGTTTGTAGTTACGGTGAACTGCCTGAGCTTTATATATTGCAGAGTGTTTATGTATACATGATTGTTTGAAGTTGGTCATTCCTTAAGTTCAAGTGCTTTTTAACAAATCTATATTTTTACCATCCTTCCATGATGTTTAATGTTTTTGATATAATATTTTATATTTTTGTCTGTGTTCTTTAAGTGCTTATTGTGGGTATAGATACCTTTATTAATTTTGTCTTTTATTTTTCTTTATAGCATTATAAATGGTTGATCTATTTAACTGTATATTTGTCTTTACCAACAAGATTTTTTTTTTTCTTTTGTAATTTTTGTGTTTCTGGTTGTGGCTTTGTCTTCTGCTTAGAGAAATCCTTCTAACACTTCTCGTAAAGCCTGTTTTGTAGTGCTAAACTCTTTTAGCTTTTGCCTATTTCTAAAACTTTGATCTCTCCATCAAATCTGAATGAAAGCCTTGCCAGATACAGTATTCTTGATTGTAGGTTTTCCCTTTTCATCATTTTAAATATATCATGCTACCTCTTTCTGACCTTCAGAGTTTCTGTTGAAATGTTTACTGATACTTTTTTGGGTAAACATTGTTTGGGTAAACATAACTTATTGCTTTTCCTTTGTTGCTATTAATATTCTCTCTTTATAGTTTGCCATTTTAATTATAATATGTCTTGGGGTGGATCTCTTTGGGTTGACCTTGTTTGAGACTTTGTGCTTTCTGGACCTGGATATCTGGGTTCTTTTCCAGGTTAGAGAAGTTTTCAGCTATTATGTCTCCAAACATGTTCTCTACCCACTTTTTTTCTCTCTTTTTCTTCTGGGACCCCTCTAATGAGAATATGAGTATGTTTAATGTTGGCCCAGAGGCTGCCTAAATGGTCCTCATTTTTATTTATTTATTTTTATCTTTTTCTGTTCAGCTTGATTGATTTCCTCTATTCGGTCTCACAGTTGGTTAATTTGATCCTATCATCTAATCTACTGTTCCTTCCAGTGTGTTTTTCACTTCAGGTATTATATTCTTCATCTCTCTTTGGTTCTTTTTCATTATTTTCTAACTCTTTATTAAACTTCTCATTGTGTTCACCCATTCTTCATTCAGGTTCTTTGAGCATCCTTCTGTCCATTGCCCTGAATTCTTTATCAGGTAGATTGCTTATCACCATTTCAATTAGTTCTTTTTCTATGATTTTATCTTGTTTCTTTGTCTGGAACGCATTCTTTATCACCTCATTTTGCTAATTCTTTGTTCTCCTTTTTATGTATTAGACAGGTCTGCTACATTTCCTGATCTTGGAGAAGTGACTTTATGTAGGAGATTTCCTGTGGGGCCCAGAATACTCAGCTCTTGTCCAGATCTATATGCTGCAGGGATGCCCTCTATTTGATCTTAATGGCCCCTTCAGCTGTGATGGGGCTGACTACTTTGGGCACACTGGTGGGTGTGACTGCCCTCAGTCCAGTTGGTAGCCAAGTCCTGCCTCCTGGGGAGGTTGTCAGCTCCCGGGGAGTTGGGCTGGGTCTTGGCACAGTTAGCTGCTCAGCCTGGTGAGCAGGCTGATTGGTGAGTCCCAGTCCTGGTTATAGCCTGTTGGTGGGCGTGGCTGGATGGAGTAGTTGTCTGTGGTGATCCTGAGCTGGTGTTAGCCTACTATGGGCAGGCCAGATCCCAGCTCAGCAGGCCTCAGGGCCCAGGAGTTCCTGGAGCTAATGCTTACCCACTGGTCAGTAGAGCTGAGTCCTGAGTCCTCTAGTGGGCAGGGCTGGATCTCAGAGCATGTGAGGGGCTAGGTGGGTCTTTGGCATCTGGCCTGCTGGTAGTTGGGCCTTTATCGCCACACAGCTAGCTGCTGGCCCTGGGGGTCCTAGAATTAGTGACCAGTGGCTGGTGGGCAGAGTTAGTTCCTGGGTGCTAATAAGCTAAAGGGAGGACTCAAACTGCTGCTTCCTAGTTCCAATGTCCTCCTGGTAGGATAGGCTCCCCAAATTTTTCTCCTCTGCATTGTGTCCCAGGATGAGTTCTAGTTGCTCCTGCCTGTCCAGGAGGTTCTCCAGATTGGAAACCCAGACCCTTTTCAAGTTGCTACTTTTGCTCTGGGCCTCAAATTTTTTGTATGCACCATTTAAGAGCAGAGTCTCTGTTCCTACTGCCCTCTGGCTCTCGTGAAAGCAAGCCCCAGTGGCCTTTATTACCAGCACTTTGGAGGCTCCTTTTCCTGGTGCAATATCCCCAGGCTGGCAAGCCTGATTTGAGGCTTGGAATCCCTTCTTCTTGGAGAGAACCACTGCAGTTGTGATTATCCTCCCATTTTTGGGTTGCCTACCCAGAGGTATGGGTCTTATCTATATCACACGTATACCCCTCCTGTCTGACTCATTGTGGTTTATTCTTCATATCTGTAGTTGTAGGTCTTTTTTTGTTAGTCTTCAGGACATTCAGATTGATGGCTGCTGTGTAAATAGTTATAATTTTGTGGGCCCGTGGGAGAAAGTGAACTCAGGTCTCCCTCCTCCACCATCTTGATCACTGCTCTATATCCTGCTGTTATTCAGTTACAGAACAATTAATCTACTTGACTTTAGAGTGTTAGTTGCGACACTTCTGAGTTGTTAAATTGCTTCAGATTCCTTCCGTTTCCTATCATAAACTCTTCAAGAGCTGTTACTGTGTTTTCACAGGGTTGTTTTTGTGTGAAATATTGAAAAGATAGTGTCAGTGAACCTGGTGCTTATGACACTCAGTTGTCTTATTCCTCTGGCTGCTGTTTGGAAGATGTCTTGGTGACGTCTCTGCCTTCTCCTTTATATGCAGCCTATAACTTTTTTTCCAAACTAAGCTACCAGTTTCAACATTTTTGTGGAAACCAGACTACACATTGTCATTATGTTTGTTCACCTGGCTCCAGAGCGTAGTACAGTAATTGTTTGGATTTGGGATGAACAACTATCCCTGTTGGCCAGGACTGGCATGGTGTGGCACTGAAAATTCTGCATCCTGAGAGACTCTTCAGTCCTGGGGAATCCAGAACAGTTGAAAGCCCTACTTGGTGTTACCTTTTATTTCCTTGGCAATCAGAGAAATTTAGTCCCCCTCTAATGTCTCTACTGCAGTTGAATGGGGAATTTAATGAAGTCGCCCTGAGATTCTTGGCCCACAGTTGTGGTATGTGTAGACTCACAGTGCTTACCAAAAGTTGAATTCAGGTCTTGGCCTCAGAGCTCCCGACACCACGTATCTGGTTTCCCCACACACATTTATGTTGTTTGCCTTGTATCCAATTGTCTTTGGTTTGTAACCCTTCATTTAAAAATTGCTTCCAGTTTTATTATTTTGTAAAGGAAATCTTTGGCTTTATTAGATTTTTTTACAAGGCAGACTGCTAGACACATATTTGTTGTTCAGGATTTTTTCAGCTATCACATAACATGAAGTCAGCTTTCTGAAGCAGTTTATAATCTTTTGGCAGTCTTTTTAAGTGTTTTTTTGCTCCCAGGGAATAACTCAGAGACTCTTAAACTGTCTGTCAAGACTTTACAAGTAAAATAGATAGGAATCTATGTGGTGTTGACTAAAGATTGTTAAAGTTATCTTCTATATACTTAATATGTATCATCTCCATAATAATACAGGAGTGATCCAATGTTAGCTTAATGACTTCAAATTGAAGTTTGTATCTACAAAAGCTCCTGTTAAAGTGCAAACTTGTGAGTAGTAACAATTCCATCAGCACGTAATAATTATCTGGATCAACTGGTTATTACTCAGGCCCAGGAGAATCGTGACAAGCTCTGAAAGGTCATTGAAGGGAAGGCACTAAAGCTTGGTTTGTCTGACATAGGTAAAGGCTAAATGCTAACAATTCTAGGCAGGTAAACCAGTTCTAAAAATTAGTTTTAGCAGGCAGGAGATAGGGCATACCAAGAAAGGAGCTAATACTAGTATATAAAGTTGAGAAAGAAGTAGAAATGAATCTGTTTGCTAATTTGTCTGGCTCTACTGGTCTTAGCCTATTGTTTTAAGAAGTTAATAAATACTGGAGTTTAAATTTAGTTGCATATTCCAGGAAAGAAAAGGATAAAAACTCATGGCGTTACTCAGTAGGTCAGTGGAGTTCTCATTAACTCTAACATGGCCAGTACTAATCCCATGATGCTGTCTCTTGGTTTCACAATAGTAGTGGTCATATTACAAGGCATCATTGACATTGTCCATATTTTCTTCTTACAGTAACAAAGCACAGACTCATTAGCATTGAGCACTTGTGCGGACATATTATTTTGGAGGACTGCTCTTGGCACTGTTTTATAGGAAATTGCTGAAGGGAACTCTGAGCAGATTCTTGCTGGTAGTACCTGCTGCTGCTGCTGCTGCTGCTGCTGCTGCTGCTGCTAAATCGCTTCAGTCGTGTCCGACTCTGTGCGACCCCATAGACGGCAGCCCACCAGGCTCCCCCGTCCCTGGGATTCTCCAGGCAAGAACACTGGAGGGGGTTGCCATTTCCTTCTCCAATGCATGAAGTGAAACATGAAAGTGAAGTCGCTCAGTCGTGTCCGACTGTTTGCGACCCCATGGGCTGCAGCCCACCAGGCTCCTCCACCCATGGGATTTTCCAGGCAAGAGCACTGGAGTGGGGTGCCATTGCAGGTACATTTTATTTTCCCATTGAAGATGGTGTGCATTGCATGAAGCAGTCTCTCCTGATTCGTCTATGGCTTCAACTTCTGAGTCCTCCTCTTCTGTCCAGCTACCAACTGCTCGAGTTTTCCAGCTCACTGCTGGACTCATTTATTTTCTGTCTCTATAGCAGTATATAACTAAATGGTACAAGAATGAGACTAGAGAGTATAATAAAAATGCAGATTCAGAGTCCTCACTGCAAACCTGCTGAGTCATAATCTCCCAGGAAATTTTTTTGCACATTAACATGATAGAAGTATTACTCTACCCTCTCCATCAGTGATATCATCATTAGCCATAGCTTAAGTACCATTTTATGTTTCACGACTCACAATTTCATCAATATATCTCCACTATAAACCAGTCTTTGAAGCTCTGGTTTTGTATGCTCTCTTGCCTTTTGATATCTCCTCTTGGATGTTTCATAGGTATCTCAATCTTAACATGTCCAGAAAAAATATTTAATACTCTCTTAAACCTATTCCTGTCAGTCTCCCGTAGCTCAGCCATTGGGGCTGTCTTTCCCAGAGTTTCTCCAGAGCATTATTCATTGATTTCTCTGCCTTACACAGTTTCTGACCTATCAGTAAGTTTGATTGATTCTGCCTCCACATCATGCCATGATTTCATCTACTCTTTTATAGATCTGTCGAGTACCTTCTGTGCAACCCACCACGCAGACTTCTGTGACTACTGAAATTGGCTTCTAACCAGTCTGCCTACTTCACCTCTAGCCCTCTTCCAATTTGTTGTCTCTTTAGGAACCAGTATCATCTTTTAAAAATGTCATGTATATTCTTTATTCGGGCTTCCCTGGTGGCTCAGATGATAAAGCGTCTGCCTACAATGCAGGAGACCTGGTTCGATCCCTAGGCTAGGAAGATCTGCTGGAGAAGGAAATCTGTCGAGTACCTTCTGTGCAACCCACCACCCAGACTTCTGTGACTTTTAAAATTGGCTTCTAACCGGTCTGCCTACTTCACCTCTAGCTCTCTTCCAATTTGTTGTCTCTTTAGGAACCAGTATCATCTTTTAAAAATGTCATGTATATTCTTTATTCAGACTCTTTAGGACTCCCCACTGCTCTTCGTATTCAATTCAAAGATCTTAATGTGGCTGGTAGTTAGTACAGGACCAGCTCAGTCTGCCTCATCAGTGTCGCCCACCCCAGCACTTTGCTTCTTGCTACTGGCCTTCCTTCGTGCCCTGAAGTTCCCTTGTCTTGGAACCTTTGCAGGGGTACTGGCCTCTTCCTGAAATGCTGTTTTTCCTGATACTTGGCTCCTTATATTGCAGATTCCTTCGTTCACTTCAGGTCGAATGTCACCTTTTTAGGGAGCCCTTATCACTCTTATTTCACTTTAATTCTCCCTCATCCTCAGCGCACGGCGTTGTCTCAGTTCATTTTTCCTTTCCTCTATGACAGTAAGCATGTTGTGATTGTTTATTTACTCATTTCTCCTCCCGTCGTGAGACTGTATTCTCCATGAGGACAGGAACTGTGGCCCTTCTCATCACTGCTGTACACTAGATACCTAGAATAGTGCCCGGTTAATAATAAACACTCAGCGCATATTTATTAAATTAATGAAGGGTTAGGTTTTGTTTGTGTTTAATGGAGGGCCAGGAAAATGTTGGTTGGGGAATAGAATTTGAGTGAGATTTTTATAAAATTATTGATTTTCTGTTGCAAGTGGAAGCCTGCAGACTAAAATCTAATGTGGCATTGTCATAATTCAACTCAGCATTATCCCATCAGGCATCTACCTTGCTTTTATGTAGTCTATGCGTAAATAGTTAATAGCATTAACTAGCCAATGCTTACTTCCTTTATTTGTATGATTTACAGTAAGATTCTTGTGCTTTATTTGCCTATGCAGCAACAAGACACAGTAACTAATTTTTTTTTTCATCTCTGTGGAAACTGAACAAATACAGGCATGATCTTAAATACAGGTAGAAAATGGCCACCTGTCTTCATATGCTGACTTGAGGGTGGTTATAAAAACAAAAGTAACTGAAAAGTATTCTTTAACTCTTGTTTTCATGCCTGAATTTTAATCCTTTTGAATATTGTTTTCTCAAAATTATATATATATATATATATATATGAGCAGTCATTATACTGTTGAAGTTTAACATGCATGAGATCTGTTGCATCATTTTTATTTTGACTAGTGGAACTGGATAGCATTAAAATAATTTTTTTTTCCTGTAGAATGAACTTTAGGAGAAAACTGATCTCCATATACAGGTATACCTTAAAGATATTACCGGTTTGGTTCCAGACCATTACAATAAAAGTGAGTATCACAATACAGTGAGTCACACAAATGTTTTTGTTTGTTTCTCAGTGTATATTAAAAGTTATGCTCACACTGTGTAGTCTATGAAGTGTAAGAGCATTCTGTCTAAAATGCCAGCATACATAGATTAATCAGAAATACTTTATTGCTAAAAAAAAAATACTAATCATCTGCTCCAATCCTTCAGTTTGCAACAACAAAAAAAAATGCAATATCTTCCTTGATTTACCTCATTTTCCTGTGCTTCACTTTATTGTTCTTCACAGATTCTGCATTTTTTACAAATTGAATGTTGCGGCAATCCTGCACTGAGCAAGGCTGTTGCCATTTTTTTTTTCAAGCAGCATTTGTTCGCTTCACGTCTCTGTGTCACATTTTGATAATTCTTATCATATTTCAAGCATTTTCATTATTATTTATTACTATGATCAGAGACCTTTGAGGTTACTATTGCAAAAAGATTATAATTTGCTGAGGTCTCAATTTTTTTAGACACACTGCTATTGCACATACAGTGTAGTCTAAACATAACTTTGACATGTGTTAGGAAACCAAAAAAGTCATGTGGCTCACTTTATTGAGGTCATCTAGAACCGAACTGCCATACCTCTAAGATATGCCTATATATGATTGCAACTCTTGTGCCTGGAATTATATATTAAGACATGCATACATGTGCTTATGGGCTTTGAAGA
This sequence comes from Aepyceros melampus, assembly GCA_006408695.1. NCBI lineage: Eukaryota > Metazoa > Chordata > Mammalia > Artiodactyla > Bovidae > Aepyceros > Aepyceros melampus. The sequence continues at coordinate 299,727 of SJXQ01003913.1, read as the reverse complement.
AAGAAATGACTCTACTTGGCCTTTTTTCCTAAATAATAACATATTTGATATTGGATATCATGTGTCAGTCACTTGCTTTTAATCGTAGTACCCATTTGCTTAGTCAACTCTTACATTGATAGCTTTTGTTTTCTTCTTTCTTATCTAACCACTTTCACCTTCTATGCTTGGCTTATTTTTGTTAAGTGGTACAAATATTGAGTAACATTTGTTGATGTTGGCACACTTTCGTGACTACCCCCCACCATGGCCTTTCTCCTCATTACCTTATCTGACACTCTAGGCTGTATTTTTACTATTCTTGCACAGCTGATTCAGGTGAAACAGAGAAGCCATAGTTTTTAATCCCCAGTCAACTCTTTTTCTCACAGTAGAAACTGTGGTTATATCTGGGGTATCATGAACGAGTTAAAAGCTGAGCATCACATCTTGGATTGTGGCCTCTTATGAGTCATTTGTCTTTTGAACAAGGTGTGTCCAGTGTTGGAAAGAAATCATAGCAAGGTCTCCACTGGAGTGCCAACAAGTTTTTCAAAAGGAGTTGCCACACCCAAACCTAAAGCATTTTTTCAAGAGCTGAGATTAACTAATTAATATTTAATATACCCCCACTTATTTGTCATTAAGCTTCCATGAAAACTAACATTTTAGCCATGTGTGCCAATGCTTTCCTTGATCTTTCAAAGTTGTGTCTTTCTTAGATTGGTCTTTTCTCCATACAGATCTTTTTATTTTAATATTTACTGCTGTTTCATGAAGAGTAGGCTTCCCTGGTGGCCCAGACAGTAAAGAATCTGCCTGCCTTGCAGGAAACCCAGGTTCAATCCCTGGGTCAGGAAGATCCTCTAGAGAAGGAAGTGGCAACCCACTCCAGTATTCTTGCTTGGAAAATCCCATGGACAGAAGAGCCTGGTGGGCTATAGTCCTGGGGCCACAAAGAGTCAGACATGTCTGAGCGACTTCCACTAAAAGAGTAATCTTGCTCGATAAAGGCTGATGGTCAAGGTGAACTGATGCCAGCATTGTGCTCTCTTGATAGGTCTTCCTTGTTCATTACACAGAGAAGTCTCATCTCGGGGGTGAGGAAGAAGAGCTGTGTGCTAAGATCTTGTACAGATCATTGTTTTCAGAGCTAGAATCTCCCTTAAGATTATATTCTTAAAGGGAGTACTTTTTTGTTCAGAGTCTATTTCAGTAGGAAGGAGATTCCTTGACAGGCTTATCTTCCAAGTTACAGTATAAGAACTATTAAATTTTATTTTTACATCATTTGTTCATCCTTTTTTGGTCATGTAAATGTAAGCCAGATTTCTTATACCATTATATGGTTTTCTATGAATATTTGTATGTGCAATTTTGTTTGTAAAACCTTTCCATGTATTTGTGAAAACCATATCTAATGTATGTATAGTTTAGTGAAGTTGTTTTGATTTTTATACGACGATAATTGTCATAAATCAAGAATATAAGCCTTAATGATAATTATGGGCCCATATGTTTAATAGGAAGCCTATGGGGTGATGATGGAGAACATTTTCCTTTTTTGCACATAAGCAGATTTTTTAAATCATTTGAAGGACTTTGCATGCATACTCCAAACAGCTAAAAAATCCTTCACTGTTCCGAGTGCTTACTTCAAAATCTAATCTAGTTTATCGGTCTTACATTTCTCAGAACTGACACATTATCAGTTCTTAACCTCAATGGAAATTTTTTAAAAAGCCCATTTTTGCTCTTGATTTTATATTTTTATTAGTATGTATAGCCTTTAGCTACTTCAACTGTTGGAAATAAAGATGGGCTTAGGTATCATGGAGGCTTCCCAGGTTGCTCAGTGGTGAAGAATCCGCCTGCAATGCAGGAGACATGAGTTCGATCCCTGAGTCGGGAAGATTCCCCAGAGAAGCAAATGGCAACCCACTCCAGTACTCTTGCCTGAAAAATTCCAGGACAGAGCAGCCAGGTGGGCTACAGTCCATGGGGTCATAAAGAGTTAGATATGACTGAGCAACTGAGCACACCGAGGCAAGTGCTAATCTGTCTGTCAGTATAGGTATCATGCAGTACAGATCATTTCACACCTTGCCTTTTCTGTCCATGCCAGGCTGTTGGAATGTATGCAGGCTGCTGTGTGTGGTCTGGCTTTTGCATCTTACTGGCTGTGCTCTTGTGCTGCATGTGAATGGACGACCAGTTGTTTGTTCCTTCCTCTTTAATCTGCTCCTGGATGACCTCTACCCTTTCACTCTTGCATATCAGGCTTCAGAAACCCATACATAGTGGTTAACAGACTCCAGAACTAGATCACTTGGGTTTGTGGTTCGACCACCACTAATTTCGCAACTGTGGCAGTTCATAAACCTGTGTCTCAGTGTACTCATCTGTGAAGTGTTGTGTGTTTCCTCTGAGGAAGATGTGTTATGAGCATAATACTGTGAGAACATAGAAAGGACTTAGAACGGTACCTGGCATGTAAGAGGCACTGTACAATTTTAGCCATAACATTTATTAACATGGTCTTTTTACATGCCTTCTGAGGTTGCAGTGTGATACTTTCTCACGAGTAAATAGCTAGAAGGGTAATCTCTGGGCCGTAGCACAGAAATATTTTCAGGGTTTTTTTTTTTATTGTTCTCTAAAGACATTGTACCTACTTGCACTTCTACCTGCGATGTTTTTTTCTCATCTTCACCAACACTTTCAGTCTGATAAGTGACAGAGTATTTCTCTGTTATTTTAACGGGCATTTTCTGATGAAGAGTGAAGTTGAAAATCTTTTCTAATTGACCTTTCTTAGAATTGCCTATTAATATTCTTTGTTCATTCTTTGTTGAAAACAAAATATATAATGCTGGATACAAGCATATGAAATGAAATTATAAGGAAACTCACTTTTTACCTCTATGAAGAAGAAGCAGGAATGGAGTGAATGAATAAGACAAATGTATCTGAACATTTTATTTTTTTAAAAACAAAAATTCAAAGAAAATTTGGAAATTTTTTATGTTATAGCTGGGTGATCAGTAGCTAGTTGTGGTTTACCTTATTTGTTATTTTCTATATTTTTAAATTTTTTAATATAAATTTATGTATTTTAATTGGAGGTTAATTACTTTACAATATTGTATTGGTTTTGCCATACATCAACATGAATGTGCCACGGATGTACATGTGTTCCCCATCCTGAACCCCCCTCCCACCTCCCTCCCCATACCATCCCTCTGGGTCATCCCAGTGCACCAGCCCCGAGCATCCTGTCTCATGCATCAAACCTGGACTGGTGATTCATTTCACATATGATATTATACACGTTTCAATGCCATTCTTCCAAATTATCCCACCCTCACCCTCTCCCACAAAGTCCAAAAGACTGTTCTATACATCTGTGTCTCTTTTGCTGTCTCACATACAGCGTTTTCATTACCATCTTTCTAAATTCCATATATATGTGTTAGTATACTGTACTGGTGTTTTCCTTTCTGGCTTACTTCACTCTGTATAATAGGCTCCAGTTTCATCCACCTCATTAGAACTGATTCAAATGTATTCCTTTTAATGGCTGAGTAATACTCCCTTGTGTATATGTACCACAGCTTTCTTATCCATTCGTCTGCTGACGGACATCTAGGTTGCTTCTGTGTCCTGGCTATTATATATTTTAAAAGAGAAATCAATATACTTTTTATTATCAAGTCCGGTCATGATGTGCTTGTGATTCAGACCTCTTTTTGACTGGACATACGTTTGTACTTTTCTCACTTTTCTGTGGGAGTCATTGGTTTTCTTAGCATCTCAAGAGTAGTTAGCCATAGATTTGTGTACAGGATTAGTCATGCCCTGTTGTTTAACACAAATTGAAAGATAATATCTTAAAATAGCCTGTATATAAAATCAACTTCATATAGATAAAAAGGACAATTAAGTGATTTGTTGTTATTTAGTTACTGTATCATGTCTGACTCTTTTGTGACCCCATGGACTGTAGTCCACCAGCTCCTCTGTCCATGGGATTTTTCCATATACTGGAATGGATTGGCATTTCTTTTTCCAGGGCATCTTCCTGACCCAAGGATTGAACCCAGGTATCCTGCATTGCTGGCAGATTCTTTACCACTGAGTCACCTGGGAAGCCCCAATTAAGTGTTAGCAATAGTCTAAGTATCACTGATTAAGAAAATTGGTATGTACATATTACTGGAAGCTAGCCAATTATGGTAAAACCTTAGTTATAAAAGTATAAAATTAAAATGATAACCATTCACTTTATTAAAAAATATCGAAAATATATTTTGAAAATAATGGGATCAGAAAAGGGAAAATCTTTAACTTCTTGACAATAGAGGATAATTGTGATGTGATTAAATAATAAAATATTATATAAAATATTCTGTTTTAAATGGTTTATTGAACATGAGTTACCAAAATTAACTGTATCAGTTATTATACTTGGATAGCATATAACAATGCTGTTACTCTTAGTTTTAGAATGACTTAAAAATAACATCATTATGATAGATTAAATGTTATTGCTAATATAAGGAAGAAAATCACATAAACCCATCTAGTTTCATTGCTTGTCTGTTTAGCATGTTTAGACATACGTTTGTACTTTTCTCACTTTTCTGTGGGAGTCATTGGTTTTCTTAGCATCTCAAGAGTAGTTAGCCATAGATTTGTGTACAGGATTAGTCATGCCCTGTTGTTTAACACAAATTGAAAGATAATATCTTAAAATAGCCTGTATATAAAATCAACTTCATATAGATAAAAAGGACAATTAAGTGATTTGTTGTTATTTAGTTACTGTATCATGTCTGACTCTTTTATGACCCCATGGACTGTAGTCCACCAGGCTCCTCTGTCCATGGGATTTTTCCATATACTGGAATGGATTGGCATTTCTTTTTCCAGGGCATCTTCCTGACCCAAGGATTGAACCCAGGTATCCTGCATTGCTGGCAGATTCTTTACCACTGAGTCACCTGGGAAGCCCCAATTAAGTGTTAGCAATAGTCTAAGTATCATTGATTAAGAAAATTGGTATGTACATATTACTGGAAGCTAACCAATTATGGTAAAACCTTAGTTATAAAAGTATAAAATTAAAATGATAACCATTCACTTTATTAAAAAATATCGAAAATATATTTTGAAAATAATGGGATCAGAAAAGGGAAAATCTTTAACTTCTTGACAATAGAGGATAATTGTGATGTGATTAAATAATAAAATATTATATAAAATATTCTGTTTTAAATGGTTTATTGAACATGAGTTACCAAAATTAACTGTATCAGTTATTATACTTGGATAGCATATAACAATGCTGTTACTCTTAGTTTTAGAATGACTTAAAAATAACATCATTATGATAGATTAAATGTTATTGCTAATATAAGGAAGAAAATCACATAAACCCATCTAGTTTCATTGCTTGTCTGTTTAGCATGTTTAGAAAATCTACTTTAGCAGGGTCTGTATGCCTAATATTTATAAGCTGATTATCTAACAGTCTTACCACTTCTTTAATAGTTTTTAAGGGCACATATTTATTTAATAGTTTATTATCAGCCATTTAAAATCACAGTGTGTAGTTCCTTTGAATACCAATATATTTCAAGAACTTTTTGTAAATCTGGTGTATTTCATCTCTTTGTGTTGGTTAAACCTACAACATGTTGTGAGAGAATCTGATTCTATTAGTTGTAGTGTTATTCGGAAGGATTAATAATAAATAATTATTATTTATTCAATAATAATATTGAATTAGAAAGGTTAACTAATTTTTATTTTAAATTTTTCCCAAGCCTTATTATGGCTCACACAGTAAAGAGTCCTTCTGCAATGTGGGAGACCTGGGTTCAATCCCTGGGTCCGGAAGATCCCCTGGAGAAGGGAATGGCAACCTACTCCAGTATTCTTGCCTGGAAAATCCTGTGGCTGGAGGGGCCTGGTGGGTTACAGTCCATAGTAAGTAAGTAAATAAGTTAGTCGCTCAGTCGTGCCCGACTCTTGGCCCCATGGACTGCCGCCCACCAGGCTCCTGTGTCCATGAGATTTTCCAAGCAAGAATACTGGAGTGGGTTGCCATTTCTTTCTCCAGGGGATCTTCCATGACCCAGGGGTTGAACCCGGGTCTCCTGTACTGCAGGCAGATTCTTAACCAACTGAGCTACAAGGGAAGCCCCTATAGGGTCACAAAAAGTCAGACACGACTGAGCGGCTAACACACACTGTAGCAAAACATTGTTTGTTTTGAAAATTGTTATTGGGTTGTTCACACTTCCTAGATAGCATATTGAAAAGCAGAGACATTACTTTGCCAACAAAGGTCCATCTAGTCAAGGCTATGGTTTTTCCATTGGTCATGTATAGATAGGAGAGTTGGACTGTGAAGAAAGCTCAGCGCCGAAGAATTGATGCTTTTGAGCTGTGGTGTTGGAAAAGACTCTTGAGAGTCCCTTGGACTGCAAGGAGATCCAACCAGTCCATTCTGAAGGAAATCAGCCCTGGGATTTCTTTGGAAGAAATGATGCTAAAGCTGAAACTCCAGTACTTTGGCCACTTCATACAAAGAGTTGACTCATTGGAAAAGACTGATGCTGGGACGGATTGGGGGCAGGAGGAGAGGGGATGACAGGATGAGATGACTGGATGGCATCACCGACTCGATGGACGTGAGTCTGAGTGAACTCCGGGAGTTGGTGATGGACAGGGAGGCCTGGCGTGTTGCGATTCATGGGGTCGCAAAGAGTCAGACACGACTGAGTGACTGAACAGAACTGACACTTTTCAGTGTACTTCCTGTATTTTAGATGTAGATACTTTTAAAGTTCCTTAGTAGTGTTGCTTTGAAAGTTGGTATGGGGACAAGTAAAGAAGAGGATTTGAGTGTAAAAATAAACTCCACTTAGAAAGTTAGCATACTCTTAAAAGATCACCTAAAGTTAAATTATGCTATAGTTAAACTCTAATAAAGACTCAAAATATTAATACATGTTCTCACATATTAACAGTAATAGAGTATGTGATTCAAAATAAGCCCCCAAATGCAAACAATGAAACAAAATTGAGCACAGCATCAAAAAATCTGGCAGTGATGTCATTTTGCCCCACCCTATAGCTCATGCAGTTCCCAAGGAAGAAGCAGTGCATTTCAAGGCTTCAGTTTTGCAAAAGTTTTCATCTCTCTCAGTTCTCCTTAAGCTCCCAGTCCTGTATTCCATTTCACTATTCTTTTCATTCTCTTGTTTCGGTTCCTCATCATTTGCTGCTACTGATCACTTTATAAAACATCAGGAATACCTGCACAACTTGATATAATTTACCTGTACCTCAAAACAAAGCAGCATCTAAAATGAGTAAGTAAAATAGCTTTCCTTTGCTTAGTAACTTGAAAAGCCACTTATTGGCGGCAAGGGGTAAGAGTAGAAGGGAGACTGTATTTGTTGGCTAACTGACAAAACTGAGTAGATGAATACATTTTGACTGTTCTATTCCCAGGACAGTTCTTTATTTCACCACTGTTTATGCCTTTTTAAGAGTGCAATAGTCACAGTCTACAAAGCAGGTCGATTTCTCAGACTGCAGCAGGTTCCCTGAGTATTGGCATTGATGTACCAAGCCTAGCATGTGGCAGAGATAGGGCACCAGTATCTACTGAAGAATGAGCGTGGTGCCTAATTCATTCTTTACCTTGACTTTCTTCCTGAAGATGCTTTTATTAAATCAGTTTTAATCATTCATTCAGTTCAGTTCAGTCATTCAGTCGTGTCCAGCTCTTTGCAACCCCATGGACTGCAGCATGCCAGGCTTCCTTGTCCATCACCAGCTCCCAAGCCTACTCAAACTCATGCCCATTCAGTCGTGATGCCATCCAAGCATCTCATCCTCTGTCATCCCCTTCTCCTCCCGCCTTCAATCTTTCCCAGCTTCGGGGTCTTTTCCAGTGAGTCAGTTCTTTACATCAGGTACCCAAAGTATTTGGGTTTCAGCTTCAAAAACAGTCCTTCCAATGAATATTCAGGACTGATTTCCTTTAGGATGGACTGGTTGGATCTCCTTGCAGTCCAAGTAACTCTCAAGAGTCTTCTCCAACACGACAGTTCAAAAGCATCAATTCTTCGGTGCTCAGCTATCTTTATAGTCCAACTCTCATATCTTTGACTATACAGACCTTTGTTGGTAAAGTAACATCTCTGCTTTTTAATATGCTGCCTAGGTTGGTCATAACTTTTCTTCCAAGGAGCAAGCGGAGTCACCATCTGCAGTGATTTTGGAGCCCCAAAAATAGTCTCTCACTGTTTCTATTGTTTCTCCATCTATTTTCCATGAAGTGATGGGACTGGATGCCACCATCTTAGTTTTCTGAATGTTGAGTTTTAAGCCAACTTTTTGCACTCCTCTTTCATTTTCATCAAGAAGTGCTTTAGTTTTTCTTCACTTTTTCTGCCATAAGGGTGGAGTCATCTGCATATCTGAGGTTATTGATATTTTCCCCCAGCAATCTTGATTCCAGCTTGTGCTTAATCCAGCCTGGCATTTCACATGATGTACTCTGCATATAAGTTAAATAAGCAGGAGCCTTGACATACTCCTTTACTGAATCATTCATTACATTCATGAATATTTGTTGAGTTTCTAATAAGGGCCAAGCAACCATGTTCACTGTGGAAACAAAAAAGAGTAAGGTCTCTACTTTTTGAATGTATATATCTTAACATTTGAGACAGATATAAAGAGGTGGATAAACACACTTACATACTGTTAAGTGTTAGGGTGAAAATCTGTTGGAGGGATGTGGAGTCAGAGAAGGTATCCCTGGAGAGGTGACACGTGAACTGAGAAAAATGCAAAGATTGAGGCAAGAACCTTTTTAGAAGTATAAACAGCAAGTGCAAAGAAAGGCCCGGAAACTAGAACAAGGTTGCCAAAGTTGAGCAATGAAAATGACAGTGTGGCCCTTGCCTAGTGAACAAGATGGGAAATCTTAGAAAATGTCATCAGGGGGTGGGCGGGGCCTTGGTAGAACATATCTTTTCTTTCTTTCTTTTTTTTTTTTTACTTTTTAGTTTGTATTGGGGTATAGCTGATTTAACAATGCTGTGGTAGTTTCAGGTGAACAGCGAAGGGACTCAGCCATACATATACATGTATCCATTCTCCCCCTCACTCCGCTCCCATCCAGGCTGCCATGTAACATTGAGCAGAGTTCCCTGTGCTGTGCAAAAGGTCCTTGTCTGTTATCCACTGGAAATATAGCAGTGTGTACATGTGCATCCCAAATTCCCCAACTATTCCTTCCAGCAACCATTAATTCATTCTCTAGGTTTGTGAGTCTTTTTCTGTTTTTTTTTTTTTTTTTTTTTTTTTATTAGTTATTACTTTTTTTTTTTTTCCTTTTTGCTGGGAAAAAGTGAAGAACAATGCTATGCAAGTTATTTTGGAATACTATCCTTATCCTAGCTATGGTGTGAATTAAAAATTATATCTCAGAGTACAGGGAAGTTAGAAAAAGTACTTTGGAAACACTGTAGCTTGGTTTTTGTTTCTGTTTTTTTTTTTTAGAGCAGAGTTCCCTGTGCTGTGCAAAAGGTCCTTGTCTGTTATCCACTGGAAATATAGCAGTGTGTACATGTGCATCCCAAATTCCCCAACTATTCCTTCCAGCAACCATTAATTCATTCTCTAGGTTTGTGAGTCTTTTTCTTTTTTTTTTTTTTTTTTCTGTTTTGTAAGTAAGTACATTTGTGTCATTCCCTTTTAGATCCCACATATGGAGCATATCTTAAAACTTAGCATTTCTTTTTTCTTCAGTTCAATAAACCCATAGACGGCCTATTTTCCAGCAAATTTTACGTTAGAGGACTAGCTGATAATAATGTCATTATTTTGGCTATTTATAGCTGAAATCACTTTTGTTTTGCCAGTGTCTCCAGTTTGGGAGATGTCCTGTGACATGGAGTGAGCATGTAGCCAAGATCTGAACAGACAGTTGTGAGCAAGCAGTCAGGAAGAACATATCAAAGAGAAGGACTGTATTCACATTTTGCTTTAATCACTCACTCACTTATCTCTCCATTTTGTGCACAAAGTTGTTTGATCTCTAGATTTGTGCCATTCATTAGAATGAGGTGTGCTCTGATCTGTCAAGGATCAGGCTTGCCTGTAGAGTTGCAGACAACTCTTTGAAACCCAGCCTCCGACACAGTTGACTATCAAGTCATCAAGCTAAGTGAACTTTACTGTAGCTGAAGATATAAGTTGTCAGACCATACACTTTTTAAAAACTGTCATCAATTAGTTTAAATGCATTCTATCTGCAGTTTCTTTCTGAGATATATCAGAGTCTACAGAAAGAAATTTCTCTATTTACTTGAACTTGTGAATTTAGCCTGAAGTAATCACATTTTAAAACAAATTCATTATTGCAGTGAATTATTTCTTACTCATTGCATATGCCTCAGGGTTTATTCTTCAGAACTGAGCAGAAAACCTTTGTACTGTTGTAGCGAAAGTATCCAGCAGTTGATAACCATTCAGTATGTTTAGTCCTTGATTGCTGTGTTTTATTCTTATGATCTCAATGTACATGTATTAGAAGTGAAACTAGTATTATAAAATACATTTTCCATGTGATTGAAAAAGTAAGCACTACGATTTCTCAAGGAGAAATACTATTTAAAAATAGCCTTATCCTGAGCTCCTTTTTACTGCACCAGCATAGAGCTGAGTTAAATGCCCAAGAGGGGATCACCTTGGTCCACACGCAGCTCATCATGGTGCCGTCTTGTCGGCAAGGACACCAGCATAGGGATAGATGGTAAAGTACCTAGGTACTGAAGCTCCTTTGCAGACAAAGACAAAATAATGAGTAACACTTCCTATTCACAGCAGAACAGAAGGGTCTCTGATGACTTTAATCAGCATTCTTGGGCCAAGAAGTAGGGATCCAGCAACAGTCACCTCTTTGGGGTCCTCCATGGTCATTTCATTGCCTTAAGTGCTTCATATTTCAGATTGGTCATGGAAATTCATTTTTAAAGCTTGATAAACAGACAAGTTTCAAGGCTTAGTTGGCTTAGTCAGTCTTGAGTCATTAGAGTATTCTCACTTTCATAGCAAATGTCATCAATAGGATTTATTATACTGAAGTACTTTCCTCTTCAATAAAATGTAGGTTAACGTTTTCAGTGTGCCTGGTTTTCAGGCATGGCTGGATAAATTTAAATGCTGGTAACTGGTAGAAAGTAACTGAATCAGAGCAATTGGGGATGGTGGTATCACTGATTCTTGGAAATCATTTATGGTTACAGATTAGAATGGACTCTGCCGCTGCCTGTCTCTGTTATGCAAACATCAAGTCCAAGAATCACATGATATTGAAAAAAATTACTGAGCTTCTGCAAAACATTTTTTTAACTCTTTCTTTAAATAGTTTCATGATCATACTCTGTTTGCAAAGTCCATGAAACAGTTGAACTTCCTGGCTGCTGGGTTTTAACCAAAACATCTCAGATGGTGCACTGATTGGCTCACTTCACCTGCAGTGGAGGGAGACGCACGGCTCTGTTGGGCCATCACGCTGCCCAGACCTGCAGGACAGTGTATCTCACCTCTAGTCCACTTGGGGCACAGACCACTCCACATACCTCTCTGAGTTTATGTTCCGTATGCTACCTGACCTTTAATAATAAAGCGTCCCTTACCTGGCCCAAAGCAACAAAGTTGGAAAAAACTTGGCTGAATCAGAAACTGGTTATTAATCTGCCTCTTCCTGTTTCCCGGGGTCCAACTTCAGGCCACGATGCTTCCGCGCTGGCCTTGACCTCAGCTTCCATCCAGCATATGAATTTGGGCTTTGCTCTCTCTGCCTTGGAGAAGGAAATGGCAGCCCACTCCAGTATTCTTACCTGGAAAATCCCATGGACAGAGGAGCTTGGTGGGCTACAGTCCACGGCATCACAAAGAGTCAGACATGACTGAGTGACTAATACACCCTCTGCCTCATTTCACTCTTTTCCTTTTGTACCCTGCCACTAGTCTTTATACTCCAGATTACTTTTGGATTTTCTTCTTTCTTTGAACGGACTTTCAGGTTTCCCCCAGCCTGATGTGCCTATCCACTCCATCTGCTGGTCTCTCACTCTTCATGCTTCCAACTTCTCCCCCACCATTGCCTCATCTTTTCCACCTCTGAAAAGTCTGAAATCAAGCGTGAGCTTCCTCCATCTCAATCTGATAGAATTTCGGCCAGCTAACCTTCCCCCACCATCTAGGGCACCTCACCCGTCTGTCTTCTGTCCACCAGGGGTGACACCCGTTGCCACTGGTTCTCTAGGAGAAGGAGTTCTTACTATGGATTTGTCCTAATGGATCCCCCTGGTTGCCTTTCTTTGACTCACCTAGTCCTTGCACTTTTTCTCACCATAACTTTCATGTTGGAGGCACAGTAAACACACACACACATTCTTTTATTTACTATTGTAGTAAGTTTTACCACCTAGCACTCATTTTAGATCACTCCACTTATTTTGTTCAATCTTGTTAACATGATGGTAAACAGAATGGAATAAATTTTACTAGCAGAAAGGCATGCTTTAGAAATGTCTCCTGTTAGGTCGGATTGTTTCCGTTTACAGAGGCATTTTGTAGTTCTCTTAGTCTACATTCAGACTGCTGTTATTCTCTTCTTTGATCTGAAATTGTGCTTCTCGACTTTAGAGTGGATTTGTATACAGAAAGTAAACAAATATGTATCTTGTGTTTAATGGGCAAAATCACCCTCAAAAAACCTTAAGCTTTGGCCCCTTAGAGAGTTATGTATTTTTGTTTTTTAACTTAAATCATTTGCCAACATTTAAAGAGCAGGACATTTTTAAAAAATCCAGATTTTCAGTGTCAAAAAAATTTTAAATCTGGCAATACCACTACTTTGCATTTCTCTGTGGCAACTGTCTTTCGGCACCAAGGAAGAGCTGCCCCTTGACATGGGGATGTACTCACTGGTTTGACACAATTCCCATCCTGCAGGCTTCACTCACTCACATTAGCTGCTGGGCCTTATAGTATAGAGGGGTTAATTTCTCCTTCAACAAGTTTCCCCACCATAAACTACCTTTTCCCTCAGGAGATGCAGTAATATCAAGTTTTCAGAATCCATTCATTTTGTCATTAGGGCATGAGACGTTCTGCCAATCAGGAACTCTAATAGCTCCCATTCAGGGCTCTCTCTGGCCAGTAGATACAAGTAGAAAAGGTGTCTGTCAGTTGGTGTCATGAGGGCTTCCCAGGTGGCTCAGTGGTAAAATCACTCACATTAGCTGCTGGGCCTTATAGTATAGAGGGGTTAATTTCTCCTTCAACAAGTTCCCCCACCATAAACTACCTTTTCCCTCAGGAGATGCAGTAATATCAAGTTTTCAGAATCCATTCATTTTGTCATTAGGGCATGAGACGTTCTGCCAATCAGGAACTCTAATAGCTCCCATTCAGGGCTCTCTCTGGCCAGTAGATACAAGTAGAAAAGGTGTCTGTCAGTTGGTGTCATGAGGGCTTCCCAGGTGGCTCAGTGGTAAAGAATCTGCCTGCCAAGACAAGAGACACAGGAATCGTGGGTTTGATCCCTGGGTCAGGAAGATCCCCTGGTGGAGGAAATGGCAACCCACTCCAGTGTTCTTGCCTGGAAAATCCTGTGGACAGAGGAGCCTGGTGGGCTACAGTCCATGTGGATCGCAAAAGAGTCCCATATCACTTGACAACTGAGCACATAGTTGGTTCCATAGTGGTTTAAATAGGACCACAGCACAGTCCTGAGTCCTTTTAACGGGTTACTTGGTAAGTATTCATAAATGTGGGATATTTCAAGGCAGTTGGGTTCATCTTAGTCCTAACCTCACCTGTTTAGGAAGGTGCATTTTTCAAAGATTCTGACTGGCTTCAGGCCAATGGAAGAAGTGAATACAATCCAGTATTCATCTGGACCAAAACTGAGAAAGTCAGCTGCCTTTCATGTGATATGACATGCCCAGCCCCACATCATTGCCTTCAAACCTTTGCAGTCCTAGAGTCCTCTGCATGGGGATGAATGTGAACCTATTTGATTTTTGTTCAGACTACTTATACCCTTACCAGTCTCTAATTGTAGTTGCTGTGCATGTTAGCAGTTCACCTTATTTATACTTAGATGTTTAGGATGAAAATAATTTTTTAAAAGTTATTGTTTAAACTCCTTTGCTTACTCCCAAAGATAATTAATCTATAATATGGCTGTGATATATAAATACATATATATTAAGAATATAAAACCAGTTTCTCAATGACAAAGTATAGAACTGAACACTTTAGTATTTAATTGGTGTTGAGTTGAGGTCAGTGTCGTCCTTATTAGAAATATGTACTTTTCCAGCAATATAATGGGTTAAATGGGATTCCGTGGTCTGTTGGGGAAGCCTCACCATCCCTATCATGGTCTCTATGGAGAAGTGCATTCTGTAATAAGCATGTTCAAAAGGCTACAAAGATGCTGGGGGACTTTTTAAATTGGATAATTGCTTTACAGAATTATGTTGTTTTCTGTCAAACATCAACATGAATCAGCCATTGGTGTACTTATGTTCCCTCCCTCTTGAACCTCCCTCCCGTCTCCCTGCTCGTCCCACCCCTCTAGGCTGATATTGAACCCCTGTGTGAGTTCCCTGAGAGATACAGCAAATCCCCATTGGCTAGCTACTGTACATATGGTAATGTAAGTTTCCATGTTACTCTCTCCATACATCTCACCCTCTCTTCCCCTCTCCCCATGTCCATAAGTCTATTCTCTATGTCTATTTCTCCATTTCTGCCGTGCAGATGAATTCATCAGCACAATCTTTCTAGATTTCATATATTCAGCTTCAGCCCCTGGGCAAGGCGGTAAAGTGTGTGTGACTTTGGATTAAGGATTAAGGTCTTTTGGGGTCTTTGGGAGAAGACTAGAACCGTATCACCTCCACGTATCCCAGCTCCACATGGTTATGTGTGGCACGTTTTGGTGCCTATATTGCCCCTCTCTTCCTGTCTCTTTTCTTACCATTTCTCTCCTGTTTGCTCCCACACATGCAGTGTTGGTGAACATCTCTCGTGCTTCAAAGGCACGCATTCGCCCATAGCCATAGGTTATTTCTGTCTGTCTTTCTACTTACTGTTCTTATCTTAAAGACAAATTTGAAAATGCCTTATTGTGCTGCTGTATTTATTCGGTAATCAGGGAAATCACCACTCTTGTTATTCCCAATGTAAATTTCTGCGATTGAGTTCAACAGCAAAGTCTTCTAGCTGAGCCAGGACACGTGACTAAATACTGTCTGTGCACGGTCAGGGCTTAAGTGTTCACGAAACAGCAGTTAACCAAGATTTTGAATTGAACACTGGGAGGAAGTCGAGGATGGCTTGGCTGGAGAAGCAGGGCAGAGAATGGAAGAGGATGAATTTTTAAGGGAGAAGTAGGGTCCAGATAGTGTAAGGTCCAGTTGCTTATGTGTGATGCCAAGTCACTATAAAGTTTTGACGGCTGAGTGGAGGATTGTTGTTGTTCAGTCGCTCAGTCATGTCTGACTCTTTACAACCGCATGGACTGCAGCACACCAGGCTTCCCTGTCCTTCCTTCACAATCTCCCAGAGCTTGCGCAAACTCATTTCCATTGAGTCAGTGATGCCATCCAACCATCTCGTCCTCTGTAGTCCCGTTCTCCTCCTGCCTTCAATCTTTTCCAGGATCAGGGTCTTTTTAAATGAGTTAGCTGTTTGCATCAGGTGGCCAAAGTATTGGAGCTTCAGCTTCAGCATCAGTCCTTCCAATGAATATTCAGGATTGATTTCCCTTTAGGATTGACAGGTTTGATCTCCTTGTAGTCCAAGGGACTCTCAAGAGTCTTTTCGAACACCCCAGTTCAAAAGCATCAGTTATTCTGTGCTCAGCCTTATTTATGGTCAAGCTCTCACATCCATACATGACTACTGGAAAAACCATAGCTTTGACTATACGGACCTTTGTTGGCAAAGTAATGTCTCTACTTTTTAATATGCTGTCTAGGTTTGTCATAGATTTTATTCCAAGGAGCAAGTGTCTTCTAACATCATGGCTGCAATGACCATCTGCAGTGATTTCGGAGTCTAAGAAAATAAACTCTGTCACCGTTTCCATTGTTTCTCCAACTATTTGCCATGAAGTGATTGGACCAGGTGCCATGATCTTGATTTTTCATGGAGGATAGACTATGGTGAACAGTGGCTGGTGGGGAACAGTGAAGACAAAGAAAGAGTTAAGCCTTTGCAGGTGTCCAGGTGAAAGATAGTGATGGCTTGAACTAAGGGATCTATGACAGGGAGAAGAAGTTTTAGATTTACACTATACTTGAAATTAAAAGATGCTTACTCCTTGGAAGAAAAGTTATGACCAACCTAGATAGTATATTAAAAAGCAGAGACATGACTTTGCCAACAAAGGTCCATCTGGTCAAGGCTATGGTTTTTCCTGTGGTCATGTATGGATGTGAGAGTTGGACTGTGAAGAAAGCTGAGCATCGAAGAATTGATGCTTTTGAGCTATGGTGTTGGAAAAGACTCTTGAGAGTCCCTTGGACTGCAAGGAGATCCAACCAGTCCATTCTGAAGGAGATCAGTCCTAGGTGTTCTTTGGAAGGAATGATGCTAAAGCTGAAACTCCAGTACTTTGGCCATCTCATGTGAAGAGTTGACTCATTGGAAAAGACTCTGATGCTGGGAGGGATTGGGGGCAGGAGGAGAAGGGGACGACAGAGGGTGAGATGGCTGGATGGCATCACTGACTCGATAGACGTGAGTCTGAGTGAACTCCAGGAGTTGGTGATGGACAGGGAGGCCTGGGGTCGCAAAGAGTTGGACACGACTGAGTGACTGAACTGAACTGAACTTGAAAGTAAAAACCAATAGAATTTCCTACTGGATGAGATGTTATGGGTAAGAGGAAACAGAGAGTCCAGGGAAACCCCTAGTTTGAGTCGTCTAATTGTCATGATTACTTTTCTTCAGCACACCAGTTATGCAATCTACTCCATGACTCAGATGCTTCCCATCACTTCTGCCACCACCTTCTCCTGGAAGCTTACCAATTGTACCTATTCTGTGAACTTTGTAACAGATTTTGAAATCCTTTCTCTTTCATCAAACTCTTCCGACTGACCAAAGACCAGACTATTTCCACATAGTTTATTCAGTTGGGAGGAAGAATTCCCATCACTTTCCTGTCCTCAACCTAGTTATGTATATTGCCTTCTTGCTGCAGTGCATACTACCTGTAATGCGAAATGCTTGTGCCTCGTTTTCTGTTCAGATACTTACTCTACAAGTTTAAGTCCATGTTTCAATATATGTGCATTTGTCTGAAGTGCCTATCTTTGGTTTTTAATACCTTGATGGCACTTCCTACCTTATTCTTGTGCAATTCAGTTTTAAATATATGTTTTAAAAATATACTATTTGACTCCGTCGTAGTGGCAGTGTTTCGTTAAGAATTTTAATCACACTTTTCCAGTAATCAGGCTCTTTCCCCCCAACCATGTTAAAGTGGTGATACACCTGGGTTTTTCAGCAGGCGGCACTGTGCTTTCAGGTTTGAAGCACTCCTCTCTTCACCACGCTGAGTTTACCATGCTCTCTATTATGCCAGTGTCTTACCTGTCCCAATCTACAAGTTCACCACCAATTTCCCAATCCTATAAAGCTACTTTTGTGTTAGAAACTGTTTGGAAAGGGATGGAAAAATATCTTGTTTTATTAAGAAAAAAATGACACCTTGTTTTAGTCATAAATCTAGATTTTTTTTAATTGAGTTGACTTTAATAATATGTTTTTATGAACAATGTTTAGCAAAGGCAGTTAATTTCCTTTGAGAATCATCGTGGACTTTCAAAAACCAAAATTGATTTATTTGCTTTTGTCTAAGATTAACCAAGTTAAGAATGGAAAAATCCTATTAGGTCATAAAAGGCTGTTCCCTTCCCCCACTGCATGGTGATGCTTGACAGTATATTTCCTAATCTTTTTTCTTTTTAATAGCATTCTTCCTGTATCCATTTGAAAGTCATTACCCCAAAATATTTCCACAAAATTATAATATTGTGCAGTATTTCAGGTAGAGACAAACTCCTTATGTTTGTTTTATAATATACTGCAAAGTTTTTTAAAAAAATACTGAGTAATGTTTATCTCTTTCAAATGGGACAATTGTATTAGCTTTCTACAAGTTAGATAATAGCAGTATTTTCTTTTACTTGACTAGCTTTCACTATCATTTTGGAAGAGTGATATTTTTGTTTGGAACTGCTGTGGACTGGATCATTTGTCACATATGCTTTATAAAGAAATTAGAATATACCCTAAACTGAGAGGCAAATAGGTCAGGATTTTTTTTTGTCTTTTTGGTTTCTATTTTTTAATATAAAATGGGCAGAATGGTAGACATGAATAACTCAAGTAGTAATTTGCATTACTCTGTAAATATGAATGTGTAAATAAATTATATTTTTTATATGTATATAAATTACTCTCTATATATTTCCATGTGCAGAGATGCTCATACAGACCTCTCAGCAGGTGACTTGTACTGTCATTCATGATTCCCAGATGATAGTCCAGGTAGGACTTAATTTTTTGAAGTTAAGATGCATCTAGAAAATGCGACTAGGAAATAGCCTAAGTTAATTGTTAATTAGCAAATTATTAGGCATATTGTTATTAATACACAAAGCGGTGTCACTGCGGACATTTCTCTTTCAGTCTAATGGTGTGTGTGTTTTGAATTATTCTCAAAGATAGTTTGGAAGTCATCTGGTTTTAAAAGAAAAATTAGCTAACTCAGAAACAAAAGAATTAGTCTGAATGTTATGTATCACTTTCGATTCTCATACTATCTTAGTAATTAAATAACCCCTTAATTCAATAAGTAGTTAATTTTTTTCACCAACCCAGATGAAATCTACTTATTTACTACTTTAAACTTGGCAATGGCTCCTCCATCAGTGCTTCCAAGATGAAGCCTAAACGCCTTACCACCATGTGAGCTTCAGTCTCACCTTCCATCCCTTCTCTTCCTAACATACCCCTCCTGCCCCACACCCGTGCTCTGGTGGTCTCATAGCTTTGCTCCTGTAGACCAGGCTACCACCTGCAACTTCTCTCCTGTGCGCTCCTACTCATTTTTCAACCCCAATGTCAAATGGCTGGACAGCCTTTTTGGGTTTGGTTAGGTGGGCTTATTTTGCATTCTCTAGTCTTTTCTAAGGCTGAGATGATGCTTCATTCATTTTGATATTCCTCTTTTTCACCTAGCATATATCCTAGTGTTTTATGCTATTGAATAGCAGGGGTATTATAAGTATTTGTGGAATTTGTCAATAAGTTAATAACTGAATGTATGGTGACCTCTTCCTGGATGGATAATAATCAGTGCTTTAATGACTAGTGGCCAATATTTCCTATTCTGTTTTCATATTTCACATAAGTGAAGAAATCTATTCTATTTTGGTGAAGAAGCCTCTTTTTATTTGCTAACCTTTACTTTGAATTTACTGGTAAAATTTTGTCATAATTATCTCCAGTAAATTAGGTGAATTACCCAATCTGATATGTATGCTAAACAATGTGTGCATGCCTGTCTCTGCAGTTGTCTGGGTGAAGAATGACATCACAATATTCTAAGAACTCTCAGAAACATTTAAGAAGCATTGACTACTAAAAGTCAAACTGTACCATGAATGCATAGCTCACCAGGTCTTTGGAATCTCATTGGGCACACTGACACATGAAATTTTAAAAATGCAAGGCTTTACATAGTTGTTTCAGAATGCTCAGAGGATGAAATGATTGCTATAGGAATTCATAGAGTGGTGTTGGGATAGTTAAGGAAGGGCTAAGGGAGCACTAAGATTTGTGTGTGATTTTAAGGATGCATAGGATGAGAGCATCATAGGAGAGGTTCAGGCTGGAGAATGTTCCCTTGATCCCTCCTCCTTATTCCACCGTTTCCTCCAGATACTCAGATTTGCACAGGGTCATACTAGCCAAGTTCTGGGAAAGGATCCAGTAGGAAACGTGTAAGAAACTTCCTGGCCAGTCCAAAATTGCTTCGGTATCAAATTGCTTTGTTGCTTGGGTCTCGCATCTGTTTCCTTGTCCTTTCAGCAACCCCTGTGCTAGTTAAAGTGGGTCTCCTGATTCCTGACTCCGCGACCTTTTGACCGTTCTTGAAGCGTTGCCATTGTGCCTTGGGGTTCTCGTCTGTCTGCTTGATTACTTTTCTACCTTTAGACTCTGAGCTCCAGTGACCCGTGTGTTCTCATTTCTGCCTGGCTGAGGTTTCCGACTTGTCTTCTCCTTCGGACCCTGGGCTTGTTAATATCGTTAGCTTCAGTTCAGTTCAGTTCAGTTCAGCTTACCCTCTATCTAATCACTCGCATACTGTCTGTCTGTTGATCGTTGCTGGCCTGCTGCATCAGCTACATTTCCATCCAGAGACTGTTGTAGCCTCAGTTTTCTGCCCAGTTTCTTTTTCTATCGTAACAACCAGCTTGCTTGCCATGAAAGGTTCATTTGTGAGAATACTGAAAAAATATTTGTAGAAGTTCTAAAAGAAAAAGGTTAAAGCGCTGTGAAGGAATTTTCAAGACAGGTTGAATTGTATACTTCTGTGTCAGTGGTCTTCGAAATGGAGTGTTCTTACCTCAAAAATATACAGGATGATCCGTTGGGGTGTGATAAGATATTATTATCGTATTTAGTTCAGTGCATGTTTATCTTTAAAATTTATTAATGACTATAATTACTTAAAATACAAAATAAGTATAAAATGAAAATATTTAAAATAAATAATTTAAAAAGTGGAGAGAGGCGTCTCTGGTGGCCCAGCAGTAAAGAATCCACTTGCCAGTGTAGAAGACATAGGTTTGATCCCTGGGTCAGGAAGAAGGAAATGACAGCCCACTCCAGTATTCTTGCTGAGAAAATCCCGTGGACAGAGAAGCTTGGCAAGCTACTATCTGTGAGGCTGCAAAAGAGTCGGACATGAGTTAGCAACTAAACAACAACAACAAATCAAAAATACAGATATTTCAATTATAGAGTAGTCCAAGATTCTCTGTATGGTAGATAATCAGGCATCACATGTGAGATCAGGTTTCTGGAGGGAGGACTCTAAACTCAACAACCCGGAAGGGTTGACAGTATGGACCTTATGTGTTTATTCACTTTCAGCTTTTTGGGGGATATTGCAGTTCATGTGTGCATAGATTTACAGACTGTGTTTCTAGCTTTAACCAAAGTAGCACTCACAAAAGGATCAAGAGCCTTAAAAAGATTCTTGCCAAGAACCTGCAGACTGAAGCTACTACTCTGACGCGATCATATGTTGAAGCTGATACTTCTAATACCGACCCTTCCTTAACTGCATTTAGAGCAAAAGTCAGTGGTATTTTAGTCAGGTATCACAGAAACCCCACCAGTGAAAACAGATAATTTCCAAGTGGACTATTGAAAAGTACGTACACACCAATATCCTGGAAGAAGAAGTTCATCCTAAGTGTATCTTCTCCTTTGAGAAAGTAAGCATTGTGAGTGTGGTGCGTGCTGCAGTCCTTGTGACCCTGTGGACTCTAGCCCATCAGGCTCCCCTGTCCATAGGATTCTCTTCTTTTTTGGCTTTCCTTCCAATTTAGGTCACCATAGAGCATTGGGTAGGGTTCCTAGGGAAGGATTGTTAATAGAGAACTGTAGCATCTTAAACAAATTTGATAATAGTTTTACCAAGGAAAGTAGTTATAGCTGTAAAATCCGTGCAGCTCTATTTTTAAGTGAGGTTCTTCAGGAAAAGGGGTTAAGTAGCATGATTAGAATTCTATTTTTAACGTAGGTCAGTTCTTTCATGTATTGACAACGTGACCCTTTCAGACAGACAACTCAGCATTTACTTTTTGACCTCTTTCGTATTCTGTAAACATTAGGAAGGATTGGTTTGCCTTTTGATCCAGCAGTTCTCATCCAGGTTTTATGTGCTGAATCTCTGATCAGTTACCTTTGTTTTTTCAAAATCTCTTAAAAGGGATGATTTGGATCTGTTCTTGTAATGTTTCCTTAAAAACTAAAAAATTAATCTATAATATTGTTTTACATACTGGCTTCCCTAGAAGGAGAATAAAGTTTATTTTAGCTTGTGAGAATTTTTATTAATATAAAACATAAATCACACAAAAGTTGACCTTGAAACTTCTCATTGATTACATTAGTGGTTTTAATATTATTGTGGCTGAATTTCAATAAATATTAAGTGTTAAATATATAATATTTCCTCCACTTATTTATGGGATTTTTTTTGGGGCGGCCAGAGCTTCTGCCTTCTTAACTTTCTGAATCTCTAAAGAAGATACAGTTCTTGAATCTGAAACAGTATCATGGACTTTTTTCTGCTTATCCTCTTAGGAAGTTAATTAAAATGGGAACTGTCTCAGGTCCCACAAAAAAGCATCTTCCCATAGCTCAGGTTGAGGGCACACTATACATAAGAGAATGATTGCAGAATCTCCTGTGGAAGCAGCCCCATAGTGATCAGAGCTCTGAGTCTGCAGTGCAGCTCCCTGGATTTATGTCTTGACTCGGCCAATTCTGAGCTTTTTGCTGTGGGCAGCTGACTTAATGAGCCAATCTCAGGAAGTTGGTAGAAGCACAAAATGCAATAATAATAATAGTATATAAATGCCCTCACAAGATGCCTAATACATGGTAAGTACTTCTTAAGTAAAAGCTGTTATTATTGTCATTATGCTTGTGGAGAGGACAGACCCTTGTTGAAAGGGGTGTTTAAGGAACTATATACTTTTATTTCCCAAAAAGACCAATGATGTGTCTTCCCAGGTGGCTCAGTAGTAAAGAATCCACCTGTAATGCCAGAGACACAGGTTTGATTACTAGGTCAGGAAGATTCCATGGAGAGGTAAGTGACAACTCATCCCAGTATTCTTGCCTGGGAAATCCCATGGACAGAGGAGGCTGGCAGGCTACAGTCCATGGGATCACAAAAGTTTAGCAACTAAACAACAAATAAACACACACATGCATACACACACACACAGAGATATATATCCTCACAATTATCCTAGGTACTTATTGTCATTATAAAGTTGAAAATATTGAGGCATAATAAATTTAACTTTCCTGAGATCTGCTGCTGCCAAGTCGCTTCAGTCGTGTCCGACTCTGTGCGACCCCATAGACAGCAGCCTACCAGGCTCCCCCGTCCCCAGGATTCTCCAGGCACAAACACTGGAGTGGGTTGCCATTTCCTTCTCCAATGCATTAAAGTAAAAAATTAAAGTGAAGTCGCTCAGTCGTGCCCGACTCTTAGCGACCCCATGGACTGCAGCCTACCAGGCTCTTCCGTCCATGGATTTTCCAGGCAAGAGTACTGGAGTGGGTTGCCATTGCCTTCTCCTGAGATCTAGTATCCATTAACCAGCTTAGTATGTTTCTGTTCCAGAGCTCATGTCCAGACCTTTGTGTCCCATTACCTCTCTTAACCTTATTCTGTATTAATAAAATATACATAGATTTCTGATCATTAAAAGCCTCACATAAAAATAATGTACTGCATTTAACCAGGAGTTGGTGATTTTGCTGGATAATCTGAGCTCCAGGCAAATTATGTGCCTTATAGACTGCAGAAATGTGCCTTCTCAATGAGTTAATACTGAGGGCAGGGCAAATGCAGGGCTCTGCGTTGATCTGGGTCCGCCTTTAGAATGAAGTGTCATCTCTCGTGGCAGCAGCACTTACCCTAGCCATCAGGAAGTTAGCACTTTCATGGATTTCACTCTTAACCTAAACATAAGCCTAAATTTGTAGACTTTTCATTGCAGTTATCCTGGTATATCAATACTTGCCATTTTCTTAATGAGAATGTTTACTTTTATGATTTGGTAAAAATCATCTAACTAATTGGGCCTCCCTGGTGGCTCAGTGTTAAAGAATCCACCTGCCAACGCAGGGGATACGGGTTCAATCCTTGGGTCAGGAAGATCCCCTGGAGAAGTAAATGGCAACCCACTCCAGTACTCTTGCTTGGGAAATCCCATGGACAGAGGAGCCTAGTGAGCTACAGTTCCTGGGGTCACAAAAGAGTCAGACACAACTCAGTGACTAAACAACAGCATCTGATTAGGTCTAATAGAAGTTTTACTTCTGAAAGCGGTAGCATTTAAAAATTAGTTTTGGATTTAATGACTGATAAAGAATTAAAAATAACTTTATAATAGTATCCATTATAGTAAAATTTTAAGACGTGTCTTCAGAGTTTCTTTCTCAATTGCAAGGAATATAAACTTGATATGGGAAACCCAGGTAGCCTTCATTCAGAGTTTTTTAGCTGTGTGCCTTGTAAGCCCTATTTGTCACGATTCATGCATCTCTTCCGTTGCTGAGTAGTTTGCTAAATATATCTCAAAGGGTAAGCTTCCTTTCTGTAAAACCTCATTTTAAACTGAGTTCCATGTGAGTGTCCACAGGGAAAACCGAGGCAACCTAGAGTTACTTTCAAGTGATTTTCATTCATGTGTTCATTTTATGTGAGAATCTTTAGAATTAGTTGTTCATAGATGTGTGATACTTTTGTCCTGCCTCAGCATGATGATCTATGCAGGTGAATAGCATGCTATAATGCTTTGTCACATGACATGGATCTTAAAGTTTTCATAAGGCCCTCTTAGCAGTTACACTGACAGTGAAAATCTGTTTGTTAGGTATGCAGTGTAGTGTGTGGAACTATGATAATGGATGCAGACTTAGCTGAATAATACCCTTATTGCGGTTTTACTTTGTGCCAGCTACTGTGCTAAAGCTTTCCCGGAGGTCGTCTCATTCAATCACAACAAATCTTTGAGTGAGCTCCTCTTATCGTCCCTATTTTAAGAATGATACATCTGAGGCTCAGAGAGTTTATTCAGCTCGTGTAAAGTCCCACAGCTGCTAATTGCTGATACACTAATTGGTCCTTAATGCCAGACCAAGGAATTTGTATGTTACACATGAAAGTGAAAGTGAAGTTGCTCAGTCGTGTCCGACTGTTTGCGACGCCATGGACTGTAGCCTATCAGGCTCCTCCGTCCATGGGATTTTCCAGGCAAGAGTACTGGAGTGGATTGCTATTTCCTTCTCCAAGGGAATCTTCCTCTCCCAGGAATTGAACCCGGGTCTCCTGCATTGTAGGAGCAGACGCTTTACCGTCTGAGCCACCAGGGAAGTGTATGTTACACAGAGTGAAGCATAACTGTAGTGTTTGAAATAGTACATAGGAAAAAAATTTGTAAACGTGACTGTTTTATCTAGTAATTAGTAAAAGAGATTTTCCCTCCATTTCTCATTGGTTTTCATTTACCAGCAGCTGCTAGATTCTTTTCATTAAGTTTTTAGGTCAAGTGGTTAACAATCTTTAAAAGACCTTTAAATCTATCAGATAAGTTTATTCATTAACAACAGTAAAAACAAAACAGCCTGTTTTCCAAGAAACCTTTTCTAATTAATAGTAGTCATATGATCATGATATTTTAATTACCCTCCAAGGTCTTTTAAGAGACAAATTCTCCAACTAACTGTTTGAATACTTATAAACAAAAATAATTAAGAGTTTGCCTGTGTGTTCTCCTCAAAACTGGATGAGTTGGGGTTTTATCAGTTATGTATATATAAACATATATACACATTTTCAGTTTTATATATATATACACACACACATATATATACATATATTAATGTATATGCATATATTACTGCATGCCTAACTCACCATCCAGTGCTGACTCCTGGAATCCTTGTCTCTCTCCTCACTTCTCTGCCCCACTTAACAAAACTGACACCAAGCCATAATTATTAAATAGAGAAAAAGTCTGGTGTTGATATCTTGAAGAATGCGAAATGATCTGATATTTCTTTGAACTATACAACAATGACTTGGACTCCGTAGGCCACTACTGTCATGTAGTTTATTCCTGTAAAAATATTCAATGTATGTTGTGCTTAAAATTTCTCCAAAGACTCATTTTGCATTGGCAGTGCAAAATAACAACTAAAATAATACCTTGGGAATTTTTTAAAAGACTTATTTTTTGGATTCTTTTCCATTATAAGTTATCATAGGATACTGAATACAGTTCCCTGTGCTGTATAATAAATCATTTTTGTTTACTTTATATATAGTGTTGTGTATTTGTTATCCCCCTTTGGTGAGTGCTAAGTTTGTTTTCTAGTCTACTTCTGTTTTGTAAATAAGTTCGGTTGTATTATTTTTTAGATTCCACATGTAAATGATGCCATATGTTTGTCTTTCTTTGTCTTAGTTACTTCACTTAGTGTGATAATCCTTAGGTCTGTCCATGTTGCTACATGGGCTTCCCTGGTGACTCACATAGTAAAAAATCTGTCTACAATGCAGGAGATTTGGGTTTGTCCCCTGGGTCAGGAGATCCCCTGGAGAAGGGAACAGTTACCCACTCCAGTATTCTTGCCTGAAGAATCCCAGAATCCCATGAACAGAGGAGCCTGGCATAAGGTTGTAGAGTCACACACAACTGAGTTACTAACACTTTCATGTTGCTACAAATGTATCAGACTTTATTTTGGGGTGGCTCCAAAATCACTGCAGATGGTGACTGCAGCGATGAAATTAAAAGACGCTTACTCCTTGGAAGGAAAGTTATGACCAACCTAGATAGCATATTCAAAAGCAGAGACATGACTTTGCCAACAAAGGTCCATCTAGTCAAGGCTATGGCTTTTCCAGTGGTCATGTATGGAGTGAGAGTTGGACTGTGAAGAAAGCTGAGCACTGAAGAATTGATGCTTTTGAACTGTGGTGTTGGAGAAGACTCTTGAGAGTCCCTTGGACTGCAAGGAGATCCAACCAGTCCATTCTGAAGGAGATCAGTCCTGGGTGTTCTTTGGAAGGAATGATGCTAAAGCTGAAACTCCAATACTTTGGCCACCTCATGCGAAGAGTTGACTCATTGGAAAAGACTCTGATGCTGGGAGGGATTGGGGGCAGGAGGAGAAAGGGATGACAGAGGATGAGGTAGCTGGATGGCATCACCAACTCGATGGACATGAGTTTGAGTGAACTCTGGGAGTTGGTGATGGACAGGAAGGCCTGGCATGCTGCAATTCATGGGGTTGCAAAGAGTCAGACACGACTGAGCGCCTGAACTGAACTGAATATTCCTGTGTGTGTGTGTATCACATATATATTCGTTCATCTATTGATGGACACTTAAGTTGCTTCCAGACAAATTGAAATGTTTGCAATTTTTTTTTGCTTTCTTTTGTTTTCTTTTAACTTTGATAAATTTAAGTATAGTTAAACTCTTTTTAATATTCACTGTAATTAATTAGTGGGAATTATTTCCCTAGAAAAGACTAATTATGAGGACAGTACAGTAATCTTAGAAAATATAATGTATTCAACTGTAGCTTAGCATAACTTTTAAAATTATTTGTTATAGGGTATTATTTTTAAACAGCAAATATAATTTTTAGATAATAATTCTGGTTTAAACAGATATTGATGTTAAAATATTATTTTGAAACTTGTGTTGAGTGAGTGTGGAGTTTGGCTTGAGAATTCAGTGTTCTTTTTCATTCTCTAACTTAATATTATTTATTAATCTGTTACCTTTGGTCAGATATCTGGGGAAGAGCCACATGAACGGAGCATGATCAAGTCCATGACCTTGTTTGCTTGTTTTTTCATTGTGTCTGAAGGCTAAACTCTCTTAGGAGGGCAAAAGCATTCTGCAAAACATGAATGCTGACTGTGAGATTGATAGAAAAGGGGGTGGGAACAAAGTTAAAAAAATACACTTTAAATTCTAAAATTAACCAGTGTTATCAATGTGCTGCCCACCAGGGGCTGTTGGCTGGCCCACTTTTGGGAGGACCCCTCCCCCTCCCACTGGGGTGCCTGGGGAGGAGGAGCCCAGCCTCCTGATCACAGGCTTTGCCCTTATAAGTATATTCTGTGGGCGTGCTTCATCCTTAGGCAGAAAAATTACCAACATCACTTCCAAAGAGAAGATTGGTTGATTCCAGTCATAAATGCACACGTAACTAACAGTTCAGCAGTTTATAATACATTCAGACTCTCCTGGTTAGGCTTTTGTAAGTACGGCCACACTTAGCAGCAGCATTTGTCCATATTTCCCTGCCCTCGAATGTTTCTGATGCACCTGTATTTGGGGTTGACAAGTCATGGTTTAGATGGGCATGGGCCAGGGATATTAACCTCCTTGCATTGCCAGGAGGTTTCCTCTGGGTTTGGACTAACAGGAGAGCTGGAGAGGCATGGAGCTGGTATTGGATGTGGGATGCTTTTGGCCTCCACACTGAGTCTTTGGTTTAGCCACTTTGTTACATTTTACGGGATTGCTTCTAGAATCCCATTCCAGTGATTTAATCGAAAGTCAGGATTATAACTTAATAAGGCAATGGCAATTAAGAAAAACAACAATGTAGCTTAATATAACATTTTTTATTAAATTTGAAGTGGTACTGATTAAGGTGATTTAATAATATTTAAATCATCTAGGTGATTTTAAAACATTTGAAAATATGAAAGTATTTCGAAATTGATAACATAATTATACAGAATATAGAGAAAACGTAAATTCTCAACAATTTTATCACCAATCGATCAATTTATTGTAATCCTTTTGTGGTGGGTCCTTGGCATTTAAATATTTAAGAAGCTCTGCAGGTGGTACATGCACCCTGGGGTAAAGAACTGATGTTTTATGTAGTTTTAACTATAGTGTATGTTTTATTTTACATTTTATTTGTCTGTACCATTTTACTTAATGTTATAGCAGATATTTTCAATGCTTCTTCATAGTCTTCACATTTTTCATTAAAATGTCCATATATCTGTGTTTCATAATTTCTGGAAATCATTCTTATACTGCGCAGTGTTTCATGTGTAAGGCAGTCGGAAACAATGGTGCAGTGCCATTTGATTTCTGCTGGATCATTTCCAGGCCAAACTGGAGAGAATGAGTAATAAACCTTGCTCTTCATCATTGCCACATCGCTTTCATAAGGGATGTAGCAATCTCAGGACTGTCAGCAGTGAGTGCTTTCACCACAGGTTTCCTGGAATTGGGAATTATCATTTACTAAGCACATGTTAAACCTTCATTATTTTGGGGACTCCAAAAATCAGAAGATGAGGAAAAGTGCTGTAAATAGCTACATTTACAAATAGGCAATTCCCTGGGCAGTAAGGGAATGTACCTCATGCTGTGTCTGTAATCAGATTGATAGAGGTACATTATTCTAATTTGAAAATGACTTTCTAAATCATTACCAATTAAAAAAGTTTCTAAGTGAAAATTACCTATAGCAGCCCAGAATAGATGAAAATTTGCTGCCATGGCAAATGCCAACCCCAGTCACGTGTTAGCAGTTGGGCTACTCAAAATAATCAAACAAGATCATAGTAAATCAAAACAAAATGAACAACTGAAATCAGCTGTACATTCTAAGGTTTTTATCAGGCTCTGAATCTGACACACTGCTAAAGAAATTAGTTTCAAACCTGATAATTTCTTGGAGAGAACAAATTTCTTTCCTTACAAGAAAAACCACCTAGAGTCTCATCTTATTACCCCTTAATTATGGAAAGCATGCTTCTAAGCACAAAGAAGGTTATTGGCTAACAAATACATAGAGGTGCAGATTTCAGGGAACATCTCTGAAGTTTTGAATTAGACCCCTTCTCTTCTTCCGCTTCCTCATCCTCTAACATTTTTCTCATCATCATCTCCATTAGAACTCCTAATAAAAGCGCATTTGTCAAGGACTGTACTGAGTACAGTCCTCCTTTCTCCACCTTGTTTTGTTTCATTTTTATCATAGCTCTTAGGGAGATGTATTTATTTCACTGTTTCATTTTTCAGAGAAAGAAACTGAGCATGAAGAGAATAAACACCCAATTCCAGGTTATAGGACTAGTAAGAACAGAAGCTGGAATTTGACTGAGACCTGTCCCAGAATCTATCCTTCTGATCCCTGTAATCAAACGTCTTAAGTAGACTTTCTGAGACTGGCTCAGACAGATGCTGTGATTTGGGTGCGAAACCATTCCAGTCTAGTGGCTATGAAAGGGAAAGTGAAAGTCACTCAGTCATGTCCGACTCTTTGCAACCCCATGGACTATACAGTCCATGGAATTCTCCAGGCCAGGATACTGGGGTGGGTAGCTTTCCCTTCTCCAGGGGATCTTCCCAAACCAGGGATTGAACCCAGGCCTCCTGCATTGCAGGCAGATTCTTTACCAGCTGAGCCACAAGGGAAGTCCAAGAATACTCGAGCGGGTAGCCAATCCCTTCTCCAGTGGATCTACCTGACCCAGGAATTGAACCAGGGTCTCCTGTATCGCAGGTGGATTCTTTACCAACTGAGATATGAGGGAAGCCCAATAGAAGGTGCTAATTCCTGTAGGAAATTTCCCCAGAGTTTGACCCACCTCTGACTCCTTGACTTTCAGGAAGCCTGCAGTGGGTCATGGCGAGCCATCTTTACTAGACTAAACAAAGGTTCAGGTTCAGAAAGAAATTATCTAAAGTTCTGTTTATCAGAAGCTGCTGCTGCTGCTGTTGCTGCTAAGTCGCTTCAGTCGTGTCCGACTCTGTGTGACCCCACAGATGGAAGCCCACCAGGCTCCCCCATCCCTGGGATTCTCCAGGCAAGAACACTGGAGTGGGTTGCCATTTCCTTCTCCAGTGCATGAAAGTAAAAAGTGAAAGGAAGTCACTCAGTTGTGTCCAACTCTTAGCGACCCCATGGACTGCAGCCCATCAGGCTCCTCCGTCCATGGGATTTTCCAGACAAGAGTACTTGAGTGGGGTGCCATTGCCTTCTCCATTATCAGAGGCTAGTTTTCTTTTATTAACATTCACATCAGTAGGTTTGAATCTTGAGGCTATTTTGTCTGATTTTTATCTCTTGCATCTTCCATGTCTATGAGTCACCAAGTTCAGTAAGAGAGGTAGGTACAAAGGTTAGTGTGGAAAGACTGCAGATTTTCAATGTAGCTATTTCCAATTTTGAAATTCATCCCCACTAATGACTATTTTTGTAACTTTAGACAACTAAGGCATTTAATGTCTCTGTGCCTTGTTTTTTTGTTCTTTAAAATGTGTATGATGGTAACAGGTTTGCAGGGTTTTATGGAGACTGACACATCTGTATATAAATTTTTATATAGTTTCTGATACATGTAGAATCTTATCCCCAGTGCTTTTCACTCCACAATGATTATTTAAGATATTATTTTACATTTCCACTTCTAATATTACTACAGCCAAGGCTTCCCTCTCTTCATTTCTTAGTTAGTGGAATATATACCTATACCAGCTACCAAGATCTTTTCAAATAATCTTTTAATCATGTGTTTCCCTGATAGCTCAGCTGGCAAAACATTTGCCTGCAATGCAGGAGACCCCAGTTCGATTCCTGGGTCAGAAAGATCCTCTGCAGATGGGATAGGCTACCCACTCCAGTATTCTTGGGCTTCCCTGTGGCCAGATGGTAAAGAATCCACATGCAGTGAGGGAGACCTGGGTTCAGTCTCTGAGTTGGGAAGATCCCCTGGGGAAAGGAAAGGCTACCCACTCCAGTATTCTGGCCTGGAGAATTCCACGGACTACAGTCACAAAGAGTCAGACACAACTGAGTGACTTTCACTTTCCTCAGTTTAGGGACCTGATTAGTCTGTCCCTAGGTCAGACCATCTACCAAGTGTGGCTTTCTCTGATAGGGATTTCAGGATATATATTACCTAAAAGTACTAATTACAACCCATTTTTTCAGCCTTAGAAAAGAAAGGCACATTTCCTAATATAGTGATTGCTCCTTATTTTTCCATTAATTTCTATATATCTGTTTTTTTTTTGTGCCATAATGCAAGCTTTTCTAAAAGTTTACTGTCTTTGATCTTTAAAAAATATATATTGATTTTTAAGTGACTCTTTTAGACATACTGATGCCTTCTACATCCCAGTTCCTATTTGTGCTTATTCTTTCCATATTTATCATTGTACAGACTTTCATTCTGTCTCCCTCAGCCTTCTCGTCTTGAGTCCTAACGGTTGAATTTGTCAGATAGTCACTGCAGCACCTCTTCCATCCTTGTCAGCATTTTATTTGATTCCAGACATCATTCCACATCAACTTTTACATGCACGAGAACTTTTTCTTTCTGGGTGGATTGTGATGCATAAACTTTTGCTTGGGCGCTTTGTCTGTAGCAGCATAGGGCTTTGAGGAAGCAGCCTTCAAGGACCATATAGTTTTGTATTCATCTTTTAAAGCTGGCAGAAAGGTCATTGTTCATTCATAGAGTTTGGGCTAGTTTCTCTCAAAGCTTTTTTCCTGTGTAATTTGCCTTCTAAAGATCATGCCTTGGTTTTTTGGCTACACATAAAGCATTGTAAACTACCCACTATCCCAAATATCAGATCAAAACCTCTTTTTCTACTTTTCTATTTCAGCTACTAATAGCGTTCGTCCTCTCACCCATATTTAGAATGACAGAATCAGAAACGCCGTGAAACTCATCTGGTCCAATCATTTCCTTTTTGTCCAAGCTTGCACCCTTCTTCCTATATCATCTCTTGTATACTTCCTGACAGTGACTCTATATTCCCAAACACCAGTGAGATAGAAAATCTTACCCAGTCATAATAGCGGTTTATTTTGATGATTATAGGGATGGTTGTTGCTCATTGCTGCTTAGCCTCTACATTGTGTCCACCTCTTTGCGACCCTGTGAATTGTAGCCCACCAGGCTCCTTCCTCCATGGGATTTCCCAGGCAAAAATACTGAAGTGGGTCACCATTTCATTTTTCAGGGGATCTTCCTGACCCAGGGGTTGAACCCACATCTCCTGCATTGCAGGCGGTTTCTTTACCACTGAGCCACCAGGGATTCGATGGAATTAGAAATTTCAAAAAGAAGTATAAGAGAAAATTATGTTGGGAAACATAATTTCTCTCTCTATATATATTCTGTTACTACAAATTCTAAATTAACTTTTTATCAGAATCTTATAGAGATTATAATTTTCAGTAAGAAAAAAAACAGCTAGAGTTTGACAATTGAAGTTCTTCCTTGAAAGTCATCTCTTATCTTGCTAAAATATACTATAATTATTTAATGTACTTATCTGTGATTCAGGTGAGGTTTAGTTTAAGTTTTGAGTTTAGCTCCATTAGAGGAGACATATACAATAGCTGGAGATCACATCGCTACTAGAATAAATAGGAAATATATTTTGAAAGGGGATTATTTTGCAATACTCTTGAAAATTATTTGTTCACTTCTTGAATAAAAATGGTATTTCTTCCCTTCAGAGTCAATTCTTACTTTTCATTATTGTAGATTGTGCTGTCCCCTGGAATTTATGTAATTTTATCAGAAATGAGACTAACTTTTAATATGCTAATAGAGAATGAGTAACATTTTATAGTTTATTCCTATAAGCTAAGCTAATCTGTTTTGTTAGATGAATTGAAGTTATCTCATTAGTATTTTTTCCTCTATTGAAGAAGCAAAAATTATTTTTCTATAAAGTAATTATGTTTCCTATAAACTGAAAAATTCAACAGAAATAGTGTAGTCGGTGTTTAAAATGTAAACATGAAATTCTTGTCTGTTAATTTAAAAAATCTAACTCAGCTCTTCTGTACTTATTAAAATTCCTCTTATAAATGTCATTAACAAACTGCTATCTGCCAAATTCAGTTGTTTTTCCATTTCTCATCTTTGATACTGTTTATAGCATCCTACTCTGTGAAACTTTTTCTAGCATTTTAATAACTTTCCAAAATTCTATTGTGAAACATGTAAACTATTAAAAATAGAAGCACTTATGTGCTGCCTTCCAGTTTGATAAATGAAATAATATCAACAGAGTTCAGGGTTCCTGTGTATTCCTCCCTGATGGTAATTTCCTCCCTGCCCAGACAGAAGTTATCAAAGATTTGGTATTTACCATTCTTATGCACTTTTTTAATACTTTTATTGAATATGTGTACTCCTGCTCAGTATGTCATATGTCACATTTTTGTGTTTTAACATTTATGTAAATGAGATCAGAGTGTGTGTGTGTGTGTGTGTTATTTAGCATCTATTTTTGTATTTTTCACTTGGCATTGCTTTATGAGCTTTGTCCTCTCTTTTATTTACTTAAACTTCTGTGAGGCTGTTTTTGGTTTTCCCAATGACTGCCCTACTCATCTTCCTTGGTTGGACTGTCCTCAGTTGGTTTTATCCTCAGGGTCCTGTAACTGTCAGCTTCTCTTTTTTACTGCAAAGCCTGTCTCTGCACACCCTACCTCTGGTGACTTCTGCAGAGCTCTTGTGTTCTCTTGAGATCCAGGCCTTTTTTGTCTAAAAACTTACTGGATATCTGCAACAGGATATCCTGCAAGTACCATCAACTTCATCCCTCAAAAAGTGAGTTTGCTTTCTTCTCCCTAGCCCTGAAATTCCCTCTAATATCTCTTGATTTGAATAAGGGTACACCATCAATCAGCCTTGTGGTTCATACGGTTTAATTTGCTCCTTCTGTAATCCCTAGTGTTCCTACTCTTCACAGCTACTTAAATCACCAAATCCTCTAGAGGCTGAAGTAAAAACTAAGCTACTTGAACAAGACACATATTAATTCAAGTACATAATAAGCACGGTTTAAGCCAGTAGAGTTTTGTCTTATTTTGTGTTTTTGTGTTTTCCTTATTCACCCAGTTTGAAGTGAGTGCTCAGGTCAGTGGACAGCTCTGATCTGCACAATTCTTTAGAGACTCAGTCTACAACAGCTATCCCATCTTCAGCATGGGACTTCCAGTGTCACCGTTCCAGCCAGTGTGAGAGGGGCTGGTGGAAGCCCGGGGTCAAAAATGGATTCTTAAGGAAGGCCTAAGTTGTTCACATCACTTCCACTCATATGCTGGTGACTGTGGATGTCCATGAAACACAGTCTCTAAGTAGGTTTCTGTACCGTGAAAGCCTGGGAGAATGGACTTTGGTGGATGGTTCCATGTCTGGGCCACATATAGCTTCATGAATGTTTTGGGGGGATCCTCATCCTCATCTTATTTAAATGCCACTGCTGTAGTTCAAGGCTTTAGTATCTTTGAAAGTGAAGTGAAAATGAAAGTTGCTCAGTCCTGTCCGACTCTTTGCAACCCCATAGACTATACAGTCTATGGAATTCTCCAGGCCAGAATACCAGAGTGGGTAGCCTTTCCTTTCTTCAGGGGATCTTCCCAACCCAGGGATTCAACCAGGGTCTCCTGCATTGCAGGCGGATTCTTTACCAACTAAGCTATCAGGGAAGCCCCAATAGTTTCAGCACCTCTAGCTTAAAATATTTCAGATAACTATTTCCCTGGTTATGTTTATCTCTTCCAGTCCATTCCCTGTACTAATGTCAAAATTAACTTTCTAAAGTATTGGTGTGTAATGCATAGTATAATGAATATAGACAACAGTAATATGCTATAGTCATCAAACTTGCTAAGAGACTAAAATTTATCCCAGCCACTAAAAAGAAATTATGTAATAATATAGGTGCTAATTATTACTACAAATGCAATAATATTACAGTTATAAGTGTACCAAAGTAACATGTTGTACACCTTAAATTTACATAATGTTATATGTCAGATATTTTCAGTAAAAAAATTAACAACAAAAAAAAAGTCCCATATCCCCCTGGAATCTCTATACTGCTTAGTGAACAAATTCCATGAGGCATGACACATGTATAGAACAGGCCCACCAGCCTCAGGTCACTTCTGTGACCTTGTCTCCTGGCACCTTTTTCACATATTCTATACTTGAAACACCTTTGCTAGCTCATTATCATTTAACTATATCATGTATTTTCATCACTGTAGATTTTTAATTTTGAAGTTTCCTGCAACTAGAGCTCTTTCTCCCTTTAGCCTGTATAGTTGTCACCTCCTATCAGTGGCTTTCCTAGATAACCTTCCTTTGAAGTACAGTTAATTAGTGCTTTACCTGTGTTGCCAAGAATTTAAACCTTCACTGCTCAGAATGTGGTCTGTAGACCAGTGGCCCTGGCATCAGCTGGAGACTTCCGAGAAATGTGGAATGCTGGGCCCAGCCAGATCGACTGAATCAGCATCTGCATATGTAACTAGCAACCATGAGATCTGCTGGTATGCAGGCTTTATATATATATATATATATATATATATATATATATATATGTTGTTGTTGTTTAGTTGCTAAGTCGTGTCCGACTGTTTTGCAACTCCATGGACTATAGCCTACCAGGTTCCTCTATCCATGGGATTTCCCAGACAAGACTACTAGACTGGGTTGCCATTTCCTCTTTTAGGGATTAAACTTGCATCTTCTAATTTGCTGGAGGATTGTTTATCACTGAGTCACCGGGAAAGCTCCTAAATAGTGACCTGTGTGTGTGTATGTATCGGGTTCTTGATGCATTGACAGGAACTGTATCTTGTTCAATGTGAAGTCCTCCAAAACCTCTACAGAGCATCTGTTACATAGTGGCTCTCAGGACATTTATACTGAAGACCAGGTTTACATTTCATCTTGTCTTCTCCGGAGATATAGTGTCTTAAATCATTACCTAAATCAAAGAATAAGGGAAGAATTATCTAAAATTTAAATATATTCTGGAATACACACATAGACACACACACACACTGCATATATGCACACAAAACCTGGAAGTTGAAAGGTACTGCTAGTATTTGTCTTTTTATTTTGCTATTCATGACCAGGCACATCTCTAAATAGCTTTTGGTCATGAGTTGGTCCAGTATAGATTATACTGCTCTGAGTATATTTAAGTTGTTGACTAATATATAGATATGAGTATTTTTTTTCTGTGCATTGTGAAGGAAAGTAGAGTGATGACTATAGGCTACAAAAACATTAAAAATCATTTTTAAGGAAGGTTTGTATTTTAGCTCTTTTGTTCATCCATATTCTCCTTATTGCCAAATTCAGACTTAAATTGAAGTAGGGAAAACCACTAGACCATTCAGATATGACCTAAATCAAATCCATTATGACTATACAGTGGAAGTGATAATTAGATCCTGACGGACGGAGTGCCTGAAGAAATATGGACGGAGGTCCATGCATCGTACAGGAGGCAGTGATCAAGACCATCCCCAAGAAACAGAAATGCAAGTAGGCATTACTGAGGAGGCCTTACAAATAGCTGAGAAAAGAAGAGAAGTGAAAGGCAAAGGAGAAAAGGAAAGATAATACCCACCTGAATGCAGAGTTTTGAAGAATAGCAAGAAGAGATAAGAAAGCCTTCCTCAGGGATCAATGCAAAGAAAAAGAGGAAAACAGTAAAATGGGCAAGATTAGAGATCTCTTCAAGAAAATTCGAGATACCAATGGAATATTTTATGAAAAGATGGGCTCAGTAAAGGGCAGAAATGGTATGGACCTAACAGAAGCAGAAGATATTAAGAAGAGGTGGCAAGAATACACAGAAGAGCTATACAAAAAAGATCTTCATGACCCAGATATCCATGGTGGTGTGATCACTCACCTAAAGCCAGATATCCTGGAATGCGAAGTTAAGGGGGCCTTAGGAAGCATCACTACCAACAAAGCTAGTGGAGGTGATGGAATTCAGTTGAGCTATTTCAAATCCTGAAAGATGATGCTGTGAAAGTGCTGCACTCAATATGCCAGCAAATTTGGAAAACTCAAGAGAGGCCACAGGACTGGAAAAGGTAAGTTTTTATTTCAATACCAAAAAAGGTCTGTGCCAAAGAATGTTCAAACTACCGCACAATTTCACTCATCTCACATACTAGCAAAGTAATGCTCAAAATTCTCCAAGCCAGGCTTCAACAGTATATGAACCGTGAACTTCCAGATGTTCAAGCTGGATTTAGGAAAGGCAGAGGAACCAGAGATCAAATTGTGAACATCCACTGGATCATAGAGAAAGCAAGAGGATTCGAGAAAAACATCTTTTTCTGCTTTACTGACTATGCCAAAGCCTTTGACTCTGTAGATCACAAAGAAATGGAAAAATTCTTCGAGATGTGAATACCAGACCACCTTATCTGCCTCCTGAGAAATCTGTATCAGGTAAAGAAGCAACAGTTAGAACCGGACATGGAACAACAGACTGGTTCCAAATTGGGAAAGAAGTACGTCAAGGCTGCATATTGTCATGCTGTTTATTTAACTTCTATGCAGACTGCGTACTTGCGTGCATGGTAAATCACTCAGTCGTGTCCGACTCTTTGTGACCCCATGGACCGTAGCCTGCTAGGCTCCTCTGTTCATGGGATTCTCCAGGCAAGAATATGGGAGTGGGTTGCCATGCCCTTCTCTATAACATGTGAAATGCCAGGCTGGATGAAATACAAGATGGAATCAAGATTGCCAGGAGAAATATCAATAATGTGGCTTAAATATCAATAAGCTGGTTTAAAACTCAACATTTAAAACAACAAAGATCATAGCATCCAGTCCCTTCAGGACAGTTCAGTTCAGTTGCTCAGTTGTGTCCAACTCTTTGCAACCCCACGAACGGCAGCACGCCAGGCCTCCCTGTCCATCACAAACTCCCAGAGTCCACCCAAACCCATGTCCATCAAGTTGGTGATGCCATCCAACCATCTCATCCTCTCTTGTCCCCTCTCCTCCTGCCCTCAATCTTTCTCAGCATCAGGGT
This sequence comes from Aepyceros melampus, assembly GCA_006408695.1. NCBI lineage: Eukaryota > Metazoa > Chordata > Mammalia > Artiodactyla > Bovidae > Aepyceros > Aepyceros melampus. The sequence goes on along the minus strand of SJXQ01003913.1, from coordinate 260,911 downwards.
CTTTACAAATGAGTCAGCTCTTCGCATCAGGTGGAGTTTCAGCTTCAACGTCAGTCCTTCCAATGAACACCCAGGACTGATTTCCTTCAGAATGGACTGGTTGGATCTCCTTGCAGTCCAAGAGACGCTCAAGAGTCTTCTCCAACACCACAGCTCAAAACCATGAATTCTTCGGTGCTCAGCTTTCTTTATAGTCCAACTTTCACATCCATAATGACTACTGGAAAAACCATAGCCTTGACTAGATGAACCTTTGTTGACAAAGTAATGTCTCTGCTGTTTAATATGCTGTCTAGGTTGGTCATAACTTTCCTTCCAAGGAGTAAGTAAGTGCCTTTTAATTTCATGGCTGCAATCACCATCTGCAGTGATTTTGGAGCCCAGAAAAATAAAGTTTGACACTGTTTCCACTGTTTCCCCTTCTATTTGCCATGAAGTGATGGGACCGGTTGCCATGATCTTTGTTTTCTGAATGTTGAGCTTTAAGGCAACTTTTTACTCTCCTCTTTCACTTTCAAGAGGCTCTTTAGTTTTTCTTTACTTTCTGCCATAAGGGTGGTGTTATCTGCATATCTGAGGTTATTGATATTTCTCCCGGCAATCTTGATTCCAGCTTGTGCTTCTTACAGCCCAGAGGAAATACATCTCATGATGTACTCTGCATGTAAGTTAAATAAAGTGAAAATGATGTCGCTCAGTTGTGCCCGACTCTTTGAGACCCCATGGACAGTAGCCTGCACCAAGCTCCTCCGTCCATGGGATTTTCCAGGCAAGAGTACTGGAGTGGGTTGCCATTTCCTTCTCCAGGGAATCTTCCTGACCCAGGGATCAAACTCAGATCTCCCTCATTGTAGACCAGGGAAGTCAAGTTAAATAAGCAGGGTGACAACATACAGCCTTGATGTACTCCTTTTCCTATTTGGAACCAGTCTGTTGTTCCATGTCCAGTTCTAACTGTTGCTTCCTGACCTCCATACAGATTTCTCGGAGGCAGGTCAGGTGGTCTGGTATTCCCATCTCTTTAAGTCCCTTCACTTCATAGCAAATAGATGGGAAAACAATGGAAACAGTGAGAGACTTATTTTTTGGGCTCCAAAATCACTGCAAATGGTGAGTGCAGCCATGAAATTAAAAGACGCTTGCTCCTTGGAAGAAAAGCTAAGACCAACCTAGACAGCATGTTAAAAAGCAGAGGCGTTACTTTGCCAACAAAGGTCCATCTAGTCAAAGCTATGGTTTTTCCAATCGTCATGTATGGATGTGAGAGTTGGACTATAAAGAAAGCTGAGCACCAAAGAATTGATGGTTTTGAACTGTGGAGTTGGAGAAGACTCTTGAGTGTCCTTTGGACAACAAGGAGATCCAACCAGTCAATCCTGAAGGAAATCAGTCCTGAATATTCATTGGAAGGACTGATGCTGAAGCTGACACTCCAATACTTTGGTCACCTGATGCGAAGAACTAACTCATTTGTAAACACCCTGATGCTGGGAAAGATTGAAGGCAGGAGGAGAAGGGGACCACAGAGGATGATATGACTGGATGGTATAACCGACTCAATGGACATGAGTTTGAGTAAATTCTGGGAGTTTGTGATGGACAGGGAGGCCTGGCGTGCTGCAGTCCATGGGTCACAGAGTCGGACACAATGAGTGACTGAACTGAACTGATTCTGCTTTAAAATAGATGAATTTAAGGTGGCCAATCACCAACTCATTGGACGTGGGTTTAAATAAACTCCGGGAGTAGGTGATGGACAGGGAGGCCTGACATGCTGCGGTTCATAGGGTAGCAAAGAGTCAGACACGACTGACTGAACTGAATCTGTATTTAAATTTGCATTAAATTCAGCCATGGGTTTTGGATTTCCATTGAATGGACTGACCTGGTAAGATTTCTTTTGGTTTTTGTTTTTGTTTTTTTAATATGGTATACCCAAAACTGTTTGGAAAACAAATATATTTCGTAACAGTCCTTGTATAAGGACAGACCTTGGTGTGATTCTTGAGCAAGAGCTTCCTGAACTGTAGGATCTGATGTGCAGCTTTCTCATAGAAAGTGAGAAGCAGTGATGCCAATACTTACTTTCCGTGTTGCTCTAATAAAATTTGATAGGTCCCTTTGGCAAACTGTGAATAAAAAACAAATATAGTGTATAAAAATGTCAACTTAAAATAATGCTTTGCGTTATGGGCTTATTTGTCCAAGAACATTCCTGCACAGTCTTCTGCACAGTTCATAATGACCAAGTGGTAAAGCCCTTTAATTGTTTGGTAGTTTTGTACATACATTTTTATAACTTAGCATTTAACGTGTGAGTTCTGAAAGAGATGGGAATACCAGACCACCTGACCTGCCTCTTGAGAAACCTATATGCAGGTCAGGAAGCAACAGTTAGAACTGGACATGGAACAACTGACTGGTTCCAAATAGGAAAAGGAGTACATCAAGGCTGTATATTGTCACCCTGCTTATTTAACTTATCTGCAGAGTACATCATGAGATATGCTGGGCTGGAAGAAGCCCAAGCTGGAATCAAGATTGCCGGGAGAAATATCAATAACCTCAGATATGCAGATGACACCACCCTTATGGCAGAAAGTGAAGAGGAACTAAAAATCCTCTTGATGAGAGTGAAAGAGGAGAGTGAAAAAGTTGGCTTAAAGCTCAACATTCAACAAACGAAGATCATGGCATCTGGTCCCATCATTTCATGGCAAATAGATGATGGGGAAACAGTGGAAGCAGTGTCAGACTTTATTTTTTGGGGCTCCAAAGTCATGGCAGATGGTGATTGCAGCCACAAAATTAAAAGACACTTACTCCTTGAAAGGAAAGTTATGACCAACCTAGACAGCACATGGAAAAGCAGAGACATTGCTTTGCCAACAAAGGTCTGTCTAGTCAAGGCTGTGGTTTTTCCAGTGGTCATGTATGGATGTGAGAGTTGGACCGTGAAGAAAGCTGAGCGCCGAAGAATTAATGCTTTTGAACTGTGGTGTTGGAGAAGACTCTTGAGAGTCCCTTGGATGCAAGGAGATCCAACCAGTCCATTCTAAAAGAGATCCGTCCTGGGTGTTCTTTGGAAGGAATGATGTTAAAGCTGAAACTCCAGTACTTTGGCCACCTCATGTGAAGAGTTGACTCATTGGAAAAGACTCTGATGCTGGGAGGGATTGGGGCAGGAGGAGAAGGGGATGACCGCGGATGAGATGGCTGTATGGCATCACCGACTTGATTGACGTGAGTTTGAGTGAACTCCGGGAGTTGTTGGTGATGGACAGGGAGGCCTGGTGTGCTGCGATTCATGAGGTTGCAAAGAGTCAGATACAACTGAGCAACTGAACTGAACTGAATGTGTGAACTTATATAAGTGCAATATTGGTTTTGGCATGTGTAGTTAATTTTTTTACCCAAATAAAGTGTCTGAATGTCAATATTGGCTAAATTTTTAACTTTTTAAATATTAGAGAATTTTTTCAGATTTCCATGAGTCCAAATTTCTGAGTGGGCAATATAATTATCCTCTGCTCATGTGATAATTTTATTATCCTAAACAGTTTGGTCTTGCACTTGTATGAACCATTCCATTTAACAGAAAAGAGGAAATACTGTGGTTTCAAGTTTAATTATAATAATTTTACCTAGATTTGAAAGAAACATTTCTCATGATGTGAGACCCTATATAATATAGATTGCCCAACTCAATTAGCACTTGCATAGCATCCACTGTGGACAGTGTATGGTGCACAGGGCTAGGGATAAACAGTATCTGCCTTTGAAAAGGGGAAAGCAAAACAGGTTGATTTACTACAGAATGTCACTGCTAAAATATGACTTCTGAACAGGTGCCATGAGAGCTCAGAGAAGCAACCCCTCCATTCATCCCGAGGTGACTCCGAATAGATGATATCCCAACTGATCATGCAAAGATTAGCTCAGTAAACTTTTGATAGGTCAGTTGAAGGAGGAAGGGAAGAGGAGATACTGGCTGCAGTGTGTCCAGGTAGAGCAAGTAGCCTTGGTAAACACAGGCAGCTCTGATAGAATGTTCACGTGTTGATGGAGAAAGAGATCAAAGTTCAGTTTAAGATGACTGGAGTGAGCATAAAGTAAAACTGGGCCAAAGTGCAAGATGAAGCTGGACTGGTAAGCAAGAGCTTGTCATCAAGATCCAGGTGTCGAAGAAGCTTGTAATTTTACCATTGACGGGGAAACAGTGCAGGATTAAGAGTAGAGAGGTGATAGGAAAGGAATCGATTATTGAAAAACTTAGTCATTTTCCAAGAATATAGCTAACTCACTTAATGCAGCTTCTGTAAAGTTAATGTCTTTTTATTTTTAGTTCAGCAAATTGATAAATATCACTGGGTGAAATGTTTAATTTCTTGAAAATGATATAATTTTATTTAGAAATTGGTGAATCTTTTAAAATCACAGATTGTAAGGATAAATAACTTTTTGCTCTCATCAGTACTTTAGAGCTAAATTTTATATAATGATTAAATTGAAGTGTGGAAAGTAGAGAAGATTCAGCAGCATGCAATGGACAACACAATTTCTGAAGAGAAATAATTCAATAACGTGCCATTTCTTCTTCTTTGATTAATTTATAATTAGGTGTGTTTCCTTGATGGTGGACAGATATGAAATCACTATCTCTGATTAGGCACATACTTGAAAATCTTTGCTATATACCGACTGAGAGAAAAATCACTGACAATTTACTGCTAATCTAAATTTGACCGCTTGAAATCTTAACACCTTAATTGAAATTGGTCATAAAATAAGTGGTTCAGAGGAGCTGAGTTACAAAGTTAGAATAGCAAGGACCATAAAGAACTCTCACTTTATGTTTTTACTGTACTCACATGGTTTTATTTTCCTTCACCACATAAATTGTTAGAAATTTTCCACTTGCCAGAAAGGGTTTCTCAAGCACTGTTAGACAATTACTGAAAAGTTAGTCCTTTATTTTAGCTTATCTTCCTCAGGGATAAATCTGTTTGTAATCATTTTAACAGGTGAGAGAATTCAAGGAAGTGGTCATTTGCTCGGAAATGAGTTTGCAAGGTGTGAATTTGTTTTCATTAGGAGTATGATTTCCCATTTCATTTTCACGTGAAAGGTACTTTTCCACCTTGTCACTTCTACATTGAGCAAGTCCGCCCACTAGGAGGCGTTCTTTCCAAGCTCATTTATCAAAGCACCCAGAAGACTGTTTCCCGATAAACATTGTTGGGGTATTAACTTTTTCTGTTTCTAAGCTAAAGATGCTAACACACAGTCCTTTTTTGCTAGTGAAAGCAGGCCTTTTTTATTGTTGTTAAAACAGCAATAACAAAAACTTCCAGACGTTTTGGTTGGTACCGGTTTTTCTAGGTATTGTTTTGTGGCCAGAGGTATTTAATTTGTTAGAAAAATGCAGTCTTTTTGGTTTCACATGTTCATTAAAAGTTCTAATAATGCCTTTAAAATCGTGATTCTTTCCCCAATATTTTTTTCTCTTAAGTAGAAACATATAGACCCCTAATTTTATCTCAGCTGTGAAACATTGAGGATATTAAGCCATAATAGAATGCAGTGTTACGAAAAGTAATCAGTGATTTGTGTTAAGAAGAGTTTTCAGTTTCCTAAAATCATCAGAGACTGTAAGGATGGTGTGTAGCATATATCCGTAAACATAAATACCGTTGAGAATTACCAGACCATAGAGAACATTTTCTTAGTGGTATGTGAAAGTCAGTCTCATTGGGGCTGGTCCCATGCTGCTATAAGCAGGCCCCTTGTCATAAGGATGCACATAAAATTAAACTAAAGTCATTAGTGGTGTCAGAGAAAAAAAAATCACACTCTGCATCTTAGAGACAGTAATTAATACAGCTATTTAATTTTCAGACAATTTCAGACTTCTGTTATTGAAGAGAATAATTGAACGTTTAAAATGCATTTCAAATCGAAATTGGCTGGTTTACTTTAAAAAGCATGGATTTTCAGATTTGTTGTATCAGAGTTAGAGACCTGGCCCCATATATTCAGTCATTGAGTGCAGACTGTCCTATCCCGAACTTTGTTAAGAGCAGTCAACATAAGGACGAAATCCCTTCACTTGTGTTTATATTTGGTAGCGGTGGTGGCAGGGCACAAGGGTGCATAGCAGGTTGCAAGAAAAAAGGGTAAAGCTCTTAGAAGAGGATTGAAAGTAGCAGAAGCTGAGCTATTTCATACAGAGGGGCAGGAGAGGTCTCTCTGAAAAGGTATCATTTGAGCAGAGATGTGAAAGAAGTGAGAAAGAAGGTCACACACAGGACTAAGGGAGAAAGTTTCAGACAAAAGGAAAAGCAGGCACAGTTCTGTGGTTTATTCTAGGAACAGTCAGAGAGCCTGGGCCTGAAATGTGGAGGAGGGTTTTGGCAGAGGAAGACAGAGAGATGAGAGAGGGCCTAGTAGAATTTTCCTACCGATGAGATGGGGAGCTCGTGGGTGGGATTTGTGCAGAATGGACTCATCTGACCCAGCTTTTCACAGGGTCACTCTAACTTCCAAGGTGAATCTTGGCCACATGGGGCTGGAATGAAAGAGACAAAATTAGCTTAAGTGGTTTTGCAATTGTTTAGGCAAGAGATGATGGGTTCTTGATGAACCTGAGGAAGTTCCTTAACTTTGCTGAGACTGTTCCCTCCTGGTAGCAGGAGATAATGAGACCGATGTATCAACTTGTTTTTAGGATTAATTGACAGAACATGCTGGCTTCATTTGGCTAAGGTCGTGTAGAACTGATTCATTCAGAAGGTCATCTCTTGGAGTTTTATATGCATGGATCTTTGAGTTTTATTATATGCATGAACATGTGTGCAGACACCCATGTGTAATATCCTGTATGTGTGTTTCACCCAGTCAAAATCATATCTTTGATTATTGTAGGAGTCAGTCTACTTACTGTTCTCAGTCTCCTTTCTTCATCAAATACATTTTTCCACATTAACTGTATTTCTCAACAAAGTTCTGAGTATGTGTTTCTTTGATAGCACACTCCAAGGTCCCAAACCTGTGATGATCCCCTGTAGCTGTGTCATCGTCAACCCAGTGGACACGAATCTGATCAAACTCCGAGAGATGTGAAGGACAGGGAAGCCTGGCGTGCTGCAGTTTACTGGGTCGCACAGAGTCAGACACCACTGAGCGACTGAATAACAACAATAACTTTGGCATAAACTCAGAACTTTTGAATTCAGTTATTTGAGGTCTTCGATATTCAGTTTCCTTTACCCACTGTTGAAGCAACACCAGACTGCTTGCTAGTTCCTGTAAATGCCCTGTTCTTCAATCTTCTTGTGTTTGATTTAGGGTCCTTCTACCTAGAATGTCCAGGGTATGAATCTCAGTTCCCCCCACACACAGATATGGAAGGAATATGACTCTTATTTGATCATACCCGGATTGAGCCCCATTCTGCTAGGGTGTAGAAACTTAATCTGGCAATTCTGGGCTCCCTTGGCCTTTTCCTGTGGCTATACTTAGGTCCTTGGGGACTCTTGTAATTGTAAGCCACTGGGGGGAGGAAGGCAGGGACATCAGTCTGGTCCTCTGTGGAGATCCCTTGGCAATAACATGCTGCCTCGCATCTCAGATGTCTGCCACTCAGCTGCTCCAGAGTCAGAGACTGAGGCCCTCCCTTCTCTTCCCTCAGGGGTGCGGAGTTCTGAGACTTTGCCTCTCCCTGCAGTCCCCTGGGCCCTGAATGCTAGCAGGGGACTGTGGGGGATTAGCTGTAACTTACCCGGGCAAGTTTTGCTCTCTAGTACAGAGAGGAAAGATTGGTTATGCTCTTGAGACTTTTGGAAGTTCATCGTGTTGTATGTTCAGCAGGAAACCATGGGCATATGATCTGCTCATAGTTCTTTTGTTACTGTTTTTAGGTATTAATTCTGTGGGCACCACAGAATTTACACCTTTACCCCTATACAGCTGTGATGTGTGCTCACGATAGGAAGATGTGCTGAGCCTTTATAGGTGGATGTCCGGATGTCCTGTGTCTTAAAGCAGTTTCTCACAAGATGGGTAGAAAGCCAAGTCTATCAGGGTTACTTGTTCAAAATGTGTTTATTCCAGAATTTTTGACTTGGAATCTTTCATGATGAGACTGATAAGTTTGCGTTTGTAATGAATTTCTAAGGTGATTCTTTTGTACCCTAAACTTTTTAAACCATCGTTGTAAGTTGAGAGAAAGACAACGGCCATCAGACAGTGTTCTTCCAAATAACCTTTTTGATTTTCTTCCGGGCCAAGATATTTTGGACTATGGATCAAACAGAGCTCGTTAGTACTGGATTATTAATTCGTTTATTATCTGTTTATCTCCAACATAGATTGTACTTTTCTTTCTCTCTTAGATGTATGCAAACATTTTGTCAGTATCTAAGTCTAGATTTAGATCTATACTTAATTTTTTTATCTTTTTATGATTTTTAAAGTGCTGTCAATTTATCCATAAATTTCTCTCCATTTTCATACTCAGTATTGTTTATTTATGGCTCTTTTCTTGATAAGCCTTTCTGCAGGTTCATTTATTTTATTTATATCTTCAAAGAATCAAGCTATGGTTTTGCTTATTGTCTCTGCTTTTTTCCAGTAAATTTTTTTCTTTATTATTAATTTTTCTACTTAATATTTACTTTTAAATCTATAGTTAGTTTTGAATTAATTTATCTCTTTTTAGTTTTATACTTCACTCTCACTTTTCGCTTTCGTGCACTGGAGAAGGAAATGGCAGCCCACTCCAGTGATCTTGCCTGGAGAATCCCAGGGACGGCGGAGCCTGGTGGGCTGCCGTCTATGGGGTCGCACAGAGTCGGACACAACTGAGGTGACTTAGCAGCAGCACAATTAAGTCTATAAATTTATTTCTCATGTCACTATACCAGCTTTACAATAAAATTTGGTAACTTCATTTAGTTCTAAACATTCTGTGATTTTCATTTTAACTTTGGTTTGAGAGCACAGTTTTTAAAGATTTAAATGTTTCTTTTCCTATTGAGTCTTCATATTGTAGTACTGGGTCAAATGAAATCATTTTGAAAAAAAATCTTGAGATTTTAGCAGGAATCTTGTACATAGTCAGTTTTTACAAATATTTTCTGTTAACTTGCCAAACTTTTTGTTGTTCAGACTCTCTTTTATTCTTGTTATTTTTTTATCTGCTTGATCTATCATATATCTGACAAAAATGTTTTCAAGCTTTTATTTTGACTGGGTATTTCTCACTGTCTCCTTTGAATTCCATCAGGATTTACCAAATATGTTTTAAGATTACATCAATAGTTTTCATATATTTTGATAGTTTTTCTATTATAAATATCCTTTTAATGCTTTTTTCTTTTAAATTATATATTTGTTTTCTGTTTTAAGCATATTTATATTATCTTTTTCATACTTTATTTTCAGCCTTTTATGTGTTTGTGTTTTTTTTGGATGGGATTCTTGTAAAGCAATAAATAGCTTGTTTTTTTTTTTAATGAATTCAAGTATTCTCTTTTCTAATGAGTTTAGTCTATGTATGTTTATTGTGATTACTGATATATTCGATAACTTATGGCTTTATGTTTTCTGTTCATTATCTTTGTTTTCCTTCATTTTTTCTCCTTCCCTGTGTTCTGGTGAATTGATAATGTTTTCTTTAACCTCTTATATTTTTCTGATAATTTGGAAATAGTGGATTGTATTAATATTTATTCATAAATTTTAACATGTATTATTTGTGAGAAGTTTAGCAGTATCTGTAGTTATTGTCTTTGTCCTCTTTGTAATTAAAATGAGTCATCAATTTTTTAATAGTATTTTTAATATAAATTTATATATTTTAATTGGAGGTTAATTACTTTACAACATTGTATTGGTTTTGCCATACATCAACATGAATTCGCCACAGGTATACACGTATTCCCCATCCTGAACCCCCTTCCCTCCTCCCTCCCTGTACCATTCCTCAGGGTCATCCCAGTGCACCAGCCCCAAGTATCCAATATCATGCATCGAACCTGGACTGGCGATTCGTTTCATATATGATATTATACTTGTTTCAATGCCATTCTCCCAAATCATCCCACCCTCTCCCTCTCCCACAGAGTCCAAAAGACTGCTCTATACATCTGTGTTTCTTTTGCTGTCTCGCATACAGGGTTATTGTTACCGTCTTTCTAAATTCCATATATATGCGTTAGTATACTGCATTGGTGTTTTTCTTTCTGGCTTACTTCACTCTGTATAATAGGTTCCAGTTTCATCTACCTCATTAGAACTGATTCACATGTATTCTTTTTAATGGCTAAATAATACTCCATTGTGTATATGTACCATGGCTTTCTTATCCATTCATCTGCTGATGGACATCTAGGTTGCTTCCATGTCCTGGCTATTATAAACAGTGCTGTGATGAACATTGGGGTACACGTGTCTCTTCCAATTCTGGTTTCCTCGGTGTGTATGCCCAGCAGTGGGAGTGCTGGGTCATAAGGCAGTTCTATTTCCAGTTTTTTAAGGAATCTCCTCACTGTTCTCCATAGTGCCTGTACTAGTTTTCATTCCTACCAACAGTGTAAGAGGGTTCCCTTTTCTCCACACCCTCTCCAGCATTTATTGCTTGTAGACTTTTTGATAGCAGCCATTCTGACTGGCGTGAAATGGTACCTCATTGTGGTCTTGATTTGCATTTCTCTGATAATGAGTGATGTTGAGCATCTTTTCATGTGTTTGTTAGCCATCTGTATGTCTTCTTTGGAGAAATGTCCATTTAGTTCTTTGGCCCATTTTTTGATTGGGTCATTTATTTTTCTGGAATTGAGCTGCAGGAGTTGCTTGTATATTTTTGAGATTAGTTGTTTGTCAGTTGCTTCATTTGCTATTATTTTCTCCCATTCCAAAGGCTGTCTTTTCACCTTGCTTATAGTTTCCTTTGTTGTGCAGAAGCTTTAAAGTTTAATTAGATCCCATTTGTTTATTTTTGCTTTTATTTCCAATATTCTGGGAGGTGGATCATAGAGGATCCTGCTGTGATTTATGTCAGAGAGTGTTTTGCCTATGTTCTCCTCTAGGAGTTTTATAGTTTCTGGTCTTATGTTTAGATCTTTAATACATTTTATTATTTAATCCATTGTATTAATGTTTATTCATAAATTTTAACATGTATTATTCGTGGGAAGTTTAGCAGTATCTGTAGTTATTGCCTTTGTCCTCTTTGTAATTAAAATGAGTCATCAATTTTTATTTATAGACTTTTTTCAACAAGAATTGTCATTTTTTTAGCAAATAGATAAAAATTTTGACCCACATAGTAACTTGCTATGTTTGCCTTTGTTCCTTGTATATTATACTTCCTGCTGAGTTTAATTTTTCTTGTTCCAGAAGACTTTATTTTAATGAGTCTTTTGGTAAGTGTGTTAGTGTCAAGTATCTCAGTCATTTTATGTCTGAAATATATTTATTTACCCTCAATTCTTGAATAATAGTTTGAATAGGTATGAAATTTTAGGTTAAGAGTTTTATTTCCTTGGCACCTTTCTAATATCTCTTCATTGTTTCTTGCCATCTGTTGTCACCTGTCCATCATTCTAATGTAGATAATGTAGATAACACATTCTTGCAGTTCAGTTCAGTTGCTCAGTCATGTCAGACTCTGCGACCCCATGGACTGCAATACACCAGGCCTCCCTGTCCATCACCAACTCCCAGAGTTTACCCAAACTCATGTCCATTGCATGTTAGCTAATGACATGTTTTTCCTTAATTTTTAAAAATTCTCAGCAATTGCCTTATCACATATTTCTTTATCAATTCTCTTTTTTTGAAAGGTATATTAGGATACTTTCCAATGGGCTTTTCTGGTAGGTCAGATGGTAAAGAATCTGCCTGCAATGCAGGAGACCTCAGGTTTAATCCTTGGATCTGGAAGATCCCCTGGAGAAGGGAATGGCTACCCACTCCAGGATTCTAGCCTGGAGAATTCCATGGACAAAGGAGCCTGGCAGGCTACAGTCCATGCGATTGCAAAGAGTTGGGCACAACTGAGCTATTAACACACACACACTTTCCAGAATTTTACATATTCTTTTATAATTTTTAACCTTGTCTTTCTGTGCTGCATTTTGGGTGAGTTTTCCAGTTTTACTACCCTTTCATTAATTCATTCTTTGATGCCAGCCTAAAGTTATTCCCACTGATTGTATCTTTAATTTCAATAACTATGCTTTTAAATATCAACTTATGTATTTTTCTCATTTGTCTATTCTTATTTCACTTCTGTGTATATTTTGTGGACTCTTGTTACTTTTATTAATAATTTTGTCTACCCTAAATTCTGGTCATTGTTAACCTACTCTTTTAAGGTCTTTGTCAGATTGTTTCATGAAATTAATTTCATCTGGAGCACATTTATATTCAAATAGTTGATGTTATTGATTGCCTTTTATTTGCAGTAGGTTTATTCATGTGTTTTAAAGTAGTGGTTGGCAGGCATATTTGGAGTAGCAGATTCTTTTTTCTTCTCTTTTTCCTTTTCTTCATCATCTTTTCATGTCTAACAGTATTGCAATGGCTTCCACCCAACACTTAGAGTCTCCATTCCAGGACTCAGACTCATAATATCAACATACCAGTCAGTCTAGTCTAGGAGCTAGATAATGACGTGGCTCAGTTTCAGGTAGGGTGGCTGTATTGATGTTTTCACTTAGCAAGTCTTACAACTTCATAAAACCCTAACACAGGTGACAGTTGACAGAAACTGTTTCAGTCTTTTATTAGGAAGTTGAGGTAGGGGGACATCAGTGCATGCCACCTGCAGTCCCCTGTCTCCTGTGAAACATTCTTGTTTCTCTTTATTCCACAGGAGCTGAAATTTCCAGTGCCTCAGCATACTTACAGACCCATAATACAACAAGATCACTACTTTAGCACCTGCCCAGTCTCTTGATTTTTATTCCTTTCCAGTTCACAAAACTATTTGATTATATTTGATGCTGGCTATAATTTTTACTCTTCCTACCCTTAGAAAAAAAATTCTAATCATTGGTCTGTATTTAGAGTGGACTTTTCCTCTGTGAAGCTATTGCGAATCTTAAGTTGGAAGTTCTGAACTGTTTGAGCAAGAGGAACAAATAAATAATTTTATTTGTTATCATTAAGTAATTTTAATCTCCGTTAAGGCAGAAGTAGCTTTTTTATTTACTGACTTTTATTCTAGTTGTGGAACTCATTGCTCTGAAAGTTCACTTTGATTGCCTTGAAGCTTTTCTTATTTAGATTGCCTCAATTTTGGTACTGCTTCATTTTGACTTATAATTTGTTGCCAAAATTAATACACTACCCATGAGTATTGAAGAGTATGCTTTTGGGATGGAAAGTATAAGAGCAAGGCTGGCAATGTTTCAGTGTCAAAAGAGATTATTTTATTAAAGACTGCTGTACTGAACACTTCTCATAAAGATTTTTGTGAGTTACTCTGGATAATATTACTCTGCTTCCTCAAACAGAGCCTCTGTTTAATTTTCCACTTTTTGATACTTAATTGTGTACCTATTATATGCAAGCCACTGTTCTATGCATAACATAGGGGCATGTGACAGCAGACAAATCATATAAAATCTCCATCTTCTTGAAGCTTACGTTTCAGCTTATTGTTAATAATAGCTTTGAGTTGGCAGCATTTTCATTAAGCAGTAAACTCTAAGGAATTGGTTATTATGTACAATATTGGTTAGAGCAAAGCAGTTGGTGCTTCAAGGTTCACTTTTATTATCTTTCTACCCAGGAGTTATGTCCAGAGGAACTCAATTGATTATTCTTGCCACATGCCTGAAACAGGGACGCAAGAAATACCACCCCTATCTGCATGTGCTTATGTCTCTCTCTATATATTTTCTGTTATGAATCTATGGTGGCAGAAGACCACCAGTTATGCTATTACTATTTTTATGGACTTAAATGAAGGAAATCCAGGAAAAAGATAATATATTTTGTCTAAATATGAAGTTTCTCTAAAAATTAAATGTGCACTTGTAGAAAACCACATTGAAACCTTCCAGCTTGAGAAGCAAAGTTAAACTAAGGTGATGAAAAAAAACTTGTTGTCAGTTTAAGCCATGATACTATGTTTTAAAACATAGTAGTCAAAGAAGGGTCCCCTTTTTAATGAGGTACAAGATGTGGATCGAGTTTCTCTCATTAATTAGTTAGCTGTGTGAGGAATGACACTTAAAAGCAACTCTAGGGTACTGGTTTTCATTGACTTACTCATTTTGTTAGATTTGCTGCTGTGATTAATGAATTTTTGAGCAATGACGATTAGGTTAATTTGAGTTCATTATTCAAAACCAGGGCTTAACAGATGGAGCACTAAACTGAAGGTCAGGAAATGTGAATTCCATTCTAGGCTCAGTGCTTACTTTCCATGCAATTTGAATTTCTTCCTGCCTTGTAGAGATATTGTGGATTAACATTATTGTGAATGAAATACTTTAAAGGACTAGAATATAAAGTACTATGAAGATATGTGTGGAACAAAATTATCATAATTGAGAGCAAAAAAAACTTGTTAACCTTGGAATAATATTTAGAATTGATAAACAACTTTTCAGTGGAAATTTAGATGCTATACTCTATCAGAAGAATAGCTTTCTTCTCCAAATGTTAAAGAATAATCATAATACTTAACATTTGAATAGTGATTTCTAAATTTTTAAGCACTTTCTCATTCTAACTTCATATCACACTTACAAAAGCCCTGTAAGATAGACCATATATGTATAGCCTCATGAAAAAAAGACAGTACTCTTTTCTTGTGGGACTTAAGAGTAATTGGACACATTTATCTTATGCTTTAACACTGATGTCAATTTAGAATTTCCCCATAGAGGCCAGAGATCTTGTCACTGTCACATCACCTCTTCATGCAGTTCAGAAATAACATATTTTCCAAGCATACAACTTGATATTCTGATTTTCCTAAGACCTTCCAAACACCACTGTTGTCTTTTTTCTCTTAAGGACTGTTCTTGTAAATAGCTCTTAGCATTTACTGTACACTAGCAAAATAGCAAAGGAGATGCAGTTATTTCAGAAAAAGAGTGTAAACAGACTAAGAATCTACCACCCTCTACTGACTGTCCTTTAAGGGATGGGATGTAAATCTGATCCTGTCTTATCCAAGATATGAGCTACTCTAATTTTGTGATTACAGAAGCCCAGTCAGCATTCAAACAATTTCACAAAAGGGAAAACAGATTATTTGTATCATTTTCTACTTTTCTCTAAGAATTCACAGTAAGTCAAAAGGCCACAGTTAGTTGGCATTTACCCTGAATTTATGAGTCATCCAGTTTGATCCATTGCTGGCCAAAGGAGGACGCAGAGGAGAATTAACTGAGCCTCGGTATAAAGCTCTGTCTAATTGTAAACATGTACGCTGGGGACAGGCAGTCTGGGATTTTGTATACACGGTCATGACTGTTGTCACAGTGAATTTGCTTCCGAGATGAAATTCCCAAAGTAGAGAGGGAAATGTGTGTCAGGAGCTTGGAGACGGGCCTTATAATGTGCTCAGTGGAGATATTAGGTCACTGGACTCAGTTTCTGAAGTGAGGTCCCCAACTCTAAGTCCTTTGGGGGCCAGTCACACAAATGAAGACAAATATAAGGCAGTGGGGATACCAAGAGCACAGGCCCTGCTGAGGGGAGCTTACATTCCAGTTATGAAAGACGCTGCACTGGCCAAAGAAACCACCCGGCCAGGCTAAAGGTCACTTTCCCGTGTGTCCCGCCTGCTGTCAGGCCAAGCTCAGCTTTCTCAGCCAGGTTAGTCTGGGGGAGCCCATTAGATTTCTCAAGTGTGTGTCAGCATTTGAGGGCCTCCGAAGCCTTGACTGAGAGAGTCACTGACCCTGTCACGTTGCCTTCATCTTTCCTCTGTTCCTCCTCTTCCTCCTACACACACACAGACACACACACACACAGTCACGGCAGGCTTAGAGATACAGAAGCCTGATGCCAGAGCTCTGCTCATATAGGCTTCTGTATTAATCTACAACACTAGAAGGGAACTGCAGTTAACATAGGGTGGCAGTTTGTTTGATGTAAGTAAATAATGCGAGGTTTTATTTTATCAGAACATAATATTTATATGCTTTAAATTGCTTTTTTATTTCCTTTGGATTATGATAATGGCGTGTACTTAATTCTAAAAATAAGAATTGCTTTGAAGAGTTTCCTTCCTGCAGGTACTGCTACAGAAGGGGCATATTCAGTGCTTCAGATGATTGATTCTAAAACCAGTGCATTACTTAAAATAATGCCACCGTATCAGTGATGTTTTCCAGGTTTCTCTTTTTTGGATGACTCAGGACTGTTCTGTTTATGCTTCCTGTCTGTTCAGTGGAGAAAACAGGAAAAGTTACAATATTTGAATGAACTTTGCTTGGATTCTTTGCAAATTCTTTATATATACATTTCTGTAGAACGTCATAAACAAACAGAACATTTATATAGAATGACTTATGCTCAGCTAAGGGTTGAAAGCTATTTACTACCAGAACCAGGAGAATAGAAGAAATGTAAATATATATGATAATAAATAGTAAATGTGGAGTTATAATTGCTTTAGATTAATGCTATCTGTTCAGATAATTAAGATTTTAACAAGTTATTCGGTGATGTTTTTTAAGTTTAGGGGTTAATTGCAAAGCTGCATAGAAGCAAAAAGCCATGCTCTATTCTAACTCAAACAAAAGCCCAGAGAAACAGAGGAAGGATGCTGCAGAGACTGGAGCCAGCCAGTTTGAACCGGCACTAGTTAGTAATGACAGGGAGAATCGAGGTGGGACTGGCAGAGAGGAGGAGCGCACAGAAGGGAAATTACATTCAGCCAGAGCCTCGTTTCAAGGTTCACTGTGAAAGCCATTCAGAAGCTCTCATTTCAATATGTGGTTACGGACATAATTTCTTACAAACTTCTTACTCTTCTGTGGAAGAAACACAGAAATAACTGTGTGATAGCCAAGCTTTATATGCTTTTCCCCTGGGATTTGCTCCTGTTTTCCCCTCTTGTTTGGAGCAGAAAATGAATACTAATAAAATCCTTAATTTGGAACATTTCCTAAGGAAAAAAAAAAAGCCAAATATAAATAAAGCCTGCTTCTAAAGAATTCCTAAGAATATTGTGCCAAGTAAAATCACTTCTTTTAAATATTGTAAGCAAACTTCACCATCCAAAGCAAATGAAGCTTCCTTCAGAACGCTGATTACAATATTGTAAAATGTGCATCAGGGTCGTCCATTTGCTCCAAATCAATAGGGACAGGAAATCACTTATAATCCTCTGTGAGTCTTAAAGTCACAAGAAATTTTCTTAAGTAAAAGGAAATGAAATTGGTTGATAGTAAATGATCAGTCTTGTGGAAATGTGTAATACATAAAGCTTTTTTTTTTTTTGTAATGAGAACGACCTTCAGGAATGAGTTAAATTGAGTGGGCAAGAGTGTGGATATGGAGCTTCTGGCATATTTCAAACTCATCATTCTCAAATCAGTTCTGTCTCATTAATTTTGGTTTTACTACTACCAGGCAACAGTCCAAAACCATTTAAAACCTGCTAGATGGTTTCTGCTCTATGAGTTACTGCCAATCTAGTCCCCCAACTGAAAATACAGGAATTGGAGACAGAATTGGGAGAACAGTCTAACCCATATTCTCAGCCACACAGATATCTTAGGAATTTAAAGATTCAACTTCAGAGCCTACGCTCTTGCAGAACAAGGATAGTCTAAACTCAGGTGCGTATGAAATAAAAGCCATAACTGACTTGACATCTCATTTAGTAGAAGCAACCCAGGATTAACTCATGAGGTTATAATGATTACGGAAGTTAAAATGTGGTGATGCAATTGGTTTTTAATTTTGACAATGTAATTGGTTAATCCAAGGTAGTCTAATAACCTTATTTTAGCCACTGATTTCTATCTTTTTCCTCATAAAGCCTTGTGTTAGAGCGTTTGCAAGAAAACTATACTCTGCTTTATTCTCTCCCCTCTTTGTTAGCTACTTCACAGTAAAGAACTGTCTGAAATTAAGAGAGTGAAGCCTAGAGCCTAGCGAATAGAATCCAAAAGTGTGAATAATTAGAATTATTAACTAGCCCACCTTTCTTTGATGATGACTCATTGAGACCATTCACTCATCAAACACTTTATGCAACTAACCATAAATATTTTAAGTGTTAAGTGCTAAGACGATAGCAAAGACATTCAGAAAACACTGTATAACCTTTGGCTTAAATATATGTACTTGATAATTAATTAACAATGCCAGTCAGCATTCAATTAAGAAAACTTTAGCAGACATAATGAGTTAGTTCTAGAAAAGTAATGGGCCACATATATTTGGCTTAAATGTCATATGGCGTTCCCTGGAGGAGGGGTAGATTTGACTAAAAGAGAGCTGAGAAAGAAAAATGAATATGAGATATTTACAGAAGAATAACGAGTTTCTCAGAGTTAAGAGTAGGTTCTGTGTTTGAGACTGTGAGAGGTTTAAATGTACAGATAATGCGGAGTCAGATTGGAGACTGTAAAGTTAATTTTTATAGAACAAGGCTCACAAACCCAAATGCCTACAGGAGACCAGAAAAGCTATTTAAGTGTGGCCCTGGGGACTATGGTAACTGGTAAATGTATGCCCTTTCTAAGTGGAAGCCATTACCCAACTCTGACTAATCATTCCCTATGGGACTTTTGACTTTTTAAGAAAAATTGAGTATCTAAACTGTTGTGTGAAATATTTGGATTTTTTAAAAGCACTAAGCAGATCAAGCAAAAACCTACCCGAAAGCTGATTTTAGCCTATAATACTACAGCTACAGTTTGTGTAGGAAAAGATGAGCCTTGCAGCTTTTTTCATCCAGCCAGAGACCTGATGAATATTTCAGGAAGGTTTCACAGTGGTTGCCTCTAGGTGATTTTGAATCACAAAGAGCTACAGCCTCCAGGAAACTTTTTCTGCCTCTTCTTCAACTAGGAGCTACAAATAATCACTAAGACTTGAAGACTGATTAAGCTGGTTTTCACATGTGTTTCTCTAGGGTGCTTTGGCCAGGAGAGAAAATTGTAGAATAACTCTTTAGTACTAGCCTTCTCCTATCTCATAAAAATGTCCTTTGTCAGCAATCTCTGCTCAGCCTCTAGCCATACTTCACTTTTAATTGCCAAAAAAATTGAACACTGAGGGATGGATGGGTGAGCGGATTGGCCAGTTGGTTGGTTGTTTTGAGGCTTTCTGAGAGCTGGGAGGTAGTATGAAAGCTGTGACCCCTGGTCTTTAAATCTGAAGTCTTAGAACCAAGTCTCAGTTCTTCTCTTCCTGGTCTTCTCATCTTGGACAAATCATTCATCTTATTGAGCTCAACAGACCCTGCTCCATCCTGGGAACCATGGCACATGTTGTGTCCTTGGCTTGCAAACCTCTCTTACACTAGCCTGGCCACCACTTTCTTTTCTTTAGTGCTCAGTCACTCAGTCATGTCCAGCTCTTTGCGACCCCATGGACTGTAGTTGGCCAGGCTCCTCTGTCCATTGGATTCTCCAGGCAAGAGTATTGGAGTGGATTGCCATGCCCTCCTCCATTCTTGTCTCAGTTCAGTTCAGTCGCTCAGTCGTGTCCAACTCTCTGCGACCCCATGAATTGCAACACGCCAGGCCTCCCTGTCCATCACCATCTCCCGGAGTTCACTCAGACTCACGTACATCGAGTCCGTGACGCCATCCAGCCATCTCATCCTCTGTTGTCCCCTTCTCCTCCTGCCCCCAATCCCTCCCAGCATCAGAGTCTTTTCCAATGAGTCAACTCTTCGCATGAGGTGGCCAAAGTACTGGAGTTTCAGCTTTAGCATCATTCCTTCCAAAGAAATCCCAGGGCTGATCTCCTTCAGAATGGACTGGTTGGATCTCCTTGCAGTCCAAGGGACTCTCAAGAGTCTTCTCCAACAGCACAGTTCAAAAGCATCAATTCTTCGGTGCTCCGCCTTCCTCACGGTCCAACTCTCACATCCATACATGACCACAAGATTCCTGTCTTAAGATGACAGCTAAAATGTCAGTTCTTCAGAGAGGCCTCCCATGGGCTGCCCATCGAAAGGCGAGCCTGTGCTTGCTTCCTGGGGTTGCTGTAACAAAGCACCACAGTTGGGGCAGTGCAAAACAACAGAAATTTATTCTCTCGTAGTCCTGGAGGCCCGAGATCTGAGATCACAGTGTCAGCAGCTCTGTGCCCCACTAAAGACTCTAGGGAAGAACCTTTCTTGCCTCTTCAAAGCTTTTGGTGATTTCTAGTGATCCTTAGCATCCTGGACTTTCAGCTTTTCCCCTCTAGTTTCTGTCATCACATGGACTTCTTCCCTGTGTGTGAGTCTGTTTGCATATGGTCCTCTTATCAGGACTGTCGTTGGATTTAGGGCCTACTCTAAGCCAGTGTGACCTCATCTAAACTAATGAATCTATAAGACCCTGTTTCCAAATGAAGTGTTCCAGGTAGTTATGAATTTTCGGGTCCCACTATTCAAACTAGTAGGAGCCCCCATTTATTTTTTTTTAATGCAATTCCAAAATGCCTAAGCAACACAGTGCAAGACCTTCCCTGGTCAATGAACTGAATTTCTTTTTACTCAGAAGACAGATTTTTCTTCTCCCTTTTTTTTCTTTAGTATTCTAAGCAGGCCTGAAATACCATTATTTAAGAATGGTAGAAGAGAGAGAATGCAGGTTCTGAAATGGCATGGAGAAGGTCAAGATTGTCTATTCTTTTCACAGGTGTATTTATCCCCTGGTAAAGGAGAACAGTGTTACAGGGTGAATGAGAACCCATGTGTCTGTCCTATCTTCCTACATCATCAGTTATCAGTGTTGTTTTACAGCAAAATAAAATTACTATACATATAGTTAGATAAGCATGATGGTATTAAGCAACATGTAAAATTCACATGGGCTTCCCAGACGGCACTACTGGTGAAGAACCCACCCGCCAGTGCAGGAGGCATAAGAGACACAGTTTCAATCCCTGGGTTGGGAAGATCCCCTGAAGGAGGGCATGGCAGCCCACTCCCGTAATTCTTGCCTGGAGAATCCCACAGACGAAGGAGCTTGGCGGGCTACAGTCCATAGAGTCGCAAAGAGTTGGACATGACTGAAGTGACTTAGCATGCACGTATGCAAAACTTGTGTATGCATGAATACTGTATGCACACATGCAATATTTAAGATTAAGTATGACACACACACAAAAGAAGTATTTGTCAAGGATATAGCCCCAGACTTCCCAGGAGGATCAGACATGCATATTCTTTTCCAGTAGAAGTTTGAGATACACTACATTTGACATAACTTATTCTTCACAGCTACCCCACAAGATGAATGTAGTTAGCTTGATTTTAAAGATAGATACTGAAGTTCAGAAAGTTGAATAACTTCTCTGACATCACTGTTGTCTACTGGTAATATTAAAATTTGAATCTCGGACTCTTTGGTTCAGAAGAATGAAATCTTTATGTTGTATAAGGAAGAGATTTAGAAGCAAGCAAATATAAAGAAGGAAGGTATGCCAATAACATAAAATATCAAAGAGATCAAGTTGCATAAATACTAAAAAGCAGTCTTAGTGGCTCCTTGGTAACCATGGAACCTAGTTAAAGAGGGTTAAAAAATGAATATGAACCAGAATGATACACAATTGTTCATCAACCAGAATGACTAAAATTCAGAAAAAAACATACAATACCAGGTGTTGCCAATGGAAATTTCTGCTAAACAAACACACACCTATCCTACAATCTATCAATTTTCTTCTTAAATAAGTATTCAGGATAAATAAGCCATAAAAGACTAGTCTGTGAGATATTTATGACAGCTTTATTCATCAGTTCAGTTCAGTCGCTCAGTCATGTCCGAATCTTTGCAGCACCATGGACTGCAGCACGCCAGGCCTCCCTGTCCATCACCAGCTCCCGGAGTTTACCCAAACTCATGTCCATTGAGTCGGTGATACCACCCAACCATCTCACCCTATGTCATCCCCTTCTCTTCCTGCCTTCAATCTTGCCCAGCATCAAGGTCTTTTCAGATGAGTCAGCTCTTCGCATCAGGTGGCCAAAGTATTGTAGTTTCAGCTTCAACATCAGTCCTTCCAATGAACACTCAGGACTGATCTCCTTTAGGATGGACTGGTTGGATCTCCTTGCAGTCCAAGGGACTCACATGAATCTTCTCCAACACCACAGTTCAAAAGCATCAATTCTTTAGTGCTTAGCTTTCTTTAATAGTCCGACTCTTACACCCATACATGACTACTAAAAAACTATACCTTTGACCAGATGGACCTTTGTTGGCAAATTAATGTCTCTGCTTTTTAATATGCTGTCTAGGTTGGCCATAGCTTTTCTTCCAAGGAGCAAGTGTCTTTTAATTTCATGGCTACCGTCACCATCTGCAGTGATTTTGAAGGCCTCCCCAACCCCCTGCCAAATAAAGTCTCTCACTGTTTCCATTGTTTCCCCATCTATTTGCCATGAAGTGATGGGACTGGATGCCATGATGTTAGTTTTCTGAATGTTGAGTTTTAAGCATAGCATTCCCAAATTGTAAATAACCCAAATGTCCATAGGAAGTAGAATGGATACATTTTGGTATATTTGTTCAGTGGATTTTAACACAGCAGTTAAAAACAGAGTGAAACATTATTACAACAACATAGATGAATCTCACAAACATTTGTTAAGAGAAATAAACCAGATATGAAATAGCACATACTACAGTCAATTCATATGAAGTTTAAGAATAGGCAGAACTAACTGATGGTAATACAGGTGTATATGGTGATTTTCTTAAAGCTACTGAGTATTAACTGGGAAGGGAAATAAGTGAACCTTATGAGATGTTGCAAATGTTCTATATCTTGATCTTGATGGTGATTTTATAGTGGGTATATAGAGATGTAAATTTTTGTCTAATTGCAATTAAAGATTCCTGAGATCTACTGTGTATATGGTAGACTTTAGGTTTAAAAATGTTAAACAAACTTTCTTCTTATGAGTATCTTCATGAGCTAGATGGGGAACAAAGAGGGTAGTAAATAAAAAAAATATATTTTTAGAAGAAGAGGGAAAGAAGGAATCAGGCCAGATGGTCCAATACCTAGTTAATAATGGATCTAGAAAGTATGAAAAGAGACAATGGAGAGGAAGAAATTATCAAAGAAATACATAATAAAAATGGCCAGAATTGAAGAATATGATTCATAAGAGCCCTTAAAATGCTTAGCAAGCAAAACCAAACAAGGTATGGAATCACTGTGACATTTTAGAACACAGTAATAAATGAAAGAGCTAAGGATTTCCAGAGGATCCACCCAACCCCCAGCCCAGTGTCACATGCTGGGGATTAGAATGGTCTTAGACTTCTCAACAGCAGCAGCAGAGGACAAAAATTAGTAACTTTAGAATTCTGATTGTAAATTGTTTTTATAACACAGTTATACAAGACCTCAGTCATACAAGTCTTCAAAAAAATGATCTCTGTGTACTGACATAGTTACTAAAGATGTGCTTCAGTACAGGAAGGAGGAAGAAAACAGAAATTCAGAATCTAGAATGCAAGGGGAATCCCAGGAGAATGATTGCATGGCAGGCCTTAGAGCACAGCTGGTCTGTTCTAAACCTCCTAAAACAATTGAAACTTAAAAACCATGTACATTGAAATTGTTTTAATGACTATAAAAACTGAATTAAAAGTGAACTGGGCTTAGATGGTAGAGGTAATAAATGGGTGAGCAGGATCCCAGAATAGGTTACCAGAAGAAGGAATTGGTTATGAGCATGAGTGTTGAAAGGCTTCCCAGGTGGCTCAGCGATAAAGAGTCGGCCTGCCAGTGCAGAAGACGCAGGTTCAATCCCTGGGCCAGGAACATCCCCTGGAGTAGGAAATGCAGCCCCCTCTAGGATTCTTGCCTGCAGAATTCCATAGACAGAGGAACCTGGGGGACTATAGTCCATGGGGTCACAGAGAGAGAGCTGGACACGACTGAGCTATTGAGCATGCACAGACGAGAGGAGAGAAGAGAGAGTGCTTGCCTTTGCCCGAGACAGGGAAACTCTAGGGGTTCTCTGCATCATAAAGTACCTGTGCACATGATGGCTGAATTTGGTCTAAAGTCTGACCCACATACTCTGAGATGCATTTGAATGACAAGTCAGAATGAAACAAACAAACAAAAAAAAAGATCATGATATTTTAGAGCACTGTGGTAAGGCACATTAGCCTGCATCCAGCCCAGTCCTCTTAGTTTTTAGAATAGAATGTGTTCCATTCACTGTTTGGAAGTGACTCAGTAAAGTACATGTGTTCTGATATGGAGCTTCTTTGACAAAGAAAGGATTCACTCATGCTTGATTAACCATTTCCAGAATAATGCATTGTTAAACTTGAACTTTGTACAGCAGCTGCTCCATAATTCCTATCAGTATCTTAACTATTGAATGGCTCCAAATATTAGGAGAGCTGGCCACATATTCATAATTATGGTAGTTATTTCAATGAAAAATACAGTAATTAGTAGCTGTAAAAGTTTGGTGCTTCATTTTGAACTGTATTCATCTCATGGATAAAATTGAATATATATATGGTCAGAAGGAGAAAGAGAGATATAGAGTATATATATAGCTATGAAAGTGAAAGTGTTAGTAGTGGGTTCCTTCCCTGGTCAGGGAGCTATGCTCTCACATGCATCATGGCCAAAAAACCAAAACATAACATAGAAACAATATTGTGGCAAATTCAATAAAAACTTTAAAAATGGCCCACATCAAGAAAATCTTTAAAAAATTAATAATCTATTATAAACAGTGTTCTCTTCCTACAGATGAAATGACTAATTGAGCTAAACATTAATGCTGACTATTTCATTACTGCCTTCAATAGAAATAAGCCTCAATCTTCTTTTATATCTTTATTCCTACTTGGCAGAACAAAGAATGATCACTTTATAAAAGTTTGTGATTAAGGCATACAAACAGTAAGAGAGAGGGAATCTTGTGTGTGACTCAGCCTTGATACAGGTCATCTCATCTCTGCTTCTAGATAACCGGTTGTTCCCATTAGGAAACATTTCCTCTGCTCCTTAGTGTCTTCCATAGAGCCCGCCTCAGTGCTAGATGCTCTGTGCCTACCAGGTAACTAGTCGAGCTGGGTTGTAGAGAGGTGATGAGATTGCTAAACTAGTTGACC
Organism: Aepyceros melampus; assembly: GCA_006408695.1. Taxonomy (NCBI): domain Eukaryota; kingdom Metazoa; phylum Chordata; class Mammalia; order Artiodactyla; family Bovidae; genus Aepyceros; species Aepyceros melampus. The sequence continues at coordinate 235,604 of SJXQ01003913.1, read as the reverse complement.
TGGGTTGTAGAGAGGTAATGAGATTGCTAAACTAGTTGACCTGGGTTGTAGAGAGGTGATAAGATTGCTAAACTAGTTGACCTGGGTTGTAGAGAGATGATGAGATTGCTAATTTTTCAAGACCAAGTCAGTAACAAGCAGAACTTTGAAGATACCTGTTCCTCTTGCTTTAGTGAGGAAAGAATGAATAAAATTCCATCAGTTACTGTGAATCCTTGAAAATAGACTGTATGATTTTAAACATCTTCCTGAAATTTTCTTAACTTTTAAATGTAGAACCATTCTTTGTAAACAGCCTTTTTTTTTTTTATTTTTTTTTTATTTTTTTTTTTGTAAACAGCCTTTTAATCTCCCTCACCCACTTCTTTGCTCCACTCACTTCCCTCCACTCTAGCAACCACCTGTTTGTTTTCTGAATATACAGACCTATTTCTGTTTTGTTATGCTTGGCCATTTTTATTTTTTTAGATTCCATGCACAAGTGAAATAATATAATACTTGTCTTCCTCTAACTTATTTTACTTGGCATAATACCGACTAAGTCCATTCATGTTGTTGTAAATGGCAAGATTTCATTCTCTTCCATGGCTGAGTAATATTCCAATATCTCATTCACACACAAACACACATTTAGTGATTGGCACTTAGGTTCCTTCCCTATCTTAGCTATTGTAAATAATGCTGCAATGAACAGAGGGATACATCAGTTCAGTTCAGTTCAGTCGCTCAGTTGTGTCCAACTCTCTGCATCCCCGTGAATTGCAGCATGCCAGGCCTCCCTGTCCATCACCAACTCCTGGAGTTCACCCAAACTCACATCCATCAAGTCGGGGATGCCATCCAGCCATCTCATCCTCTGTCGTCCCCTTTTCCTCCTGCCCCCAATCCCTCCTAGCATCAGAGTCTTTTCGAATGAATCAACTCTTTGCATGAGGTGGCCAAAGTACTGGAGTTTCAGCTGTAGCATGATTCCCAGGGCTGATCTCCTTTAGAATGGACTGGTTGGATCTCCTTCCAGTCCAAGGGACTCTCAAGAGTCTTCTTATATCTTTTCTAATTAGTATTTTTGTTTTCCCTGGATTAATGCCCATTCCTTAGTGGAATTGGTAGGTTATATGGTGATTCCATTTTTAATTTTTTGAGGCACCATCATCCTGTTTCCATAGGGACTACACCAACTTGCATTTCCATCAGCAGTGTACAAGGGTTCCTTTTGCTCTACCTTTTTGCCAACATTTGTTATCTGTGGTCTTTTTGATAGCCATTCTGACAGGTGTAACATGATATCCCATTGTGGTTTTGATTTGCATGTCCCTCGCAATTAATGGGGCATCCTGGGTAGCTCAGCTGGTAAAGTATTCTTGGGCTTTCTTGGTGGCTCAGACGGTAAAGAATCTGCCTGCAATGCTAGAAACCTGGATTCAATCCCTGGGTTGTGAAGATCCCCTGGGGGAAGGCATGGCAACCCACTCCAATATTCTTGCCTGGAGAATCCCCAGGCAAGACAGAGGAGCCTGACGTGTTACAGTCCATGGGGTCGCAAAGAGTTGGACATGACTGAGTGACTGAGCACAGCCCAGCATGATTAATGATGTTGAGTGTCTTTTCATGTGCCATCTGTATGTCTTCTTTGGAAAAATGTCTATTCAGATCCTCTACCTATTTTTTAATCAGGTTGTTTGGTTTTATTTGAAGAAGAATTGTATGAGCTCTTTATATATTTTGAATGTTAATTCCTTATCAAGTGTATCATTTGCAAATATTTTCCCCTGTTTAGTAGACAGCCTTTTCATTTTGCCAATAGTTTCCTTCACTAAACAAAAGATTTTTAGTTTGATGTGGTCTCATTCGTTTATTTTTGCTTTTGTTCTCTGCAAATGAGACACATCCAAAAATACTGAGACTGAAATGTATTACTGAGACCACTGTCAAAGAGCTTGCGTGTGTTTTCTTCTAGAAATTTTATGGTTTCAGGTTTTATATTTAAGTCTTTAATCTGTTTTTGAAGTTAGTTTTATGCATAGTGTGAGAGAGTAACCCAGTTTGATTCTTTTGAGTGTAGCTGACTGGTTTCTCCAAAACCACTTACTAAAGAGGCTGTCTTTTCCCTGTGTATATTTTTGTCTCATTTGTCATAGATTAATTGTTCATATAAGTGTGGATTCATTCCTGGACTCTATTTAGGTCATTAATCTATGTGTCTGTTTTTGTGCCAGTGTTATACTGCTTTGATGACTGTAGCTTTGTAGTATAGTTTGAAATCAAGGAATGTGATGCCTCCAACTTTGTTCTTCTTCCTCACGACTGTTTCAGCTATTCACAGTCTTATATGTTTTCATACAAATTTTAGAATTATTTGTTCTAGTTTTGTGAAAAATGTTATGGGTATTTTGATAGGCATTGCTTTGAATCTGTAGATTGCTTTGAGTAGTATGGTCATTTTAACAGTATTAATTCTTCCAATTCATAAGCATGGTATATCTTTCCATCGGTTTGTGTCGTCTTCAATTTCAGGTCTTTTATTGCCTTAGTTAGATTTGTTCCTAGATATTTTATTCTTGTTGATGCAGATGTAAAGGGGACTATTTTCTTAATTTCTCTAGTAGTTAGTTGTTAGTATATAGTTCATTAGTTGCAACATGTGGGCTCAGTAGCTATAGCTTGATGGCTCTAGATCGTGGATTCAGTATTTGTGGTACACAGGCTTGGTTGCACCATATAGCATGTGGAATCTTTCTGGACAAGGGATTGAACACATGTTCCCTGCATTGGTGGGTGAATTCTTAGCCACTGGACCACCAGGCAAGTCCCTTAATCAGGTTTTTAAAAGACTAAATACACAGCATACAGTCCAGCCATTCCTCTCCTAAGTATTTACTCAAGATAAATGAAAGCATATGTCCATACTAAGATTTGTACATTCATAGCAGCTTTTCTTTGTAAAAGCCCCAAACTGGAAACAACCCAAATATCCATCAACAGGTGATAGGACATGTTATTAGAATATTATTCAACAATAAAGACAGAATAAACCAGAATAAAACAGAATAAAACAGAATAATACATTATTTTGGATGAATTTCAAAGTAATGATGCTGAGTAAAATAAACCAGAGAGAAAAGAGTACATATGTTTCCATTAGCATAGAATTCTAGTAAATGAAACTAATGTATAGTGACAGAAAACAGGTTGCCTGAGGATGTCAGCGTGGTGGTGGAGCAAGGAGGTACTACAAAGGTTGTGAGGAAGCTTAGGGCATGATACGTTAATTATCTTGATTGTGAAGATGGTTTCACAGTTCAAAACTTATTGAATCATACACATTATATATGTCCCATTTATTGCCTGTCAGTCATACATCAATAACACTGTTTAAGAAAATACTATGCTCAAAATCATGATAGAGTTTGTATGGGATACTGAATACTTAGCGATGTTTTCCTTCTTAAAAATATATTCAAAATAATAATAATAGAGAATATTACTGGATTGTTGCCTTTAAGGAGTTGACAGTTTTCTAGGAGATTAAAGTTAATTTTTAATCTAAGAATTGGGAGAATTGGATAGCAAAATGGATTGATTGTTAGAATCCTGCCTTTAAAAATTCAGAGCTTGAAATGGTTATTTATGGTTGAAAGAAATAGCCATATGATCGAGTTGACATTTCCACCACACCTAGAAAAATGGATATAATTTCAAGTAGAGAAAGATCAAACAAAAATTCAAGCTACACAGAAGACAATGAACAAAAGCAGAGTTGAGAGATGATGAGAACATGTTTTAAAGAAGGACAATCAATGCAGTTAGAGCAGCAGGTTTGGAATATGAAGAGTCCTGTGGAAGAGAAGGTATAGGCCAAGCCGCTGCAGTTCTGTTTCCTCTTTGAAGGTTCCTTTGACTTCCATTCACAAGCAGAACTATTCAGTCTTGACTTGCACTCCCCTGGTGTTTTACACCATCCTCTACTCCAGCACCTGTCACATTTTATTGCGTCGTATGCGCATGTCTTGCTTCCTCCTAGGAACATCCCTGTTTGAAAGGACAGCATTTGGCCCAGTGTAAATGCTCAGCAAGTGCTGCTAGCACTGAAAAAAATAGAAAAGTCTAGGAGTCTGTCATGATCAGAGTAGGTGAAATTTGAGCTGCTTCTGTGAAAACTGAGTAGGTCTGGGTAAGATGGAGAGTGGAGAGAAGACTGTTTCACAGAGAGAGGAGGGGGAATGTGGTGGGGAAGGGAGGGGATGGTGGCAGGAGTGTGTATAAAGGAGTACTGAGAAATGGAGTTTACAGGAAAACCAGCTTTTATTATTTGTTATTATTTAGCCCAAAGAAGAAGAGACACGAGCTATATATTTAAAGTGAAAGAATAATTATTTCCCTCTTGTGTGTGTGTGTGAAAGTCGCTCAGTCGTGTCTGACTCTTTGTGACCCCATGGACTGACTACACAGTCCATGGAACTCTCCAGGCCAGAATACTGGAGTGAGTAGCCTTTGCCTTCTTCAGGGGATCTTCCCAACCCAGAGGTCGAACCCAGGTCTCCTGTATCGCAGGCAGATTATTTACCAGCTGAACCACCAGAGAAGCCTATGTCTTCCCTTAGCTGTTATAGTGAAAGTGAAAGTGAAGTCGCTCAGTCGTGTCCGACTCTTTGCGACCCCATGGACTGTAGCCTACCAGGCTCCTCTGTCCATGGGATTTTCCAGGCAAATAGTACTGGAGTGGATTGCCATTTCCTTCTCCAGGGAATCTTCCCAACCCAGGGATCAAACCCGGGTCTCCCGCATTGTAGACAGACGCTTCACCATCTGAGCCACCAGGGAAGTCCCTTAGCTGTTATAATAGAGCTCTAATCAACCAGAAGAAGGAAGAATTTTATAAGTTGTCAACAAAATCTATCAGATATTCTCTTTGGGGAACACAGTTTTCTTTTAGTTAAGATGTACATATGTTGTATCAATATAGAATTAAGAGTAATCCAGAGAGAAGGTGTGGGGCGGGAGGGGGGAGGCGGGGTCGGGATTGGGAGTTCATGTACACTCCTGGCTGATTCATGTCGATGAATAGCAAAACGAATACAGTATTGTAAAGCAAAACAAACTAAAAGATAAAAATTAATTTAAAAAAAAGAGTAGTGTTATATTTGCCATAGTTGTTATGTTCTGTTGCCATTGTGAGCCTGCGGTGGCCCACGGGTTATAAAACGTTGAGAAACAAACACTGAACTAGGATTTCAGGACTTTGAGATGGACTCCTGCTTGATGTTGAATAGCTTGGGGAGCAGCAGCATGGTGTTCTAGAAAGAACACTGGTTTTACAAATCGGAACACCAGGATTTGAATCCCACTTTAACGCTTGTTCAGTGAACCTTAAACTAGTTCCCCTGTCAGATGCTCAGTCATCATTTACTAAATTGAGATGGAAACAATGATGACTTCACATCATTAGTACGTGACACGCATGCGTGTGTGCTCATACACACATGCAAACCAAGAGAAAATATGTAGCACCTCCCTTTACACTGTTTTGTGCCATCAGATTCTTCATCTTGCATAGATAGCATAGTGCTTTGTAGATAGTAGGCACTTGCTTACCGAATGAATCAACACTCGAATGATGGAGAACCATTGAAAAAATTATTGTTTCCTCCTATGGTGTTCAACATAGTGTATCCAGAGAACTAATTGAGAATATCCCTTTTTCCTGGACATCTCTATGTGTTTGAGTAAAAAAGCAGTGGTAAACTTCCTGTCTCTTGGTTATGTGTCTTAGGGATATATGAGCCAAATATGCTAGGAGATTTTATTTTACTTTCATTGTTTAATTTGTATTTTAATTCACTTTAATGTAGTTAGAGATATGCCCAATGTTGTGTAATTGCTTGTTCTCCAAGTATTCTTAGCTCATCCCTGTTTTTGTAATGTTTATTAAGAGCTCAGCCTTCTCCTGCTTATCAATCTATGCATCTTTTCCCATTATGAGAAAAAGCATTTCTCTTAGAGAACATTCTGGAAGAATGTTCATAATTACACAAATAGGTTTGTACTAGTCTTATGATTTAGAAAACAATTACAACATGATAAAACATGAAGAAGTATTTTAAGAATGAAATTTTAGGTGTTAAAATTGTATTTTGAAAGTAAATATAGTTTTAAACAATGACTTGTACTGATTTGTTTCAAAGAAATAGACATTGAGAAGAATAAGAATCATTTAAATTCGTGTACCATTTATAAATAGTTTCATAGAATGCATAAAACTAAGCATATTCATTACAGTTTGAAAGGTGAAAAGTGAAATGTTAGTCTCTCAGTCGTGTCTGACTCTTTGCAACCCCGTGGACTATAGCCTGCCAGGCTCCGCGGTCCGTGGAATTCTCCAGGCAAGGATACTGGAGTAGGTAGCCATTCTCTTCTCCAGGGAATCTTCCCGACCCAGAGATTGAATCCAGGTCTTCTGCATTACAGGCAGCTGCTTTACCTACTGAGCCTCCAGGGAAGCCCTCCAGTTTGGTTTATGCTGTTGTTTTACCTAGCAAACTATTCAGGTTGGTCAGAATAAAACTACAGAATAATTTCAACACAATCTATAGCAAAGAATCTGAATCAGAGAGGTTTATAAGTAATCTTATAAAGACTTTATGAAAAGATGCCACTTTGTAAAAAGGAAAACATACAATTTTGAAATTTTTTTTTTTAATTTTGGGAGACTGAATCTCATAGTTCTGTGTCTCTTGAATCTTTAAAGGCACAATATCTGGTGTTTATTGTTCATTGTTAGTGTTTTGATGAAAGTGTTAAGAGATTGGACTTCCCTGATAGCTCACCTGGTAAAGAATCCTCCTACCATGCAGGAGACCCTGGTTTGATCCTGGGTAGAGAAGATCTGCTGGAGAAGGAATAGGCTACCCACTCCAGTATTCTTAGCCTTCCCTTGTGGCTCAGCTGGTAAAGAAATAATTTATACAATTTAGGAAGGTTAAATTTATGACATATTACAACTCAGAACTTAGAAGCCAAAAATCTAGGAAAATTTGAGCATGTTTTTAAGGTAAGCCCTAATTAATTCAAAAGCTATTTGTGATAAGTTCTGGAAAGGGAATTTCTTGACTTTGTTTATTCAGGGAACTCATTTATACCAGATTGTTAGGAAATAATGAGACATTCATTCCTAGAGTCTGCTTTTATTTTATTGTGAGCAACGTATACTCCCAACCTAGAACTAAATAAACAAAAAATTGAAATAGGAATATTTCTCATTTGAAAAAGAATACTGGAATTTTGAAGTAGAAAGGACTTTACAGTTAATTTTTTCTAACTTCCTCCTTATACTGATGAGGGAATTAGTCCCAAAAGGATAAACTGACTTGTTCAGTGTCCATACCTTGAAAAAGAAAAAAAGGCAGGATTCTTTTTCTCCTATACTTGGTACAAGAAGTACTCAATAAATAATTCCAAAGAGGGAAGAGTCAGCATGGCATGAGATACATATTATTGTAAATGTATGAATTAGCATTTTGGTTCTTCTGTAATTGGCTGAGGAGACTGGTTATGGTTAGTCTTTCCCTGTGAAATAGTGATTGCTGGAAACATGTGAGGTCTCATCCCAGATCCTGTCATTCACCACAGTGATGCCATCCTGGGAAAACTTTTGGGCAGAAATTTTTGAGAAAATTTAATGTACACATGTTTGGGACAAGTGGATTGGGGAGAGGGGCTATTTCATTTGAAAATAGAAACAATACTCTGATTTGATTTTGAGCAAATTATTCATTTTTTTTAAATCCAAGAAGCAATAGTGATATATTTCCTATTTTGAGCACAGTATTAATTTTTTTAAATCCAAGGAGCACTAATGATATTTGTGTTTCCTTTTTAGAAGCTGGGCTATTTTGAGACATAAGTCAGTTTTCTCCTTTCAACACCCCTCTATCATTTTGGAATCTTTCTTTCTTTCTTTCAACAATCATTTATTGAACATTTCAGGCATGTTTCAGGCATAGTGGTAGCTTATAAAAATATTAAGTCAAGAAGACTTGGTCTCTGAACTAAAGAGGAAGGGAATTTATTCCTTGCAATGTAATAGTATGTTATTATTGCTGTAAAGTTTCCCTTGCCATGTGTACTTTCCATTATAAAATTTAACACGGTAGTTATATAATAGAGAAAATACAAAATAATAGAAATCACAGGAGTGTTTCACTTCATTTATTTATCCATGTATTCAACAAGTACTTATTGAGTACCTCCAATAAAAGATTGAAGTCTCTCAGTCCTGTCCGACTCTTTGCAACCCCATGGACTGTAGCCTATCAGCTCCTCCGTCCATGGGATTTTCCAGGCAAGAGTGCTGGAGTGGATTGCCGTTTCCTTCCCCAGGGGATCTTCCCGACCCAGGAATTGAACCCGGGTCTCCCGCATTGCGGGCAGACGCTTTACCATCTGAGCCACCAGGGAAACCCTATAAAAGATTTAAGAGTATCTACTATATTTCAGATACTGGGCTATGTGAGTTGAGTACAACAGTGAGTAAAACATTCAATGATTCTGCCTTTACAGGGGTTACATTCTAATAAGTGAGACTAAAAATGACCAAGAAACATAAGAAATAAGTTACAAAACATGTTACAAAGTGGCTAGTGCTATTTAAAAAAAAAGAGTCAGATGATCACGTAAGTGGGAAATAAAGAAGAAAAGGGGATGTAATTTTCAATAGTGTAGTCCAGGGAGATCTTTTTGTGAAGGATACTTTTGAACAGACCTGAAGGCAGATGAAATAAAAATCCAAGAATTAGGGTAACTGTAGGGTTTGAAATTTAAAATTTATTTTGTCTATTTTGTTACATGAATTACTTCCTAATGAGATGATGCAGATGATAATAAACTTAGAAATTTTGCCTCTCTTTTTGTTTCTCTCCTATGAGGTTTGACTTACATAAAGAATGGTACTTCCACTCTATTTTCTCATTTGTACTTAAGTAAATATATTTCATATGATTTTTGTCCATCCATGATAAGAACAAGATTTACTCTGAGAACTTCCAATGGCAGTCCAAAACAACATGTAGCATAATTTCACATCATTAATTTTTTTCTTAGAAGCATAAAAACCCATGGATTTTTGTTTTAGGATGACAGTCTTCTCAGTTTGGGCAGCAAATCAATTTATTTGCCCTTTGAGTCATTGAATCATTGATTCAAATAAGAAAATTGGTTTTTTAAAATATTCTTGATTGACTTTAACACGATTTAAAAATAAAGGTATTTGTTTCTTACAGATTGTATTTCTGGCATCTGCATATGCAAGTCCCCAACTCACGGAGGAGAGCTGTTCAGCCTTGCCGCAGTCACACATTACCTGTATCTTTGCCAGTTTAGCTGGATGCTGATCCAGGTTGGTACCTCATTTCCTCCTTCCACTCCATGCAACTTTCCAGGGCACCTGGAGGGAGTGCCCTTTATATCCGATATTCTTTATACTGAAATGGAAGTAGTTCCATATGTCCATCACTGCATCCCCAGGAGATCAATGAAAGAAAAACCTTCCAAACTGTACAGCATTAGAAAGCATAGTGAATCTGAGGAAGGGGGAAGAGATCTGGTAGAGTTACATAAGTGAGTGGGAGGAGATGAGGCTTGTGATGTGGGTCCTATAAGACATAGTAAGAAACTTGAATTTTTTTTCCTTGGGGAAGTCAATGGAATTATTTTTAAGCAAAAGAGTGACATGATGAGATTTGGATTTTAGAAAAACTCCCTGTTGTAGTGAATTGAGCTCAGGAAAGGGTTGATACGGGAGCTAGTTAAGCAGCTTTAGCTAGATTCAGGGGAAAGAACGTAGTGGTGTGAACCAAAGAGGAACAGAAGGGGCAAAGCGAAGTGAACAGCTTCTGAAAACTGGGTTTTAAAGTAGGACTTAGGGTTAGAGATTTATCATTAGTAGTGCAGAGGTTGCTTACCCAAGTTTCCAGTGTGAGTCAACGGATGGATAGCGGTGCCTTGAACTGAAATTATGGTCGCTGGAAATTGGCAAAAGATAGTGAGTTTTTTTTTAAAGACAAGCTGAGTGTGAAGTTCTTGTGAGCTCTCCAGTGGAGACTCTGAGAGAAGTGGAGTGGTAAATTCCAGAACAGAGGTGCCTGCTAGAGAAATCCACTAGATGACTCTTGGCTTAGAGTTGGAAAATGGCGCCATTACTTTAGAAGAGATCTCTTTGGGAGAGTGCAGAGCAAGACCAAGAGAGACCCAGCATACTCTCCTGAGGAGCTGGGAGGTGTTGAGGAGAGATGTGAACACTCCTTTTCTGACTCAAACCCCAGATTCTATTGCCCAGTGCTGATTTGCTTGATGAAGAGGCTAAGTGAGAATTGGATGCACTTAAGCACCATTAATGTCACTAATTCAATAGATCAACTAAAATATGCTGCCTTTGAAAATGATTTCTACATGGTGGTAGTGTTCAGTCTTTCATGAGAAATAGTTTCCTATGTGTTTCTGAGTATGCTTGTGAACTTTTTTTATGTAAACAGATGCATTCAGGCCCTTGCATATTCTTTTTTCTTGTTTAATAAGAAGAATGTAGGATTTCTACCATCTGGCAATTTTGGAGGAAAGTGAGGAGATACTATTAAGAGAGAACATTATACAGACTCAAGGCAGGGATCTTTTCCCAGGTATGATATTATAGTTAGCTCTGAAGGAGAATGGAGAAGGAAATGGTAACCCACTCCAGTTTTCTTGCCTGGAAAATCCCATGGATGGAGGAGCCTGCTGTGGGGTCGCAAAGAGTTGGACATGACTGAGCAACTTTGACTTCACTTCACTTTTGAAGGAGAAGAAAGCCAAACTGTTCAGTTAAGAGAATTAGTTGGAACAATCAGAGACCTGCCTCTGGGTTTGAATTCTGGCTCAGTCATTACCTTTGTAACCTTAATCAAGTTATTGACTCTCTCCAAGTTTTGTTTCTGAATCTGCATTATGGGGACAATAATTCCTACCTCATAGAATTATTGTTTTATAACTCTTGGAGAAGTCCTAATTGTGGAAGGTTTATGGTGTTCTCCAACCTCCCACCAAACAATTAAAAAGCAAAGCTAAACTGTACGGCATAAAACAAATACTTGCTGAAATTAAAATCGCATTTGCAAGATTCTCTGATCTTCTTTAGCAGTTTATCTAAGTTGAACTTTTTATGCGCATCCTGTGTGTGTTGTCATTTATCTGCCTGAACTGAGGCCCATAGACGTTTGCTGAAGGCCTCTGTCCATGTCCCTGACCTATTCAGTTTTTGATGAATGACCTGGATGAAGACACAGGAAGCTGTTTTATTAGGTATGCAGACGATACAGAGCTGAAAAGTTAGCTAAAATATAAGCTGCCTGTTTAAGAGTACAGGTAGAACAGATATAGCGAAACTGTACTGTGACAGCTTGAAAATGAGAGTGAAAGACATGATCTGATGGGGGTTAATGTAACTCTTGAAATTTTAATTTAACCCAAACTCAGTAGCAATCAAATGTGTGACCAGATTGCTTAAACCATAGCAACTACAGTTAACTACAGGAACACAGGCCTCGGTTACATAAATAACAGTATGGAGACAGCTGAGGGAGCCGTGTTTACATTGTAATCTACAACAGCTTGGCACCCTGTAGCTACTTTCAGCAAGAAAATCAACCAGCCAATGAGAAGCTGAAAGACAGTCCTATAAGAAACTTGGAGGCAGCTGGAGATAACTAACCTGGAAAAAACTTTCGGAGATAGGCTGGCTGTCAACAAATTACTGGGAGGGCTGTTATAGCAAAGAAAAGAATGGACTATATAACTTCATTTGGAAGAGCCAGAAGAAATGGGTCAAAAATTAGGGAAGCAAATTTTGATTCACATCAAGAACTTTTATAGCCAATAAAAATTTCAAAGTTGAAAAAGCTGGATCTGAAAGTAGAGAGCATCTACTTGATGAAATATATTCAAACAGGAGGAAATGACTGACTTTCAAATAATGTTTTAGGTGGATCTCCTGCTTTCAGTTCAGTTCAGTTCAGTCGCTCAGTCGTGTCCAACTCTTTGCGACCCCATCAATTGCAGCACGCCAGGCCTCCCTGTCCATCACCAACTCCTGGAGTTCACTCAGACTCATGTCCATCGAGTCAGTGATGCCATCCAGCCATCTCATCCTCGGTCGTCCTCTTCCCCTCCTGCCCCCAAACCCTCCCAGCATCAGAGTCTTTCCAATGAGTCAACTCTTCGCATGAGGTGGCCAAAGTACTGGAGTTTCAGCTTCAGTGTCATTCCTTCCAAAGAAATCCCAGGGCTGATCTCCTTCAGAATGGACTGGTTGGATCTCCTTGCAGTCCAAGGGACTCTCAAGAGTCTTCTCCAACACCACAGTTCAAAAGCAGCAATCTTCGGTGCTCAGCTTTCTTCACAGTCCAACTCTCACATCCATACATAACCACTGGAAAAACCATAGCCTTGACTAGACGGACCTTTGTTGGCAAAGTAATATCTTTGCTTTTCAATATGCTGTCTAGGTTGGTCATAAGTTTCCTTCCAAGGAGTAAGCGTCTTTTACATGGCTGCAGTCACCATCTGCAGTGATTTTGGAGCCCCCAAAAATAAAGTCTGACACTGTTTCCCCATCTATTTGCCATGAAGTGATGGGACCAGATGCCATGATCTTTGTTTTCTGAATGTTGAGCTTTAAGCCAACTTTTTCACTCTCCTCTTTCACTTTCATCAAAAGGCTTTTTAGTTCCTCTTCACCTTCTGCCATAAGGGTGGTGTCATCTGCTTTAGGGGAGTGTTACTAGGATCACATATAAATCTTCACCCAATTTAATAGAGATTACTGTATTCTGTATGTCTTCACGTTTTGAGTAAATATGATTGTGGCTGATGCATATTTAACAAGCTAATTACAATTCTGCACGGCTGATGGCTTAGGAAAACTGTTTAAAGTACCAGCGAAGTTTAATGTGCTTTAGGTGGTACACCACACATTTTTCATGGTTTGTGGTATGACCACAAGGGAAAAATTCAGTAACTTCTCATTCTAGGTAGGTTACCTCTAATGAGTTACTTTGTGGTCAAAGGTTGTTGCTTTACTAACCTGTATTTTCCTGTTTATAAAATACTGTCTGCTAAAATCTTTTTAAAGCTAAAATTTTTTTTTAAAAACATTACATAAAAGATTAGACTGTCCAGTCTTATTAGTTGAACAAAGTTGAAATAGCTGAAAGAATGTTAACATTTTAATAATTCTACTTCATATAGCAACATAGAGAATTTGATACATGTATGTGTGTGTATAGCTTATACTGATAAAAGGTTAATTACTAACTTAATCATTGGGCTCAGCATGCAAGGACTATTTATTTTGATCTGCATTCTATCTGCACTCTTAGAATAAATGGATTTAAATGAATTATCTTGGAGAGTTGCTTTACTTTTATATCATACTTTTAGTACATTGTAGTAAAATTGGATTCTGTTTTAGAGTAAAGAACAGTTTTTAGTTGAACATGTTACATAACTTCTCCGAGCCTAGATTTTTTTTACTGAATGACTAGATCTGTAGATTTATAGTAATGGTACCTGTCTTTGAGGACTGTGGAAAAATAGAATGAATGAATACATGGAGAGAGCTTGGAGTAGTAGTTCCTGGGATGGACGGCCCACTCCATATGTGTTAATTTACCATATTAATGGCTAGGAAAATACATAGGCACATGTTGAATACTCTTTTTCCAATATTATTCACATCTTTGTTTTGCAAAAGAGAATTAGCTTGATACGGGGGAAGGAGAAGGCTGACAGAATGAGGCAGACACGAGCTGCAAAGCTGATCAAACCGATCATCTCTAACCTCTTTACTGAAGTGCACGCACGGTGCATAGCCAGCTCCAGAGCTGGTGACCTTGACTGTTTCTTTAGTTTTCCCCTTTCCTGACTTTTTCTTTCAGCTCCCTTCTTCTCTGGCAGGGAAATCATATTGTGCATGATGGGAATTGAGTAACAAATTAGTTTGCTTATTTTTTTAGAGGGATACAACTCACAAATTCCCTCTTTGCCTGTGGGAATTGAGTTATCCTTCTGTTTGCTCTTTATGTAAGATCACTCTGAAATTATTGAAACACTTTCCCGCTTCCTTTGATCAGCCAAGTTATGTCTATTTCTCCTTCTTTCATATGCTTTCCACCCTCTGCTCGACCCTCACCCTACTCCTGAAGGTAAACACTGTTAATCATTTCCTGTGTATGCCTCCAGATATATTCCACAAATATATAAATATTTATAAATATATAAAGAAGCGCATATGTGTGTTTGTGTGTGGGTATAGTCTATGTTTGTATACAGTGTATTTATATATATATATATATATAGTGTATATATAAATTTATCCCATCCTGATACACTTTCTTTTCTATACTATAATATGGTTGTTTCTAATTTATTTTTCTGATCTCCTAGTGATGAAGTTCTGGTTATTTCCAGTTACTTTATAAACTAAGTTTCCTTCAACATCCTTGGACTCTGAATATTTATTTACTTATAGAATATCCATGGAATAAATTCCTAGGACTAATGTCTTTGCTCTTAACATCTACGTGAAACATGGTACCAGATGGGTAGCCAGACCATGAGTTAATCTATGCAGGAAATAAATCACAAGTAAATTATTTGAGATATAAATATATAATATAGGTAAGTAGGAACTTAATTTTGCCTGTGTATTCATTTGGCCCAGTGTTAGGGATCATTTCCTATCACCAAGTTAAATTATATAAAAAAATGCTTCAGTTAATATCCGCACCTGGATTGTCCTTGCAATCTCTTCATTTCATGCTAAGGGACACAGCTTAATCAAAAATATAGTGTTTTATTTTGAAACTAAAGCTTACCTGAAGAACATATTTTTAAATAGTAGAATAAAGTTAGAAATCATTTCACGGTTGTACTTGAGCATTCACCTCTTGGACTTTAATTTCTCTGTAAAATCAGGTTATGAAGAACCAAATGTACATAGATTTATTCCTTGTTAGAAAGACTACTTAGAGCCAGAACATAACAACAGGAAGGGAAAAGCTAATATTAGCTGTGTTTTTCCTTGATCATTGATTTAATTTGAGGGAACATCAAAGGTATTAAGGGCAACAGGCTGGTAATTATCAAGATAAAATGACATACCCAGGAAATACTGAATTCTCCAATCTTCACAAAGCCTTGTAAAAATTGTTAAAAGGAAGGATAACTGGAACAAGGACACGTGATAACATTTCCCAGATTCTCGTCTGAAAAGAATGACTAAGAACCTATGGCAATAACAAAATTAATAGCGTCCATGATCTGTGACAAAATTTGATGTTATATATCAGTGCAAGGTTTCTGGTGACACAATCAAATATTAAACAACAGGCTGACCCTTCTCGTTAGGAGTTCAAGTCAATCCTACAGTTCTTTCTGGGAAGTAGCATATAAATGAGTAAACTCAATACTCAACCAAATTATGAAGTTTTTACTGAATTCAGTGATAATTGTTAAATATTAAAATTGTGTACATCTTCATTTTTATTTTATGCTTCTCAATAAAGATTGTATGCGAAGCATTTTACTAGGTACTACACCAATTAATTTTCCATGGCTCACAGGTGTGTTTCAGCCATTTCCATTCTGAATGTCCTTTGTAAATTCTCATTTAGTTTTGAGAAATGAGAGAGTCAGTTATCTCCAAGCTTGAACAAGGAGTATGCATCTCCACTAATACATATAGCTGGGTGGGGAGGAATGAAGACAAAATATAAGCCTTGTGTAAATAATAAATCCTCAGTATTTGTATGACTTTCTATGGAAATAAATCTTAACCTTAGTCTTCACAAGATGCTTTGTTCTATAACCCAAATATGAAAAAGTTATGCTTTTCTCTAACCACCTCAGCTTCCTTATCTCTAAATAAGATGTCCTGAAATGGTCCATAAGATGGTTCTAACAAAATATTTAAAACTGGAGCTAGAAATGTAATTGGAGACCTAGATACTGACATTGCAATTCACAGTTAGTCTTTAGCAGGAACTAGGTATGTGTGGTAAGCTGTTCTCAGTCAGTATGAAGCATGTTTGTGAGAATAACACCTTTAACTTATATTGAATTTTCATCACTTTTTTGTTCTAACATTGGTTAAACATAGGTACTGAGGCACATGTGCTATATATCTGTCAACATAAAAATATCATGCAAAGATAATGGTCTCTTGATGCTCTTTCGAATACAAAGGAGGAGCCATGATTACAAGGAAAGGAATATATCTCAGATGTTCCCCTCCCACCTTATTGTGGAGAATGGAGGTAACTGGAACTTTTAACGCAAATGCTCCAGAAGAGCAACATGTATCTCAAATTTTTAGAACAATGAAGGAACCTAAATTTAAGCAAACATTCAAATCACAAAAGGGAGAGTAAGCATGTAGGCTAGCTCACTGAACCCATGCTCTGTGGTACCGTTCGACCTGAGGGAGCTGTGAGCAGGAATGGAAGGCAGTGTCCATTTCTCTCTACACTCTCTTCACGGTGCCTTTTGCTACTCTCGCCACTAAAGTTCATATGTTTTCTTTTTTTTTTTTTAAGTCGGCCTCCTTAGACTCTCACAAATTTCAGGGCATTCAATGCCAGATAAGTGGTCCAGCCTGGGTCAGGTTTCTCCGGATCCACCGCTTTGGCAGAAGGGCAGGGCCGTGAGCATACCCTGCGTGTGTTGGCAGCGGGTGGGAGGATGTGAGGAGAGAGACAGGGTTCAGAGAGCGAGGGCTGGTGACCTGGGCAGACTTTCCAGAATGTACCTCCCATACATACTATATTAAAATATTTAAAATTCAAGGAAAACTTAAAGTGAGTTAGTCAAAACAACTCTTAGATTTAGGCCATGTACTATGTCCCAGAATAATTAAATGTGTTTTATAACATATAACGTTTCCACTCTTTAACCACAATAAATAAAAAGTCATACAATGGTAAATACTGTCCTTCAAGTAGACCTTAATGATTGGATTCTTTCAAGAAAGAAAGGGAATTTTTTTTTTCTTTTATACAAAAGCTCATGACGTTCGGAGCTGGATTTACTTAACTGATTATTCAAGAATTCTGTTCTTGTATTCTGTTCTGAATTCTTGTATTCTTGAATTCTGTTCTGAGTATTCAAGAACACTGTTCCTTGAGCTCTATGGAGCAGAAGCATTGCATGTATAAATCTGACAAGGCAGTTGCATTTGTCTCAGTCTTATCTGAGGTAAAGGTCAGACAGCTGCTGAAAGGTTCACTGGTTCTAACTGATGAACTAATGTTCATCTGTGTAAAAGTGGACATTTTGGAAATGCCCTGATCTTTATCATGATGAATTAACTTAAAAGTCATTTACCGGTCTGTACTCTCTTTCCTGAATTTCTGCCAACTGTATCACTGAGTTACCCTGTTATAAGGATATATACAATGTCTATTTAAAATAAATGACCCATACTTTTATTGGGGGATGGGTTAGTCATCCTTACTTGGCATGAACTTTCTTTCTTTAAACAGACAGTACCGACCACTCTGGCATGAGACACTTGGTCCAGTCTCACCTGTGTGGGTCATGTCCCTTCACTAAGGACTTCCTTCATAGCTCAGTTGGTAAAGAAATCTGCCTGTGATGTAGGAGGCCCATGTTTGATTCCTGGGTCAGGAAGATCCTCTGAAGAAGGAAATGGCAACCCATGCCAGTTCTTGCCTGGAGAATCCCATGGACAGATGAGCCTGGCAGGCTACACGACTTAGGGAGTTAACCACCACCACCTAACTAATAATAGAAAGGAGGAAAAAAGCCTCTTGGACCATTAAAAAAAAAACAAACTCAGAACAAATTTACATAAGCAGCGACTCAAAACAGGCTTCATACTTACAGATATAAGCAGATACACACAAAGATACGGAGTGCTGACAGGAAATAAAATTCAGACACAAAAATCTGCAAGTAACCAAACATTTTTATCCTTTCCTGCTTTAGGCCAGTCAATACTAATCCCCCAAGGCTAATTTGGTCCAGATAGAATCTTACTTGGAAGCCTCAGTAAAACATCTGAAAACCTTCCCAGGAACATTAGACATGTTGTTTTTCACATAGAAGAGTTTCCATTGTATCACTGCGTACTTTTGGTCTTTAACTATTTATCTTTTGTCTTTCACATCGTCTGACATCTTAATGGGAGATTTAAGTGAGGCGATCACATTTTCCAGTGATGACTATGTGCTTAGCACTTTGTATATAGTGTCCTATGTAATCTTTATAACTTTGTTGTATACATAAAGAAACTGAGGCACTGGGATTGTCATCACTTGTACAAGTTACTCCTTTAACATATAAAAACGTATATATATGATTAATCTGTACCCACACTCTCTCTGCCATATGAAGTTGAGGTAGGGGATTTAGCTAGTGGATAAGTGTCATTGTGTGAAATATGTATGATATGACTTTCAATGTTGTTTCTGTAATAAATGATAATTAAAATAAGTATTCTCATGGAAAAAGAACACTAGAAGGCAGAATATATAAGTTCAAGATTTGACTTCCATACACGGCTAGGTGTGATTTGGGACCAAGAGTAACATTTCTAGGCCTCAGATTCCTTCTATCTGAAAAGGAAGATTCAAGAAGGTAAATAAATAGTTCTGTCATCTCTGCTACTGTTATAGTCCCAGTGCCTAGATGGGCCTTTGAAATTTAGTATGCTCTCAGTAATGTTTATCAAGTGAATGAATGAAAAAGAGAGTATAAATTGAGAAAGAAAAATGGCCATAAAACCTAGCCCATCACAGTACATTTTTCTCTGTGCAAACATTCTTTGTTTACTTGTCTGTCTCCCACTGGGGACTGAGACCTGGGGCTGTGATCACATTTCCCCATTCCCTGGAATGGTGTCTGATTCTTCCACCTGATCAGCTCTCAATAAGTAAAAAAATTGTTTAAAAGTCTGGAACAAAGGACCGTTTACTTCATCGTCCTCACGAGGCTGTTCACATGGAAAGTAGGTCTGAACAGCAGCACGGGTTTCTTCAAGGACGCATTTACAGAACAATGACAGCTGATTATGACTAAGAGTAAATCAAAACAAACGAAGCAAAATATAAAGTAACATAAATACACTAAGTATTTCCTAACGTTTTCAGGCTTTGGGGATACCCTGAATTTCTTGTATGGAAAAAAATGAATGTGTGAACTAATTAAAAGATCAAGTCAGAACTTTAATCATTGAGTAGATCCCGGCCCTTTGTTGGTCAGTAACTCTTCACGTCTAAGCCATGTGAGTGTGTCCTGAGCCATCAGACCTGCTCATTTTATGCTTTCTTTTCTTCCTTAGTCTGTGAATTTCTGGTACGTGCTGGTGATGAATGATGAACACACAGAAAGGCGCCATCTGCTCTTCCTCCTTCTGAGCTGGGGACTCCCAGCCTTAGTGGTGATCCTCCTCATAGTTATTTTGAGAGCATTCTATCATCAGAGCATGCCACAGATCTATGGACTTATCCACGTGACCTGTAAGTACATCCAGGGAGCGCTGACTGCCTCCTCAGCCTTTGTGTAGCCTGGCAACTCTCCTGATAGCTGGTGGGAGCCGCTGAATTGGGGCTCCAACTGAAGAAGGACCACGAAGACCTTTGTCTTCCTGCCACACCATCTAAATCTCTCCTTCCTCTAATTCTCTCTTTAAATAAGAACTGTTGCCTCTTGAGTCCCTTCAATAGATGCTGTTTTATCAGGTGGGTTGATATATCAAACACTTCATGGCCATTTATATTGATACCTTACCATAGTTTAGTTTGTTAGATTGTGACAAGCCAAAAATACCCAGTGCGATCAGGGAACTATGAAAATTTTGATCAAGCATTTAATCAGTGGAAAATTTGGAGAGTGGCACATTGTCTAAGAAGTCTGATGCTTTGGGGAGGGGGAGCAGAGTTTGGCAGGTACCATCATCCATAAGATGCCTAAATACAAAAAGACTGTGTCAGAGTGAATGGAGAGTGGCTGCAAGAGTCCATGGGAAGCAGCCATGGTCAACTAGGTCCTTCTGATAGATGCTTATTAAAGTTCAGTGTAGTCTTGGAATCTAACCGATCTTTATACATGCGTGTATATGCTTGTCTTAATCCTGAATCTGGTATCTCAAACTCTGAGGATCACTCAACCCCTTCAAAAAAACCTTTGTGATAATAAAGGTTAGTCAACTCCCTTGGTGTCGTGAAGATTCAGAGGACAAAGTAACATTTGTGAATGAGAAAGAATTAGCCTAGTTGCAATCTTATGAAGGCAGTAGTAACCTCTTTATCTCACAGGTTATCGTGAAGAAAATAATTAGGTGATAGATGTGAAAAATATTTTAAAATGAAAGTACTATATAAGCAGACGTTATTTTAATATTATTTTTGCCTATGATCAGTTACAATCATCCATTATATACTTAATCAATGGTTTTTATCCACGTGTGCGGGTATACTTCACACATAGGTAGTCACACACTGATATCCTGCACCCCATTTGACCAAAGGATATAACTATGTAATACACACATACCTATTGAGATACCATACATAGTAATTTTATCTTTTTATTTAAATTCAGTAAGATTCCTTCATGGTCATTAATTTGTAGCATTACAACAATTTATTAAAATGTAGTATATTCTGTCCATATACAATTCTTAAAGCCTAATCTTCTAGAAAGGAGTAGTTGTGTCTTTTTCCAATTATATTATGACATTTAAAAATTTTTTATTGGAGGGACTTCCCTGGT
This sequence comes from Aepyceros melampus, assembly GCA_006408695.1. Taxonomy (NCBI): domain Eukaryota; kingdom Metazoa; phylum Chordata; class Mammalia; order Artiodactyla; family Bovidae; genus Aepyceros; species Aepyceros melampus. The sequence goes on along the minus strand of SJXQ01003913.1, from coordinate 214,787 downwards.
AGTCCAGTGGCTAAGACTTCATGCTCCCAATGCAGAGGGCCTGGGTTCAATCCCTGGTCAGGGAAGTAGATCCCACCTCTCCCAACTAAGAGTTCACATGCTACAGCTACAGATCCCATCTGCCACAACTAAGACCCAACAGAGCCAAATGTATAACTAAATGTTTTTAAAATATAAAATAAATATATTGGAATATAGTTGATTGGCCATGTTGTATCACTTTCAAGCGTACAGCCAAGTGAATCAGTTATACGTGTGTGTGTGTGTGTGTGTGTGTGTGTGTGTATATATATATCCCTTCTTTTTTTTTTTATTCTTTTCCTGGATAGAGCATTACAGAGTATTGAGTAGAGTTTCCTGTTCTTGTACAGCAAGTTCTTATTAGTTTTATATATCAGTTCAGTTCAGTTGCTCAGTCGTGTCTAACTCTTTGCGAGCCCATGAATCGCAGCACGCCAGGCCTCCCTGTCCATCACCAACTCCCGGAGTTCACTCAGATTCACATCCATCGAGTCAGTGACGCCATCCAGCCATCTCATCCTCTGTCATCCCCTTCTCCTCCTGCCCCCAACCCCTCCCAGCATCAGAGTCTTAGTGTGTATATGTCAGTCCCGGTCTCCCAGTTTAATCCTCCCCTTGCCCACCCCCTTGTGACCATAAGTTTGTTTTCTACATCTGTGACTCTCCCTCTGTTTTGTAAATAAGTTCATTATGACCTTTACTACTCCTGACATTAATTTAAATCTTGGACTGCCAGGATTAATTTCAGAAAGTTCTGCATCTTCTTTGTCAAATGCAGCGCAACCATGAGATGAGTCCTGGGGGCCGGCAGCCTCTCTTTCATGAGCTCCCTGGAGAGACAGGACTATTTGGTGGCAGTTCTAGCATCACATATGGATACACCCAGCCTGGATAAATGGGACCCAATGCAAGTGATGTTAATTAGAAGAAACTCCCTTTTGATGCTTCTAAAAGGGTTTTTAAAGAGAAAAATAAACTGTTTATACAAGAATGTCCAAATCAACCAAGTCTTAAAATATTTGCCTCTGAGGCTTTTGCAGAAAGTTCTTTATTACCAACTCAGCTGTAATAAATGAAATGTAAAATATATTAACCTTTTACCCAATCTTAATATTATAGGATTATTGAAACTTTGTTTGGTTCATATAGGTTATTTAGCTTCTTCATTCACATATAATATTCATGTGAATTTATTCCAGATTTTTTTAAAATTTGTATTTTTCATATTACTTTAATTTCAATGTAGAAAGAATCATTACAATGTTATTTTTAAAAAATATTTATGTAAAATATTTTATGCTTATATATTCATCTAAAAACATGCCTTTCCTCTGGGGATGATAGGATTTGTGGTTGTAACATAGTAGGACATCTGTTGTGCAGTAGTTGTCTGTAGTAATAAAACGTTTTCAGTTAAGAATTTTCCCTAAGTAGATCTCTAATGCATTGATATATTCAATTTGTTACAATGCTTTTGTCAAATCTTGGAACCAAGATTATGATAATTACATAAAACCAGGAAGTGATCTCTCTTTTCCTATTAGCTAAAAAAGTTTACAAGTTTAGTGTTATTTCTCTTTATTATTTTTGAAGAAGTCACACATGAAGCCAGATAGGCCTCATGTTTTCTTTGCAGGAAGACTTTTAATTACAGATTCATTTTCTTTTAAACATATAGAACTATTCATATTTTCTGTATGCAGTTCTTTCTGTGTCAATTTGATAAATTGTCTTTTTTTTCTAGGAATGTTTCTATTTCATCTACCTATTCAAATTTTTTCATTTTGTAGGAATGAATCTTTTTTTCATTCTCGATATTAATAATTAGTATCTTCTCTCACTGTTTATCTCTTGATCAGTCTCCTGTGCATATTGTTGTTTTTTTCCCGAGTTCAGCTTTTGACTTCTTGGTATTCTCAATTGTGCATTTATTTGCAGTCTCATTGCTCATTTTCTTTATTTTTATTTTTAGGTTTCATCTAATTTTTCTTTTTTTATTTACTCTATTTATCTTATTTGCTTTGTTTACTGTGTGCTAGGTACTATGTATTTATTTTGTTTATTTAAAATAAATTTCCACAGCTTTATGGCGATATAGTTCACATATATAATTTTATAAGTTTAAGGTATCCTGTGATGATTTGATACTCACATCTGTTGTGAATTAATTATCACAATAAGATTGGTTAACACATCACCTCACATAATTACTTTGTGTGTGTGTGTGGTAAGAACATTTAAGATTTTTTCTCTAACAACTTGCAAATACATAACATATTATTGTTAAATATAGCCACCATGCTATACATTGGAGCCCTAGAACTTATTTATAACTAGCAGTTTGTGCCTTTTGACCGTCTCTCCACTTTTCCCATCCTTGGGTCATAGCAGCCACCATCCTAATCTCTATCAGTTCAACTTTTTTCACATTCCTCATATAAATACGGTTATATATCCTCTGTCTAAATGATTTCACTTAGCATAATGCCCTCAAGATCTATCCGTGTTGTTGCACATGGAGGATTTCCTCTCTTGTGACTGAATAATACTGTAGTGTGTTGTATATATTGCATCGATTCATTCATAGACAGATTCTTAGGTTGTTTCTATATCTTGGCTACTGTGAATAACACTGCTATGAGCATGGGGGTGCAGATATCTCTTCACAGTCCTGATTTCATTCCCTCTGTGTGTACCCAGAGGTGGGATTGGATCTTATAATTGTTCTATTTTTAACTTTTTGAGGAACCTCCATACCGTTTTCTATGGTGATTGTAACAATTTGCATTCCCACCAACAGTTTGTATCTTTATTATTTCCTTCCTTCTGCTAACTTTGGGCTTCTAGTTCCTTGAGGTATAAAGTTAGATTTTTTTTTTTTTAAGTTAGATTGTTTATTTGAGATCTTTCTTTTTTTCCTCATGTAAGCTTTTATCACTATAAACTTTATCTTAGAATTGCTTTTGCAGCATCCCATGAGTTTGGTGTATTGTTTTCCATTTTTAAGATGTTTTTTTAAATTCCCCTTTTGATTTTTTCTTTGACTCATTGGTTGTTTAGGAGTGTATTGTTTAATTTCCATATATCTGTGAATTTTCCAATTTTGTTCCTGTAGTTGATTTCTAGTTTCATACTATTGTGGTTAGCAAACATACTTGATTTGGTTTGAGTATTTTTAAATCTGTTGACTGATTTTGTGGCCTAACATATGATCTATCCTGGGGAATGTTCTATGTGCACTTGAGAAGAGTAGATATTCTACTGCTATTGGATGGCATGGTCTATATGCCTTTTAGGTCCATTTGGTCTAAAGAATAGCTCAAGCCCAACATTGCCTTATTGATTATTTGACTGGGTGATATATCCATTGCTGAAAGTGGGATGTTGACGTCCCCTACTATTGCTGTGTTTTTGTCCATTTCTCCTTTTAGATTGGTTAGTATTTGCTTAATATATTTGGGTTCTCTGATGTTGGGTACATATATTTGTGATTATTATATCTTCTTGATTAATTCACCCTTTATCATTGTATTATGACTGTCTTTATCTCTCACTACATCTTTTGAGTTAGTCTAGTTGTATGACATAAATATAACTACCCCTATTCACTTTTAGTTTCATTCATTCACTTAAGCCCTTGTGCGTCCATAAAGGGGAAGTGAATCTCTTGTACACAGCATATATTTGGGTCTTTAAAAAAAACTTATCCATCATTTTGTGCCTTTATATTGGAGAATTTAATCTATTTACATTTAAAGTAATTATTGATAAGGACTTACTGATTCATCTTACTGTTCTCTGGCTATTTTATTGTTCCTTTGTTCTTTCCACTTTTCTTGCTAATCTTCCTTTTTGAATGGGTGATTTTCCATAGTGATATGTTTTAATTTCCTTCTCTTTATTCTTTATGAGCCTACTGAAGATTTTTGCCTCATGGTTACCATGAAGCTTACATAAAATATCTTACTGATATGTTAATTTTATACTAATAACAACTTCATTTATATATAAAAATTGCTTTTACTTCTCCCTTTTACTTTCTGGGGTCACACTTTACATCTCTTTATATTGTGTATTTATTAACAAATTAATGCAGTATAGTTATTTTTAATACTTCTGTCCTTTAACCTTTTAAATAGAGCTACATGGTCAACACATTGCCTAATTACTATATCAGAATATTCTGAATTTGACTGTATACCTACCTTTACCAGTATGTTGTATATTTTCATGTGAGTAATTAGTGTCCTTTCTTTTCAGCTTGAAGAACTCCTTTCAGCTTTTCTTGTAAGGTGAGCCTAGTAATGAGGACTCCCTTTGCTCTTTGTCTTTTCTAACTGACAGCTTTGCCAAGTAGGAGGGTATTGTTGGTTGGAAGGTTTCTCTTTCAGCACTTTGAATATATTATTCCACTCTCTACTGGGATATCTCTAAGGTCTCTGCTGAGAAATCCACAGATGGCATTATGGAGATTCCCTTGTAGGTTACAAGCTTTTTTCTCTCTTGCTGCTTTTTAAGATTCTTTCATTGTCTTTGATTTTTGACAGTTTTATTATGTTTTTTTGGAGAAGGTCTCTATAAGTGTAGTTTGGGGACATCTATTATTTACTTAGAAATCCAATAAACATCTTTACCAGATGACACATGGCTATCTTATATTCAGCAAGGTTAAGATTAATCTCTTAAATATGTGCTTTGACTTACAGTCTCCATAAAAAGTCCACCATCTTCCAGGATTCTCAAGCTGTGAACTTGAGAGTTTTTCTACATTTTTCCCCCCTTCCATTTCACATCCTATTAACCACAAATTGTTTCCTCGCCCAACTCTTCAATGTTTTCCTAATCTACTCATCATTTTCATTTCTTATTTCATCACCATCTCTTCAGTTCATCTCTGTCATCTTTGTCTAGTCTGTTGGATTACCTTTTAACTTGTGTTCCTATCTCTGATTTCTTCCTTTTATAACCCATCTACTAAATTTTGAAATATGGAAATGATTATATAACTCTGATGCTTAAAATCCACGTTATTTTTCATCGCCTCAAGGTCCTGGATGTTAGGTTATCCACAGCTGACGCTAAACTATTGAACCAGCTTCTTTCAGCACCTTTCCCACCCATTCTTTCTGGTTGCCCTTTGTAACTAAGTCACTTGATATTTCCCATGTTCTCTTATGCCTGTACCTTTACCTATATCTTCTTTATCTCAAATGCTTTCCTTATGTCTGCCCCCCAAATACCTGTTTTTTTCCTCTAAACATCAGCTTAAATATCAGTTGTTTGAAGTATTTTCAGATTAAAGCATATATACCCTTGGTAGTGTCAGAACTTTCCATAAATCCTGTGATTGTACCAATCATACTATATTATTAATATTTGATGAAGTTATCTATGCAAATTGAAATTCAGCCTAGAGGTCAGTGATTAATGCCAGAATATATGGTAAAAACAATAAATTTATGAAGAATGTAAGGTTTCATTTTTCCCTTGATGGAAGTAACTGAACCAGAAAAAAGAAAAGCCTTAACAACCAAAGTAAGTGTATACAAATGTGAGTTTAGAGGAAACTTTTATGCTTTCTCTATGCAATAATGTATGTATAATAAAATTTTATAGACTGTAGGCCACTGGGCTCCTCTGTCCATGGAATACTCCAGGCAGAAATACTGGAGTGAGTTGCCATGCCCACACACACAGAGAGAAATGCGTGAATAGAAATAGCAGCATTCTACTAGCATTTTTCATTTACTCAGAACTCCAAAATAAAGAAATATTGAGTGAATGCTTCCCCACAAGGTCCTAGGATCATGGAACCAAAGGGTTGGAAAATCTCCAGCTTGCCTTAATAAACTTGCAGTCATGTCCTCAAAACATGTCATGATTCAAGCTCCTGTTCAAAGACTCATTAGCTTCTTGAACTTCTTATTCTTTTTTTTTTTTTACAGCTAATCAATCAACTATTTTTATTTTATTTTTTTTAATTTTCATTTTTTAGTTTTTTTTGCTTTACAATACTGTATTCGTTTTGCTATACATTGACATGAATCAGCCACGAGTGTACATGAACTCCCAATCCCGACCCCCACCTCCCCCCTCCCCCACTACACCATCTCTCTGGATTATCCCCGTGCATCAGTCCCAAGCATCCCGCATCCTGCATTGAACCTAGACCGGCGATTCGTTTCACTTATGATATCATACATGTTACACTGCCACTCTCCCAAATCATCCCACCCTCTCCCTCTCCCACAGAGTCCAAAAGGGTGTTCTTATTCTAAACATACTCAGTTTATCTGACCTTTTATAGCTGCTGATTATATAACTCATTCTACCTCCCTTACCTCATTCTCTTAGCTCATGTTAGTTTTAGCTCCCCTAACACCAGCTTCAGCTTTTCTGACTATTGCTGCATCTCTATGAGAAAAATTCCAACTGGTGCTTTGTCTTACATCCCTCCTGGCTTCTCTTAAGTCCCTGGATTCTCTTCTTCACAGAGAAAGGGGAATGTTCATGAAAAGGAAACTTGATAAAGCATTGAATCCAGTGTGCATCCAATCCTTGAGTAATCTTCACAGCATCACTGACAAATGTTCATTCACTTTATATTTGAACTGCTATGTGAGAAGGCATGTATTTCCTCTCAGGGCTTTTCATACAGAGTAGAAATCTTCTAGATTCTGGCTCAAAATCTAATTGCCAGACTCACACCAAAAAAATCCCTAAACATTTCAATTTAGTAATCCTCCAGTTTGTCCCTATTCTTTTGCTTCCAAGCTAAACATTTCTGATTTGTTCAAATATTTCCACATAAAGCATGCTTTTGTGTGTCTTTCCATTATCTTAGTAGCTCTCCTCTATACTTGTTCTATCTATCTATATTAGTCTTCTTCTACTTTTATTTTTGAAAGAATTTTAAACGCAGACAAATTGAAAAAAACTGTCAAGTTCACATATACCTTTCACCCAAGGACATATATATACATACTTATATAACCGTAGTACAATGTTCAAAACGAGGAAATTAACTATGAGAAAACACGCTTAACTACATTGCAAACATTCTTCAAATTTCACCAGTTTTCGTCATCTTTGGAGACAAGAGTGTGGCTTTGTTAATGTATGTCAATATACTAATATGACGTATGATATTTATTAGATGGAGCATACTACTGTTCCATAAACCTACTGTTTATGGAAGACATCCATCTTGGTCATTGTATTATTTCTTAACGTGAAGTTGGATTCCATTTATTTTTCATTTAGTATTATTTTATCACTGTTCAAGAGTGATGCTGATCTGTTGTTTCTTTCCCTCTTTGGACCGCCTTTATTTGGTTTAGGTAACAGTGTCTGTGAATATGTGTCTCATATGAAGTAATAATTGCATGCAGTCTATCAGACAAGCCTGGCTAAATGTTACTGACCTCATGAATTCCTGAAGGGCGGCTTATCATTTTACTCCAGTTATTCTGAAGCTAATATTTCAATTATTTCTATCCTTGTCTTGCATCTTTGACACTAGGATTGCAAATAATACACTCTCTAATATTTATGAAATTCAACTTTTATCAACCTAAGGTAGGATTAGGTTTGTTTTGCTTTCTTTTTTCATCATAAATGAGAAAAAAAATGCCTCTAAAGCTTGCAATTTTCTATGATACTCTCTCACTTAGTTTAGACTGATATAACAGAATACCATTGACTACTGGTGACTTGGAGAAGGAAATGGCAACCCACTCCAGTATTCCATTGAGCTATTTCCATTTTTCCTTTGTAACATAGTTGTAATTAACTTCTCTACATAGGTATCTTTGTATACTTGTGTTATTGTTTGCCATAGGATGAATTTTGAACAGTGGGATGACTCATTCAAAAAAGACAAAAAATTTTGTACTTTAAAAGATAGTACTAAAGTTTTTCCAAAAATGACGCACACAAAATGTGACAGAGCCTGTTATAGCACATTCTAGACAACTCTGGGCATTATAAAATATTTTTCAGTACTTGCCAACATGAGATACATGTGTTTACATATACATGTATGTGTAGATATGTTTTATATGTTTATGCACATAGATGTTTTTATCTGTCTATTCACACTCAACAGGCTCTGGTGCTTTGGCTTAGTCACTCAATTGTGTCTGACTTGTTGCAGCTCATTGAGTTGCAAGCTCCTCTCTCCATGGGATTTTTCTGACAGGAATACTGGAATGGGTTGCCATTTCTTTCTCCGGGGGACCTTCCCAACCCAGGGATCGAACCTGGGTCTCCTGCATTACACGCAGATTTGTTACCAAGTAAGCCACTAGGGAAGCCCCTATATTTATATTTATGTTTATATTTATATTTATATATATGTATCGGAGAAGGCAGTGGCACTTCTCTGGTATATGTGAGTACTTTTCCCCACTCCAGTACTCTTGCCTGGCAAATCCCATGGACGGAGGAGCCTGGTAGGCTGCAGTCCATGGGGTTGTGAAGAGTCAGACACAACTGAGCGACTTCACTTTCACTTTTCACTTTCATGCATTGGAGAAGGAAATGGCAACCCACTCCAGTGTTCTTGCCTGGAGAATCCCAGGGACGGGGGAGCCTGGTGAGCTGCTGTCTATAGGGTCGCACAGAGTCGGACACGACTGAAACGAGTTAGCAGCATATATATATACACACACACACACACACACACGTATACTTTAATAGCTTCATTTATTATGTATCAGATGTTATACTGAGTACATGTGTACATTTATATATCATTTGTATATTTATTTACCATTTTATTTATTTTGTTGTTCATCTCTCCCCATTAATTTTTCTGATTGTTCATGTTTTCCAATAATTTGAAGATATTTTTTTTGGTCTTGTTTTCTTTTTCAGTTTTTTTGGAAGTGAGGTGCACTATATTAGGGCTATTAGCTCTTGTCTCCCTTGAATTTTATTTCTCTATTAACACATTTATCTGTTTGTAAGGAAAATTTACATTTTAATGTATGAGATAAGCTTTTGTGTGATATCAGGCTGTTTCAGAGAATTATTTTAAGTGTTTTGTGTGCTAATTAAATTTTCCAAGTACAATAACAGTACAGTTAACATGTTGGGAACATTTAAAGTGATTTACTCAGGGTCACAATGGTGAAACCGTGTTGCCACAAGACTCAGTCTGTGTTCCTCCTAATTTATTAACTAAAGGCAGAATCAGGAAGAATAATGATTACTTTTCAATGCAGAGTGCTAGGAATTTAGGCATCCGAAATATCAAACTGAATAAAGCGTTAGGAAAAAGGTAGTTGTAAAACTGCAAGAGATGGAGTTGTAATGAGAGAGGCTTGTGCATTACATTTCATTCTTGCTTATTTCCTTTAAAATTTTACATATAAAATGGAAGAGTTGATCAGCTTTCATTTTCAGATGCTCTGTGTTACAGGGTATCTTATAATGTATCAAAAACTCTCATTTGGAAGACTAAGAAAGCTCATACAACCACAAATGGTCAGGCCTGTATTAGTTCAGGAAACAAATCAATTATTTATAGAGGAAGTTTTGTTGACGTCTCTAATGAAAAAGGAAATGCCCACAAATACAAACAATTTGTCCAACAGGATATTTGGTGACTAAAGGAAACTATTCCTGGCTCAAAAGAATATTTTGACAGTTGATTTTGGGATTGTATTTTCTAGCTTTTAGCTTTTCAAGAGCAAGGAATCTGCTTGCTATTTTTTTCCTTAAAATAACATTTTTTTATTGTAAAATTAATCATTGTTTTAGAAATTATGGAAAACTTAGAAAATGTAATTTTAAAAAGTCAGATCATTCATATCATTCAAATATTAGCACTTCTTGTTATATGTGTGTTTCTCTAATTTATAGATTTTTGTCTTTGTAATGTAAAATTGAGGTCACACAGTTTTATCTCCTCTTATCTCTTCACTTAATATTACATCATTAGATTTTCCCATGCCTTGGTATAGTGTGTTAGTCGCTCAGTCATGTCCAACTCTTTGTGATCCCATGGGCTGTGGCCCACCAGGCTCCCCCGTCCATGGGATTCTCCAGGCAAGAATACTGGAGTGGGATGCCATTTCCTTCTCCCGCCATTGGTATACCTCCACATTTTAGTGGCATGATACAATATCTGTCTCAAGATAGACTTTATCATAGTGCATTTACCATTCTACAGCATTGGACATTTAAGTTCTTTCCTTCCCTCATTTTTAATATTTAAAAGATCGGCAGTAAGTGTGCTGTGTCATATTTCTACCTCACAGATTTCTTGAAATTACTGGATTAAAAAATATGAAATTTTAAGAAATATTGCCAAACAGTCATCCAGAAAGGTTGAAAATTTAATCTTAATGAGGCTTCTGGAGAATACCAATCTCCCAACAACAGTGCTAGTCTTGATTATGAGCTTTGGTTTTAATAGGTAAATACAGTTCATTAAACTTTTCCAGAGAAACAGAACCAATAGAGTATAGACAGGTGATAGATAAAGAAAGAAAGAAAGAAAGAAAGAAGAAATTTACTGTTAGGAATTGACTCATGACATTCAGAGGATAGCAGTTACCAAGATCTGCAGGCAAAGTCAGCAAGCTAGAGACCCAGGAGAGCTGATCAAGAGCTGATCGGCAGGCTTGAGACCTCAGAAGAGGTGATGTTTCAGTTGCTGTCTGAAGGCAGGAAGAAAGCCAGTGTCCCAGTTCAAAGACCATCAGGTAGGAAGAATTCTCATAAGGGAAAACAGTCTACTTTACTCTGTTTATCTACCATTTTAAATACTAATCCCATCCAGAAACACCCCCATAAACACAGGCAGAATAATATTTGACCAAATATCTGGGCATCCCATGGCCCAGTCAAGTTGACGAATAAAATTAGCCATCATATGCAGTGATTTGTTATTGTTTCTGTTGCTGGTTCCTTAATGAAACCAGAGTTTGAACACATTTTTATATACTTGACTATTCTTACTTCTCTTATAAATGTTCATGTTCTTTGTTTTTCTGGGTTTTTCTTTTCTCATAGATTTGTGAGAGCTTTGTCCCTATTAAAGATATTCTCCTCTATAGTACTTGATGAAATATTTGTCACAATGTCATATGATTTACATTTTTAATTTGTCGTAAAACCTATCTATATTTTCCTGAAATATGCGTCTTGTATGCTTAGAAAAGTTTTGTGTTCTTTGAACATGAATATTTATTTCTTCCTTAATTTCAGAAAATTCTTCTTCAGTTGGATCCTTTAATGCCTTTCTGTTTCTTTCCATTTAGGGAGGTTATTTCCTAAATACTACCTAACTTATTGGATCCTCGTATCTCCCATATATGCATTACATTCTCCCTAATTTCTTTTCCCTTTGTGTTTTTTGGTCTCAAATATTTTCTACTTTTTGATAATTTAGTTGCTTGCTGTATTTTTTACTTCTTATGCTCTTAATTTTTTTGCCAGATATTATTTTTCACACCAGAACTCTGGAAATAATTTTTTATTATCATGTAACATTTTATATTACAGAGGTTAGCCTGATACTGTTTTTCCACTCAGGTAGATTTATTCTTTACCTTGAATGCTTGTAGATCTTTATTGCTGTAATGTAAAAATTGGGGCTGAATAGATATATAGTTATAACTGTTTTTCTCCTTTACATGTGTTACTTGGATTCTTAACTCCACAGACATAGTGTGCTCTGCTTCTCTGAGTTTCCCAATCATATGTATTTTCTTTGCCATTTTCCCATTGTTTTAGAATCAGAGATACCACAGTATTATGAGTACAGATCACTGTGCCTTGTCTTCTGTGATCACGAGAATCACACTTTTTTCACTGTCTTCAGTTCTTTGACTTTTTCCCGTGCGTTCTGCCGCAGCATCTCATGTTTGAAGGCCCTGTCAGTCAGCTGAGTTTCAGCATTGTCATTCTGCTCATCGCGGCTTCCAAGGCAGATTTCAATTACATATTTTCCCCATTTCTTTTGCTTCTTTGACAATTCCTTCAGATAGCATTTTCTGGGCCTTATTTTACTTCTTTTCCTTAGGCTTTGCCTCCCTTCTTAATTCTATTTAAGTTCTAAGCAGTTAAATTTTTTTCTGGCCTCTTAGTAATTTTCAAAATCAGTATCTTTTTAAAGAGGTTTCACTGTTTCTCCTTATGTATCCTGTATTGATACTTCAAAAATTATTTACTCATCCAGGAATGAGATTTCCCTGGAGCCTTGGGTTGTCCAATAATATGAAGCTGTGAAGATTTGCTCTGCTTGCTTTGTTCTTAGTTAGAATTTTCTTTGTAAGTATAGAGGCTGATTTAAGTTCCATGTACATACTAACATTCCAATTAACAATAATGTGTAGCATATATCCATTGAAGGCCTATGGGATAGAATGCCATTTTCATCTACCTGCATAGCCTAGTTGTCTGCCACTTTAAGCGAATAGAATACATGAAAAATGTCAGCCCCCAATAGGCTTTGTTGTCAAGGTTTTTCCAGTCTCTGTACCTGTGAAATATATCTTTCCTAGGAATCATACTTCTCAGACTACCACACCCAATACAGTCCCCTTTATTTCTATTGCTGCTGTAGATTTGGTGAACTGCAGGCTTGGAAATAATGGCTGAAGGTCATCAGTATCAACTGGATTGGTGGACTGATGGCAAGAGGAAAAGAACTCTGGCTATCTTACAAGGAAATTCTGTGAGATTCTTAGCTTGCTAGTGATAGAGACTCTGGCTCTTATTAGCTAAATTAATGCCATGTAGCTCATGGTATGGGTAACTTGTTTCTTCAAGTTACAGAGAAATTAAGGGGCAAAGCCTGAAAAAATTATGGCTAGTGCAGCTGGGATTAAACCCAGTGGCTCTACTCATCCATAACTCCATAGCTGCTCTCTCATACTGGAAACCCTCTTCTGCTTAAAAGAGAGTAACTGAGGATATTTTATATTGAATACCTGATAATTTCTCAGAAGGTAGAGGAAGCAGTAAGGCAAACGTGACATAATTCTGTTTGAGAAACAGAAACAATAAGATCCGCAGATATCAACCTTTGCCAGATGGAGCCCTTGATAAACAGAAGGAAAGCCTGAACATAATCAGATATGTGTGCACACTAAAATTTAGGAAGCTCAATTTTGAAACACTCAGACAAAAATTAGATAATATTTCAGGACTAGACTCTGAATGGAAATACAGTATTAGAGGAATTAAAGTTTTAAAAATTAAATGGAATGGTTACAATAATTTTAAAGGGGAAAAAGGGAAAGAGAGTCATCACAATCAATAGGGGGTGTGAATTCTTTTTGGCGGACTCAGATGTAACATGGACAGGCCTAGTGAAAGAAAGTAGGAAAGCATCATTAATAGGAAAAGAATGGCCAGTGTAAGAAAAAGGGAAGGGTAAACCTCGAATGACATGAGATGAGAAAAAAATGATAAAATGACAACTGGAGGGAGAGGGGGGCCATTTGAAGTTATTGTTCTGGTTAAAGATACACTCAACAGTGGGGAAAACATCTACTATAGGAAAGCATTTAATATTAGAAAAAGAAAACATGGTTAAGGTAGTTTGGTTTTAACTTTCCCTGTCAAGTAGAAAGAATCTCTAGAGGGAGAAAAAAAGACTACTAGTAAAAGACTTGAAATCCCAAAGAAGTGAACTGATTGTAAGAGCACCAAAGTGTTCTAAAAAACTTCACATTTCTCTTCCTGCACTGATGATGATATTCAAATATGAAAGAATTTGCTTAGTGGACACTGAGTGATACAGGACAGAAAATAAATGGAGAATATGCAGATATTTCCCCCAGTTTCATAAATTGGACTCTGCATCTTCCTGGTCCTGAAAAAAGTTACCAAAATATCTTTTTTTTTAATCTTAAATTACTTTTTTTTATTACTTTACACAGATAAAATTTCTTAAATCTAGGTAGACAGATAAACCTCAGATACTTATATTTTGCTTCCTGTTTTTAAAATCTATATAGCTAGTTGATTTTTATCTGATTACAGTCATCATACTTTTCAAGAAATGGGTTTAAGCACCGAATTGTCAATATCAGTAATTTTATGTTCTTCACTTTAATGAAAATATCACTAGATTTTCATCATTAAGCATAATTGCTGCTCAGTGATACATGAATGAAAACACTCAAACATAAATATACACATTCCTTTATCAGAATGTTAACTCTATTCATTGGAATGTTCAACTCTACTCATTACTCACTAAAATCTGGATTCATGGCTAAAATTCAGGGGATTTCTCCTTTCCACCATCCTATTTTTTTTCTTTTTGACAGAAATAAAGCTAGGGGAATTTCTTACCTTCAGATAAGTATTTCTTCAAAACATCTTCTTAAATTGATTCCTTAGGAGCACTTAGAAAACAGAAAGTGATGATAAGCTATGTAAACTCTTAGACCAGTTTCCTTTATAAAGGATGTGTCTATATATCAGGAGACTGCTATAACATTGTCAACTGTGACATGTATTCCTACTATTTTGTTAAGGACATGATAGTAAAATATGGTGGAGGAGGCAGTGGCACCCCACTCCAGTGTTCTTGCCTGGAGAATCCCAGGGACGGGGGAGCCTGGTGGGCTGCCGTCTATGGGGTCGCACAGAGTCAGACACGACTGAAGTGACTTAGCAGCAGCAGTAAAATATGGACTGGATATGGTTAAGTCATTTTATGCCTGCTTAAATAAATGTGTCTGAAAGGTACTGATTTAATACTTTGTTTTGAATTCTGAAGTTAAAGTGAAATTCAAAAAACAGCCTGTCAGGAGAAGAATGGCCATGATAGTTAGGAGGATGTCAAGTGACAGTATGTGGGGGGTTTATGAACAGAAGCAGGGCCTTGTTATGAATGAAAACTCTCAGGGGACACAATAGAGCTTTCTTCAAATATGTGAAGAACTGACATAACAAAAAGGGAGACCAGGAGAGTCAAGCTTTGATGGAAAGCTAATTAAATGACCTCTAAAGTTCTACTCTCAATGGTTTATAATTTCTTTCTTTTTCATAAATCTGAAATACTGATTTGGTTTCTATAATTGCTTTTAAATATAACACACTCAGTCAGCCCTACATAAAAAAGCAGACTTTGTATACTTTTTCAGAATTCATTTTAAACTTAAAGCTTATCTACGTGCTAGTTTTAGAGTTAATACTCAGTATTAACTGAGTATTAATACTGAGAGTTAATACTCTCAGTAATACTGAGAGTTAGAGTTAATACTCAGTAAATAAATTTGGCTGGCTGATTTACTTTAACATTCTACTTGTTGCTAAAATGTCACTCAGGATATAATTCATAACCCCAAAATTGACATTTCCTATGGGGAAAAAGACATGCCAAGATACTCATAAAAGAGAAATTTAGCAGTAATTTTTTAAAAGTCCATTTTCAAAGCATTCCACTTTGTTTTATTGAAGCTTCTTATTTTTTACTGGGGAATAGCCGATTAACAGTGTTGTGACAGTTTTAGGTGAACAGTGAAGGGACTCAGCCATACATACACAGGAAAGTATACAAAACTTTTTTAAGGCAACAGTTCCAACTGGCTTGCCACTAATATTTATGTTGTGAAAATCTGCTTATGCTGAATTCTCCAGCTAATTATCAGCCATATGATTTCTCTAGGTGCTCAGGCAAGAATATCTGGCAGCTTCCTCTCACCTACTTTCCACATCCTCTTAGTCACAGGGCTATCGATCCTTTTGATAACACTTGAGACCTGTTCCCTCCTGTCCTCTTCTATTTCATAGATCTAATTCTAGTCCCTGTAGTCCTGAACAAAGCTTATTGCAATAGCTTCACAGTCAGTTATCATATTATTTACTCCTCAGTTTAATCCTTTCCTTGTACTCTCACAGAGTTCATTCTAAAACAAGATCTGCTTAAAACCCTTCAACAACTCTCTGGAAATAAAATTCAAACTCCTATAAACAGCAGGCAGCACCATTAATGCCTTGGCCCCAACCTATAATTTTTTTCAGCTGTTCATATCCACTTGTGTATGCTAAGCCCTGGATCTATACTTTTCAAACTAGAAAACTAATAAAATGCCCCAGAGCTATAGCCAGAGCCTCAGAGTGACATGGTTTATCTTCCTGCAGTTTAATTTTTTTAAAAAAAGATACAATAGCTTAGTTGATAAATAAAATACTAGTTTTATACTAAATGTAATGTTATGCCGTGTGACATTTGAGTGGGAATACAGGCACGTGGCCTTATAGGGGCAGATCCAGATTTCAGGCCAACTATGGAGAGGCTAAAAAGATGACTGGCAAAGTATAGCAAAACGAATACAGTATTGTAAAGCAAAACATACTAAAAAATAAAAATCAATTAAAAAAAAAAAAAGATGAGTGGTGTTGCCCGGGACTGGGGAAGGGAGGAGCATCGAGGGGGCACAGAGGATCTGTTTAGCCTAGTGAAATGTTCTGTATCCGTAAAATGCACAACACCAAGAATGAGTGGTAATATAAACTGTGGGCTTTGGGTGATTATGATGTGTCAGTGCACGTTTATCATTATAACCCATGAGCCACTCCTGTGCAGGAGGCTATTTGTGCATAAGGGCAGGAGATGTGAGAGATCTCAGGACCTTCCCCTCAGTTCTGCTGTGAACCTAAAACTGCTCTAAAAACTATGAAGTCTTAGTAAAAAAAAAAAAAAACCAACTATATACATACATATATATCCCTGTAAGTATATAGAGCATCATCTTATTCATCGGATCTATTTCGGACAGAAGAGAAATAGGGGTCTGATAATAGTCTGAAGCATTTTCCACAGGCCAGCTTTCAAGAGTGTATGTTCTAAACCTTGTTCCTCCCCCATGCTCTTCTCAGGCTGGACTCAATTGCATGTTTTCATATTTCGGTATAACCCCTGGGCCTGCCCGTCCTCGTCATCGATGCCCAGTGAGGTGGTACAATGGGTGATGTTGAACAATCAGTTCACTTCAGTTCAGTCGCTCGGTCGTGTCTGACTCTTTGCAACTCCATGAACCGCAGCACGCCAGGCCTCCCTGTCCATCACCATCTCCCGGAGCTGGCTCCAACTCATGTTCATTGAGTCAGTGATGCCATCCAACCATCTCATCCTCTGTCGCCCCTTCTCCTCCCACCCTCAATCTTTCCCAGCATCAGGGTCTTTTCCAATGAGTCAGCTCTTTGCATCAAGTGGCTAAAGTACTGGAGTTTTGGCTTCAACATCAGTCCTTCCAATGAACACTCAGGACTGATCGCCTTTAGGATGGACTGGTTGGATCTCCTTGCAGTCTAAGGGACTCTCAAGAGTCTTCTCCAACACCACACTTCACAAGCATCAATTCTTCTGCACTCGGCTTTCTTTATAGTCCAACTCTCACATCCATACATGACTACAGGACAAACCATAGCCTTGACTAGACAGACCTTTGTTGGCAAAGTAATGTCTCTGCTTTTTAATATGCTGTCTAGGTTGGTCATAACTTTCCTTCCAAGGAGTGTCTTATAATTTCATCGCTGCAGTCACCATCTGCAGTGATTTTAGTGATGTCTAACAATACGTCTTTATAAATGGAAGTGACTCTAAGCCACGTGAATATATCCCTCAGATGCCAGCAGAACTGATCCCCTCTGAATTTCCCCTTAGCCACACTGCCAGTCATTCCACCATCACCTAACGCAAGAGGCAGTGTGACAGAAGAGAAGTTGGGATTGAAAAGACAGCAGTCTTAACTGATTTCAATGAAAATATCTTAGTTTTATAAATTTTTCAAAAACTCATGCCCAGGTGACCATATTTCTGGGGCCGCTCCCAAACCCCTGAAAAGGGTGTGTTCAAGTGAGTGACCCTGAAGCTTAAACTTCATTCGCCAGGTACACCCACCTCTAGTTCATTTTAAGAAAGACTGCAGTCTACCGATACCTGGTCATATATATATTGGGAGTCTAGGGGATGATGAGAAAGCATGTCCCCCCAGTGTAGCTTAGGACATTCCAAGAAGCTTTCTCTCCTTGATCTCTCTGCTTCGTTTTGTCTCCTTGGCCCTGCTCCATCTTGCTGCTGTGTCTTTTCACATTTCTCTCTCCTTCCTGGGAGATTAGTGTCCTTGCACCCTCAGAGCGTAGCATATACAAGAAATACAATGCTTCTCTTGGTGATACTGATTTTCCTTCATGTCTTTAAATACTTGATATACTGAAAGACCTTTCCCTCCCTCTTGGAGAGGTTGAGATGGAACAAAGAAGATGAAGACAAGTGAAAGTGAAAATACATACAGATAATGGAAAGTCCTGATAAATTTTTGCAGCCAAATAGATGCATTTCTCTAGGCAGTGAGTCTTTTCAAGCTGCAACTTCAGATCACCAGGATAACCCATTCATTCTTTGCCATGATTATATGAGGTGAAGTCTAAGAAGCACTGCCCTTGACATATTCAATTCTTTGCCCTTTCCAAAACATGCCAAGGCATTTCATGCTTTACCCTTTGTTCTTTTTTGGAAGCGCATTTCCCTTCCTCTCTGCTAGTTAACTTGTGCTTAATGATTAAGGTCTAGTCAAAGGTTGTTTTCTCTATAAGACCTTCTAAGAACACCTCAAGCAAGTTCATTGCGTTGCTTTCTTTCCCTGTCATGTCTTTAACTCCTGTTTTCTCACTTAAAAGACAAGTCTCACAGTTCAGTATTTACCTGTCTCCCAATTAGGTCATAATTTTTATGAAGACAAGGTCTTTTTATTCTTTGTAATCCTGGAACCCACCCTGCCAGGATAGGGCTGGTTAATGTTTAAAGTGCCTCGTGAGAGCAGGACACAACTGATCTGCAGCCTTAGTTTCCAGGTTGTAAATGCTCCCACCATGGCTAGGTTCAAGCCACCAGTGTGACTGCCCTGAAAGGAGAGGTGGGAAGAGATGTATAATAGCATACCATTATATGATATTTCTACCTGCACATATGTAACAGGTATATGCTGCTGCTGCTGCTAAGTCGCTTCAGTCGTGTCTGACTCTGTGCAACCCCAGAGACAGCAATGCACCAGGCTCCCCCGTCCCTGGGATTCTCCAGGCAAGAATACTGGAGTGGGTTGCCATTTCCTTCTCCAATGCATGAAAGTGAAAAGCGAAAGTGATATGGGTAATAATAAAATGTAGTCAAATATTGCGTTGATCAGAACTTTGTTCGGGCTTTTCTGTACAATGTTACAGAAAAGTCCAAATGTACTTTTTGTCCAACCCACTAATTAGAAGATGATAAGTTTTGAGTTGGTGATGGACAGGGAGGCCTGGCAGGCTGCAGTCCATGGGGTCGCAAAGAGTCAGACACGACTGAGCGACTGGACTGAAGTGTTAAGTATTTATTGCTTTTGCTTTTAATATAGTTAAGAGTTGACTCATTGGAAAAGACTTTGATGCTGGGAGGGATTTGGGGCAGGAGAAGAAGGGGATGACAGAGGATGAGATGGCTGGATGGCATCACTGACTCGATGGACGTGAATCTGGGTGAACTCCGGGAGTTGGTGATGGACAGAGAGGCCTGGCGTGCTGCGATTCATGGGATCTCAAAGAGTCGGACATGACTGAGCGACTGAACTGAACTGAATTGTAAGCCTGTATAATTTCATTTTTAATAATAGCTCTATTTGACAGCTGGTTCACAAAAATTCTTAAAAATTTAATAGCTGTTCTCATGAGCTCATACAAGCCAGCATCAGCACAGCGCTGTGTGTAGCTCCTTAGAAGCAAATGTTGACAAATCATAATGATCATTTTCAGAGGATTCAGGTAAAAAATCATGTTGAAAGTGGAATAGGGACACTAATGTTTCTCCCAAGTCGATAATAATGTTGTTGTTCTGTCACTGAGTTGTGTCTGACTCTTTGCGACCCCATGAACTGCAGCACGCACGCCAGGCTTCCCTGTCCTTCACTATCTCTGGGAGCCTACTCAAACTCATGTCCATTGAGTCCGTGATGCCATCCAACCATCTCATCCTCTGTTGTCCCCCTCTCCTGCCTTTGATCTTAGGATCAGAGTCTCTTCCAGTGAGTCAACTCTTTGCATCAGGTGGCCAAAGTATTGGAGTTTCAGCTTCAACACCAGTCCTAACAAAAAATATTCAGGCTTGATTTCCTATAGGATTGACTGGTTTGATCTCCTTGCTGTCCACAGGACTCTCAAGAGTCTTCTCCTGATCACAGTTTGAAAGCATCAATTTTTCAGCGCTCAATGGTCCAATTTTCACATCTATACATGACTACTGGAAAAGCCATAGTTTTGCCTGTATGGACCTCTTAGCCTCATAATCTGTTGTGTTTGTATGTGACTTGCTATTTTTTCTTCAATTCATAAAAGTCTTCCAAATGTGTAGTCCAGAGAGGCTGATCACAAAGTAAATAATGTAAAGACTTAACATTGCCTAAGTTTCCTCCAAGTGTAACTTTTCCCCTTGTGCAGAAGTGAGATGAAAGGAGGCATCTATGACCTTCCACTCTCAGAATCTCTGGAAAATGAGCTTTCATCAAGGAAATGATGAGGAGAGTAGACGTCGTATCCAGAGCTGTCAGTATTTCCCCTGATAAGGTTTTACTAGCCCAGCATTGTAATCCTGCCATGTGTCCTCAGATTCTAGGTACCTCTAGGTTCTGTTGGACAGAACTGAAACAAGACAAGGAGAATCACACAGGCCTGGCAGCTTCCAAGAATGACTTACTGCTGATTTCCCTTGACGTGAAATAAGATATTCCTGGAAGATTTCAGAATGATTTTTTTTTTTTTTTTTTACATCCAGATGTTCACACCTCTGATGTTTGCTTTGCTCAGTCTCAGTCGTGTCTGACTCTTTGAGACCCCATGGACTGTAGCCTGCCAGGCTTCTCTGTCCATGGAATTTTCCAGGCAAGAATACTGGAGTGGATTGCCAGATGTTTGTTTTGTCATATAATAAATATCTGTCTGTGATAGATAATTAGAACCAAATAATGAAAAATAATTGCAAATTTTCTTTTGCTAAAGCTGTAACTTTTGAGTATGATTTTAATAAAAAGAATCCCACTTAAGTTTTCTTTTTCCATTTTGCAATGGTGAGAGGCAAATCAGTTGACATAAACCAAAGTTATTTAATATGTATTAAATTGTGCTGTAATGCCTATGGCACTAAATTCAGTGGATTTCAAAACACTGTCATAGCTCTTCAGGTATTTGGAGTGAAGGAGGTGAGAGACTAAAAGCATCAGAAAATTAAGGCCATATATTTAAGTTATGTTTCAGTAATTTAAGGATAGTTATATGAATTATAAGTATGTATTTCATATGTCTCTAAAACACTGACAGTTGCTTTTATTTCTGACCTCCATTAAGATGTTACAGAAACTAAGGGATGTGGACTGGATCAGGGCCACTCTAGTAATCCTGCTATCATCTTAGCATCTTATGCAAAAAATTTGTCTATGGTAGGTCACAAACAAAATAGTCTTTAAATGCAAGTTAGTGAAAGCTGGCTGGGGTGGGACATAGATGTTAGTAGGGGTACAAAATGAATGGGAATGTTTAAAAGCTAAATTCAGCATGACACACGGGCTTCCTAAGTAATGAATAATGATCTCATTCAGTGTTTCTGAGAAGCGGTAGTTTCATACGAAGTTCCTAGGGTGGATCAAAGAAACACCTAAATACAAGCACATCTGTCCATCTTCTAAGAGAGGAGGAAATGCTTGAGTGAACACAAAGACTGAGTTAAACGCCAATTTTGTTCTCAGAGACCAGATGATCTCTGAGGCACTTTCCATTGACTCTTGTTTGCCCTTGTACAGACATAGTCACGAATAGTAAGTCATTTTTTTTTTTTGCCTCTAAAATATTTGGATATAGAAAAATCAGTGTTCACAGTTGTTCAGATGGATTTTTGATAGGGCAAAAATAAACTGAAAAATTTTAGGTCAAAGATATTTTTAGTTATTAAAACCCATAGTCACTGCATAATATAAAGAAACTTTGCCTAACTTATCTGAAAATGCCTGGCTAAATAACTCTGGTAATACTTGCATTAGAAACCGGAAAATCTAGATTTGTCTCCTAGAAATCACTTTTCATTCAACTGAAATATGTCAATTTTAATTTCTAGAAAATTTTCTGAAAGTTTTGAAATATTCAGTATGCATTAGACAAAGTAATGATTCTCAGATTACTAAGTTCTGTATCATAATAATTGACTTCTCTGTTTCCAATAGATAGTAAATCCCTGCAAATAAAATCCATACGTTACTTGACTTTAGATTCTCAGCATAGCACGGAATTAAACTATTTGATAAATGAATAATTTCTTGGAGAGGGCAACACACTGAATTCAGTTTATATTGCAGATGTTAACTTGCTTAGAACAAGTCTGTACAGTGTACAGCAAACCACTAATATTTGTTTTCTCTAGGGAAGGAAATGTGGAAATGGTCAGGAGGCCTTGACTTTCTGCCTTGGATTATTCTGATTGTGTTTATCACAGACTTGCTCTACTGTTTTCATATTAATAATGTTTAAGACCAAGAATATATGGCACCTAAAAGGTTTGTAGAAAGGAAAACTTCGCAGCTATCTAACAACTCTCCTACATTTATATTGGTGTCTTCACAAACTTCTGTTACTATTTATTTTGTTTCCAAAGGAAGAAAATTTTTATTTGAACGTTTTTGTGATTATGAACATGTCTGTTCTAGTTCCTTTCTGATTTCTTGGATTCAGCTTATTTTCAGAGACCTGTATCCTCATCCTCTTCTTCCAGTTTCCTCATTTAGTCATCATCACATTAGCAAGTGGCAAAAAACACTAGCCTAAATCCTAGGAGATTTCACTGTGTGTTTTTCCTCATTCTTTTAGAACACTATTAACTTCAAAAGATTTCCTTTTATGGACTCTTTATATGTACTAGTATATTAGCATATTGTATAATATACAGCATTACTCAGGGCTTCCCAGATGGCGCTAGTGGTAAAGAACCTACCTGCCAATGCAGGAGACATAAGAGACTCAGGTTTGATCCCTGGCTCAGGAAGATCCCCTGGAGGAGGGCATGGCAACCCACTCCAGTATTCTTGCCTGGAGAATCCCATGGACAGAGGAGCCTCGTGGGCTACAGTCCACGGGGTCGCAAAGAGCTGGACATGACTGAAGTGTCTGAGCACATATACATGCAAAGCATTACCCATCTATAAAACTAGAATACAATGAATTTTAAATTTCTCTGTTCTTCCTCTTACTATCCCCTTATATTGTCAATTTATCTTTTAATGACATGGTTTATATTTTCCTTTTACAAAGGCTTTTATTGATTAGTTTTAGTATGGCAAGAGAAAAATGTGCTAGAAAGACATTGTTTCACACTTAATAAAAGCTACTTTATTAGCTTCAAATTGTCTTCCATTGATAATAGTAGCAATTAGCTGATCTATCCATTTAAGCTAATGCACTTTCCTTCTTGGGAAGTGAGCCATGATTTCCTTCAATTCTGAGACTTCTCCCAGGTATCTGAACTTACCTTGACTCCATTCCCCGCCTCCATTTATCACAGCGAATAAAATCTCCCCTTCTTTTCTATTCTTCCTTTGCAGAATATCTCACATCTGACCTTTCTTTCCATCCCCACTGTGCTTAATTGTTCAGTCATGACTCTTTGCGACCCCATGGACTATAGCCTGCCAGGCTCCTCTGTCCATGGAGATTCTTCAACTAGAATACTGGAGTGGGTTGCCATGCCCTCCTCTAGGGGATCTTCCCCACCCAGGGATCAAACCCAGGTCTCCCACATTGCAGGCAAAGTCTTTACTGTCTGAACCACCAGGGAAGCCCTCCATCCCACTGCTGCTGCCGCTGCTGCTAAGTTGCTTCAGTCATGTCTGATTCAGCAACCCCATGGACTACAGCCCACCAGGCTCCTCCATCCATAGGATTTTCCAGGCAAGAGTACTACTACCACTTAAATCCATGATACAAAATTCTGAAATAAAATCAACCTCAATAGCTTACTGGTAGCCCTCAGTCTCTCTTTACATGGGGGTCGGGTTGGTCTGTCTTCCCCTGCTGCCATCCTTCTCCTGATTGGTTTCCTATTTATGCTTAAATAAAATTTGATTTCCCTTTGCCCAACTTTCAGTGTCCCTGGACACCATTTCAGCTTGGTCTGTAACTGTTAGACATTCCATTTGTTCCAGTCTAGTTGCAATCCTTGTTATTCCCCTTCGAATAACTGACTCTTTCCTTTCTCCACTCCTTTGCTTATACCATTTGTTTTAAGAATTGCCTTCAGTTAAAATACATGCTTTGGGGTTAAATTCCATGGCTTCCTAGAAGCCTTGCTTCAGTTTCATCATAGGCAGACTCTCTCTTTTGAATAGCTTCCTATTTATTTAAATACTCTTTATGGCATTTATCACATATCTTCTTGTATCATTTATGTAACTTTTTCTCTCCTTATTAATTTACTCACCTACTGTGTGTCAACTAGTGTGCTGATGGATGTTTTCCATGAAAGACAAGAAACCATTACTCCTTGCCTAACAAATGTTAGTGATAAAGTATGTTCACAGATGATGAAAACATGTTTAAAACTGAAATGGCCCAAATATACATCTATTTGTAAATTTTAATCAGCCTTTTATTGACTGATTTGGGCCATCCTTTGCCTTTATAACAACAAAATGTATTCTATTCATTCAGCAAAGATTTACTGGTTATCTATTTGGACCCAGACAGTATGTGGTGGGAATTTCTTCAGAAATTATTAAAACCTGGAGAATTGTTGCTCTTACGTCATCTAGTCACTGTCTCAGTTCTCAGCCCTTGCAAGTTTCACACAGAAATGCAGACAGATCCAGACTTGTGACCCAGGTCTCTCTTTTGAACTCTGTTTCTGAATTTCCTTAAACTGACTGTTGATTAAAGGAGAGAAAACCTTGGGACTTCGAAGGAAAGGGAAATGCTGGCCAGTATTCTCTAAAAACTCTTCTGTGTCCTTTGGCTTCTTTAGTTGAGAAGTAGACATCAGTCCCATAAGCTTGCCAAAGGCAAGGTTGATTTTAGGTATCCTGTGCCAAAAGATATTAAGGATAAGAAATTACTCTCACTCATTCCACCTTGAGTAGATGACTGAGTAAAGTTAAGATGGAATAAAAGACAATGTGATTTAAGATGGAATAAAAGACAATGTGACCAGAGGGGAAAAATCATGTAATTAATTTATTCATTCATTCGTTCAAGAGGTATTTGTTAAGTCTTTTTATGTACCAAACAGTCTAGTGGATTGGAGGTTGAAAGGGGAAGGTAAAGAAAGCAGGGAAGAAGACTGTGATATTACTCAAGACTATCAGATGGTGTAAAACCTAGAGATATTTAGGCTGTCATTTGAAGAGTTACAATGGGAAAACCATTTATGAAACTGCTGCTCTGTTGCATTCAGTGGTACCCAGCAGCCTCCAAGAATTAATTAATGAATGCATAATCAATACATTTCAAACATGTCTTAAAGTGTGATGTTCAAAATGAATATATACGACTCATGAAGAGCCTTGTTCTATATGTTGTTTAGTTTCAGTTTTACATACATTTTTTTTTTCACTATGGGATCTTCTCTCTTGCCATAGTGATTGACCAGCTACCAGGCCATGTAAACCACATTTAGACCACAACTGGCAGAATGTGTTCTGGTGTAAAGTAGAAAACACCAGGCGCTTTCCTAGAATTCTGTGTTAAAAATTGGAGTAAAAAATAAGCCCCCCTCATAATGTTAGCTTTTCAAATTAAAATGTATCAGTGGATCCACAGGCCTCTATGAAACGCCTTTTGCTTTGTCATCTGAAAGAGAACTGAAGCTGTCTGTTTATATGGTGATGCCACTTCCACTATGAGTTGGGAACACTTTATCCTCCCATGGCATGAATATAGGAGGTGATTGCAGACAAAATAACCAGTTGTAGCAATATTGCGCTCAAAATTTTAACTCTGTGGTTCTTGAGAAGTAAGATTTTATGCTGAAACCATCAAGTTGAAGACATGGCACCAGTGATGTGAATTGCTGTTAGAGTTACAGAGACAGATGAATACAAAGTACAAATGACTTTGTGCCCTTGAATGTGAATTTGCCCCCAAGATAATGTTTCTCAGTGTGTGGTTCTCAGGCGACTTGCCTCACCTGAAAATTCAGATTTCTAGGCTCTACTTACAGTCATTCAGGTTTCTCAGGGCTGGTGGGTAGGCCCGAGGGGATTACCCTTTTAACAAGTCCTCAAAGGATTCTGTTGTAATTTGAAATCTGAAAGCTAGAAGGAAAAGAATCTTTTCCGTCAATCAATATGCAAAATTGTTAATAGAAACAAAAATATAATTATTACCTGTTCAAAAGAAGAGACTAATACACCAAGCACCGGAAGAAAGTGTGAAACAAATCTGTTTCACTGCAAGTATTCATAATCAGCCCTTCCCAGTTTTTAGCAAGCACATGCTAGGTTTTCCATATTTATGTACAAAAAGAAAGCAACAGCCAGAGACTCAGTAAAGAGTTTCGTCCTGAAAGAGGAAGGAAAATGTTTTCTGTAAGCCTCTGAACATCACCAGCCCCTACTGACCTTATCTGTTTGAAGAGCTGCTGTCCTGCAGGAAGTCCCGGTGGGCTTCCTGGATTGCAGTGTCATACTCTGCCAGGACTCCCTACCCTTAACTAGGATGCTTGGAGTTAACTGAAGCTCCAGACAGCTCTGGTAGCCAGCTGGGTTTCGCAAACAGTTCCCTCTGCTGTCCGAGGGCCTGGACAGAGATTCATGCGAGATGCCATCAGTAAACTTGATATGGGAGATTTACATAGCTTGTGGGACAGAGTTTTTGACAGAGGCTCTTCGAGAGAGGTGTTGATAGAAAAGTTGAGATTCATGTTACTCAACATCTTGACCTCAAACAGTGTTTGTTTTGGGTTTTGAAGTGTGAAAGTCAACTTTTGCCCTTGTGAAAGGTAACAGACATGCTAAGTCTTGCATCTCATGTTTGCTTTCAATCAGCTAATAGAAAAAAAATGTACATTCATGCAAATAAATTAAGAAGTCAGTCTGATGTCCTTTTATGCAATATTCCCATTGATACTCCTTTCCAAAAGCTGTGTTCTAAAGTACACTGGTACTAATTCAATAAGAGTCCCAACATGTGAAGCATGATTATAGTACTCAAAATTCATGTTAATAAAAAAGGCAGAAACTCAGTGCTGACTGGCAGGACAAAAACCTTAACGATTGTTTATGTTAATCGATGTGCTGTTTTTGAATGGCTTTAAGCACTGCTGAATCCAGGGGTTTAAGGTGTCGTAGCACTGTGACTCCACCATTCAGGGCCTGAACCCATGTCAACAGCAATCAAGTCTTTCAGTCATTTTATCTCTGCAAGGTCTTTCTCTCAAAGTGATAGCTGGTGGCTTCAGACTAGATGAAAGAGGTTTTTTTCTTTTCAAGAGTTCTAGCAGAAGTCCTAAATGTGAGTCTTATTGACTTAATGAAGTCAGTGTCCAGCTCTGAACTTACCCCTGTGGATAGGGTAGCGGATGACACTAATTGGCCAGCTCATAGGCCCATTCTTAGAGAAGGAAGATGACATCAGCTATGAACAAATCACATGGCTCTCAAAGGAAATGCTGAAGTGCTGTTACCAGTAGAAGAAGAAATAAATGCTGAGCAGGTAACTAGCAACTGTGTCTATTACATAGGTATCGATACATCATAAGTAATAGTATGTAAAAATCTTTAGGAAATTAGTCATAGGACTAGGAAATGTGAGAGGAGTAGAGGTGTGCTTTTTGATATCCACTCTTCTGATTGGGTTGCTATCTGCTTTGACCTGGTGTAGATGACCTTTCTTAGCTAGAATACTTTTAATCACCTCTTCTTCCCTTAAACTGTTGAATAGGCATGTTGCTCTTTAGTATAAAATGAAAGCTCCTTAAGATTGCTCTTTGTACTCTTGTCTAATGGTAATAGATGGTAATAGCTTGACCATTGCTATGTCTCGTTAATGTACTTAGTTTTTTTCTCATTTTCTGGGGAAACACTGGAAATGATACTATTAGATTTTTGCTTTTTTTCACAGGAGTCTGATGATTAGGAAACTTCATTATTTTTTTAAAATACAAATACCTAGACTCTTTGTGGTAGATGCCATCCAAATAAAACGGTTGTTAGTGAAAATACTGTCATCCAAGCACATTTTTTGGTAATGTTCTTCACATTTTAACTCTTTAGATTTGCAAGACTATTTAAATACATATGGAGAGAAATACAATTCTTTCTCAGAGAATTTCCTGAAGCATTTGTCTAGCTGTTTCCTACTCTCTGCATCTCTCCCACTCCAGATTTCCCATACTTTCTCCCCGTATAATTATCATTTGAGCATCTGGAACTTGAAAATTCTTATCAAATAATTGGGCTTGCCTAAGCCTTAGTGACCAAAATAGGTCATGTTTGAGAAAAATTTTAAGAAAATCTGATAGTGTTTTTAACTCTCATTTCATCATGGCTTATAGTTACAGCGGAATGACCGTGGTTTCCTCCCCATAGATTGCATATGAGACATTACATATCTGTGTAATGTTTGCTGGTTTATATTCTTTCTGGGCAGGTCCCAGTAATCATTCTTATCAGGCTGCCATGCGTGTGTGCTTCTGGAGGCCGGCTTTCATCCTAAGGAGTGGGACTGGGAATCCTACATGTGTCCAGTTCTGCTCTCAGCCCCCTAAACTTTCTTAGTATTGACATTGGCACTGCATTTACCTAAGCAGTGGATTACAGAAAAAAGAACTTTCCAGACTGCTTCTATTTGTTTTGTGACTTTCCATTTTAGAAACTGTTTCCACGTGCATTGTCCCACGTGAGTCTCACAATATATGAGGCATCGTTATCCTGAGTTTTCAGGTAGACTGGAGCTTGAGGATGTTTAGTAACTCATGCCAAGTTTTTATCTGTAGGAAATGACAGAGTCAGGGCTTTGACTCTGGATTGAATATGTATTCTTTATATCACACCATTGCCAGGAATCCCTTCCGGCATCTACAGACTGTGAGACAGCTAAGCATGTGTAGAAGACTCTCTGCCATTGTGCATGTCCATCAGAAAGGCTGCAAGGCTGAGGGATTTCAGCTGGAAACCATAGGGCTTGACAGAAATTGAGACTGTCAATTGGGAAGAGAATGAACCAATAGGAGACACTGTAAAGGACATGAAACCTACTGAATGCCGTTTCCTTGCCGTCTAAATTTCTGAAACATTAAGAGATACTGACTTTGGGTATAAGTCAGTTCTTGCACTGCTTATATCACAATTCAAATAAAAAAAAATACTTTTATTGAACATCACTTGTTTTGTAATAAGTAATGTTAACTTGGAATTCTTTCAAATTTATTCCATTTATGATATACAACAGAAAAAAAAAAGCAAACTTTTTAAGTCCTTTTTAAAAATATTTTCAATTTTTAATGTAAAGTTAAAGCAAATATTCCCATATCAGAAAGAGACATAAATCAGTGCTTTGGATCCCTAAGGGCAGTTATTTTATATCAGTTAATTTATTGTTGGGAGAGTGAATTGCAAAAAGAAAATATTTTCTCTAATGTCATTTCTATCTTGTTTGAAGAATGTCAATTACCACTGTCACAAATGATTTTTTTGAAGGGCTGTAATGCAGAGTGGCATAAAGTTGTCAGTTTCATTCATCAGTAAGTAAGATCTGACTTGAATTCTAACTGAGGGCTACTGTCTTTCCTTGAGTGGTACTATTTTTCTCTCGATTTCCTCACAATGTTGTATTTACAAAGTTAAGTACATAAAATCCAATTTGAGTGGCTGGAAGCAGATCAAATGGTTTAATGAACTCAGCTTTATTTCTATTAGGTGGGGAAATCAAAGCTGAGTCTGATAATTTCTGTGCCCACAAAATAATCAGAGACCTAATTAAGCCCACACAGAGAGCCATGTTAGAGACTGCTTAGCTTCCACCCTTCCTGTATGGCATAATCCTGTACTGTCTCATCAGCTTTTACATGAATGTTTACCAAGGAAGTGCAAAACCGAGGTGAGCGTAAATCACACTGGCGCTTGACAAAGGCTGGCAGCAGGTAGGTTTGGTGTGCTTGTACTCCTAGAAGACTCTTGAGAGGTCCTTGGATGGCTAGGAGATAAACCAGTCCATCCTAAAAGAAATCAACCCTAAGGGTTCATTGGGAGGGGTGAAGCTGAAGCTCCAACACTTTGGCCACCTGATGCAAAGAACTGACTCATTGGAAAAGGCCCTGGTGCTGGGAAAGATTGAAAGCAGGAGGAGAAGGGGATGACAGAGGACGAGATGGTTGGATGGCATCACTGACTCGATGGACATGAGTTTGAGCAAGCTCTGAGAGTTGTAATGGACAGGGAAGCTTGGTGTGCTGCAGTCCATGGGGTCATGAAGAGTCAGACGCGATACAGTGACTGAACAACAACAGCATCAACAACTGTGAGTATTGAGCAACATGTTATTAGTGTCTGCTTCAGTCAGCACAGTGGCAGTTAAGGAGGTGAACATGGTGACAGATTCTAAAATTATGCCAGCAGTTGTATAGCATGCAATGTAAAACATTTTGAAATAAAAATAAAAACAGAACAGCCCATAGAGTAATCACCCACCACCTTCAAAACAATTCCATTTTGAACTAGTCAAAATAGCATAATCATTATCTTTCCTCTAACCTTGTGTGTTTGCTTCAACTATGTACAGTGTGTATCATCGCACTCTCAGCTTGGATAACAGATCTTTAAGAGTAGAATTTATAAGCAAGTAAACATATTTCTGCTGAAGCTAGGCTTCAGCTTAGACACATCCAACTGCTTTAGAATGTCCATGGAGCTCAGGTGGGAAGAGCCACTAAAACTACCATCAAGGAGAGTTGAATAGTTGAAAATACAAAATATGAACATTTTCTATGGCTTCTAAGAACTCTTATTTCCCCCTGCCATGAAAATAGGCAGTAGCAGGAAAAAAAATCTGAGTGAAAGATTTGATTCAGATGCTCAACATAGAGGACCCCCTGTACTTTAGGATTTATGGAAAGGAAAGCCTCTAAGCAATTTTCTAAGTTCTGGATAGGTTTGAGTTCTTATTTGTATAACCCTTGTAATCAAAGCTAAATACAGACAGCTAAGAGTTTTGGCTTGGCCTGTGTTTTCTTGAAATGGCTAACAACCATTTAAAGGCTCATAAATCCTTCAAGTGTTTCCATTGTGGGGTTTGTGGAACCCCACCCCCGTTTATGAGCAACTGGAACTGGGTCACAGATAAGCTTGATTACTGGTGAAGATACAGTTTGGGGTAGATGAATACAGTGATTTAGTTTCCCTTAACATGAGGACTAGATTTGTTCCAACAGGTTTTCAAGTCATAGTCTTGCCTACAGCTTTCAGTATTGCTGTTTTAAGATGTTACATTTAAAGACAAAAGAGCCAACAGAACTAAATTTAGGTGTGAAAGCTTGGGATGTTTGAAAAGAAACTTGGGATCCTAGGATTATTTCTGACATTTTTTAAGCTCGGTGTTGTCTCAGGCCTTTGTGCGAGTTAAATTAGAAGTGATTTCTTTTTTCCCCATTGAAGATCCTGCAGATAAACTTAAGATCTAATGATTTTAAAGGAGGATTGATGCTTAAACAGAAACTATACAAGCAGACTTACATGTTACAGTTTTACAGTTAATAAGGCCAGTGTTTAATTAATAACAGTCTTATGACTGTAACACTGTAACATGTAGTTAGACTTTGACTTTACTATAAGCACTAGGTACTCAGAGCATTAAGGTTAATATGCAGATGTTCATAGGCTAAATTAAGGGTAGGTAATCAGAGCTCAGGGGGAATATGTGATTGTCTAAAGAAGTGGTAAAGGTGAGGTGATGGAGATCTTACTTAGAGACGCAGTGGGAATGGAATGGAGAATAAGGACCTGATACCAGAAAGACAATTGCTGCTGTATATCCAAATGAAGAGCTTCCTGGGTGGCGCTAGTGGTAAAGAACCTTCAGACCAGTGCAGGAGACTTAAGAAACACCGGTTCACTTATGCTGATCCATGTCGATGTGTAGCAAAACAAATACAGTATTGTAAAGCAAAACAAACTAAAAAAATAAAAATTAATTAAAAAAATAAAATAAAATACTGATTTAAGGTAAAAAAAAAAAAAGAAAGAAACACCGGTTCAATCCCTGGGTCAGGAAGATCCCCTGGAGGAGGGCATAACAACCCACTCCAGTATTCTTACCTGGAGAATCCCATGGACAGAAGAGCCTGGCAGGCTACAGTCCATGGTGTCTCAAAAAGTCAGACAGGACTAAAGCTACTTAGCACACAAGCATGCATTCAGATTAAAAGGTGTTTGTTTCCCTCTCCGTATCTTTTGTTTTTGAGTTAGAATTGTTATTTTCCTGAACTGTTTCAGGTTTAGTTGCCTAAGAATAGTGGATGAAAGATATTTGGAAATGCATTCCAGTATCTGGTTCAAAAATACAAATCATATCCCCACCCATGGTTTCTATCTCATAATTTCAAAAGGATCCTGGACCATCCCCAAACCCCAGGGGTAACATAGGGGACAAGGAACCCAGAGTCCTAGCAAAGCTTTCCCCTGAAGCCCTGAGCAAGGCTGTTGGAACTACATTTCCTTTTTAGAAAATGCAAGTGTTTATATGACAGAGATGGGACGGAAAACACAGAATGTTACTTCAGTTCAGTTCAGTTCAGTTGCTAGTCGTGTCCGGCTCTTTGCGACCCCATGGACTACAGCATGTCAGGCCTTCCTGTCCATCACCAACTCCTGGAGTTTACCCAAACTCGTGTCCATTGAGTCGGTGATGCCATCCAACCATCTCATCCTCTGTCATCCCCTTCTCCTCCTGCCTTCAATCTTTCCCAACATCAGGGTCTTTTCAAATGAGTCAGCTCTTCGTTAAGATGGCCAAATTGTTGGAGTTTCAGCTTTAACATGAATCTTTCCAATGAACTCTCAGAACTGATTTCCTTTATGATGGACTGGTTGGATCTCCTTGCTGTCCAAGGGACTCTCAAGTCTTCTCCAACACCACAGTTCAAAAGCATCAGTTCTTCTGCGCTCAGCTTTCTTTATAGTCCAACTCTCACATCCATACATGACTACCGGAATGTTACTTAAATGCTTTTAAAATGCTATTTTTACTTTTAGAACCTAAATTTAATAATATATAGAAACTAGTAACTGCGCTCCCCAGGTGGCTCAGTGGTATAGAATCCATTTGCCAATGCAGGAGATGTGGGTTATATCCCTGGGTTGGGAAGATCTGCTGGAGAAGGAAACCCACTCCAAGATTTTGCCTGGAGAATCCCATGGACCAAGGAGCCTGGTGGGCTACTGTCCAGGGGGTCACAAAGAGCTGGACACGATTGAGCACACACACAACTAGCAACTACCATACTTAAACTTCAACATTAAAGTTTATCCCTTCATGTTTTTCATCTTATAGATCCATGTACGTTTGACTGTACGTTGGAATCACATGAAAGCTTTTTCAAACTAGAGTTAAACCAGTTTCTGTACCTAAGGCGTACAGCTCAGGTCTGAGTAGGTTCTAAACACTCTTCCCCTGCTGCTTTGAATGTACAGCCAAAGCTGAATTCCTCATCTCTGGATGCCCAACCACATAGCATCACTTTGTCGCAGCTGTTACTCTCTTGATGATCTTAGTCATTTCCCTCATTATGTCACTAGCCTTGTCTACTCTGTGACAATTTCGAGATAGAAAAGAAGGGCAGTGTAATTGAAAGGTTTGAGCATTTTCACTCTAGATGAAGAAAGGAAATTCGTGTTGGTAATATCCTATTTTGGAACGGGAAGCAATCTCTGATTGCTCCGAATTATTTTATTGTTGTTATTCAGTCGCTAAGTTGTATCTGACTCTTTGTGACCCCACAGACTGGAGCCTGACTGGAGCCTGCAGTTCTCCAGGCAAGAGTACTAGAGTGGGTTGCCATTTGCTTCTCCCGGGGATCTTCTCAGGTCCGGGATTAAACCCATGGCTCCTATATTGCAGGTGGACTCTTTGATCAGTAAACTTTAAGTTAATGCTTTATCATCTACCCTCTTTGCTCTGCTGGCATTCAGGATTTGGAAACATTAAACGTTTGTTTACATCCTCTGTAAGTCAGCACTGATTTGTTTGTCTCCTGGGATTAAACTAAAAGCAGTGCTCAGTTACACACAAATTTTTAAAAACTGAACAACTATACAAAATGATTAAAATATATAAAATTAAGTTCCTAATCCCTCAATTATGCCTCTGAATGTTTCATAATGAGGGGAACTCAGTTCTACTAAAACTTTTCCTTTTTGGTTAAAAAAGAAAATCGGTATGTTCTCATAGACACAAACAAAAGCATGACCATTTCTTTAGGGGTTTAGAACCCTGCTTATTGCATAATGGGCTAAAGAGGTAAATCTTTCATTTAAGGAGAAACCGTGCTCTTTAAATTTCTTTCCAGGCTAAGTGACAGATGAGACAATTTACATCCACTAAGATTTCAGTAACTTGATGCAATAGCCTTGGCAACAGAATCCTACCAAATGAAAAGTGTCAGATTGCACAGAATGGTGTTTGTAGCCAGTGGGTCTCCACGTAGACCTCCCTGGGAATTGTGCCAAAATAAAAGGCTTTAAAGTTCCCATTGGTACTTCTGAGTTATAAACTGCGGCTTCTTGAGCCCTCATTAGACTCGGGAAGTTGAATGCCTATCACAACCTTCTCTGACCAGCCCTGTCAACCTTGAGACCATTCCAGTCCATCGAAGTAGGAAGCCTATTACACACTGAGTAATGAATCCCCGTTCTGCGTAATTCTCCCTCTCTTCTTTGTAACATCCCCTTGCTTTTCTGTTCTGTTTTTGCTTTTACTCCTCCCATTCGCAGTTCCCCGCCTCCTCCCCTGTGTAGAACTTAGCTAACTTACGTAAAAATCCCACAGTTGTCAGCAACGAGATCAGGAGCTAGTATATTGCAAAAACAATAAAGTTGCCCAAGGGCAGAAGGAAGATTTTTGAGGCCGCATCTTACCTAAGCCTGAGTATTAAGCATTTTAATACCAGTTATCAAAAGGGATGCATACATGCCTTTAAAAGAACCTGGGATTGATTTTCGATAAAAATGATCTACCTTTGCAGACAGAGCTGAAACAATGGATATAATTACTTTTGAATATGTAGAATCTTTTCAAAAGGCCTTGAGAAAAGACAGGCTCTCAGATAAGATGGTTTATTTCCGCTGATCTCTCAATGGACTGCCACAGGCAAAAGACAAAGCCAGTGGTGTACCGTTCCCCTCCTTCTGCCACAACGTTTGGCTTGTAAACCACGGCCATCGCCAGTCGGCAGCAGTGAAAAGAGACCACACAAACCCTTAAATTCCGTTTCCATAAGTGGCCGTTGCATTTATGCCAGTACCTCCACTGGCAGCCCAAACAGGAATGGAAACAACACTGTTTTAGTGCTGTAATTCCACTGTGGTTGGCCCAGGAACTCTGGATATACTGGTAAAAAATAAATAAATAAAAATAAGGCATAGTATGTAGAAAAGCTCAGTGGGTGAGCTTTGACACATGAAAGCACCTCAATTCTCAAGCAAGACAGAGGTGACAAATTTGAAGAACTGGACATGTTATATTGATGAGATGATTACCCAGAAAGGGCCACCTA
Source organism: Aepyceros melampus (assembly GCA_006408695.1). Classification (NCBI taxonomy): domain Eukaryota; kingdom Metazoa; phylum Chordata; class Mammalia; order Artiodactyla; family Bovidae; genus Aepyceros; species Aepyceros melampus. The sequence continues at coordinate 179,026 of SJXQ01003913.1, read as the reverse complement.
ATAATAATAATATACTTTCTGAGTACTTAAGACAAAGTGCTGCTATGAAATATGTATTAATATTATCATTTCTGTTTTAGAAATGAGAAAACTGAGGCACAAAGTAATGATGTAAAACTTGGACAAGTCACCTAGCTCTCAAGTGGGTCAGCTGGGATGCAGACTTGCTCCGAGGTCACTGCTTTAAACTCTGGGCCTACCGTTGTGTTAGTTAGTTAGTTAGTTAGTTAGTTAGTTCAGTCGCTCAGTCGTGTCCGACTCTTTGTGACCCCATGAATCGCAGCACGCCAGGCCTCCCTGTCCATCACCAACTCCCGGAGTTCACCCAGACTCACGTCCATTGAGTCCGTGATGCCATCCAGCCATCTCATCCTCGGTCATCCCCTTCTCCTCCTGCCCCCAGTCCCTCCCAGCATCAGGGTCTTTTCCAATGAGTCAACTCTTCGCATGAGGTGGCCAAAGTACTGGAGCTTCAGCTTTAGCATCATTCCTTCCAAAGAAATCCCAGGGCTGATCTCCTTCAGAATGGACTGGTTGGATCTCCTTGCAGTCCAAGGGACTCTCAAGAGTCTTCTCCAACACCACAGTTCAAAAGCATCAATTCTTCGGCACTCAGCCTTCTTCACAGTCCAACTCTCACATCCATACATGACCACAGGAAAAACCACAGCCTTGACTAGACGGACCTTAGTCGGCAAAGTAATGTCTCTGCTTTTGAATATACTATCTAGGTTGGTCATAACTTTTCTTCTAAAGAGTAAGCGCCTTTTAATTTCATGGCTGCAGTCACCTCTGCAGTGATTTTGGAGCCCCCAAAATAAAGTCTGACACTGTTTCTACTGTTTCCCCATCTATTTCCCATGAAGTGATGGGCCCAGATGCCATGATCTTCGTTTTCTGAATGTTGAGCTTTAAGCCAACTTTTTCACTCTCCTCTTTCACTTTCAACAAGAGGCTTTTTAGCTCCTCTTCACTTTCTGCCATAAGGGTGGTGTCATCTGCATATCTGAGGTTATTGATATTCCTCCCAGAAATCTTGATTCCAGCTTGTGTTTCTTCCAGTCCAGCGTTTCTCATGATGTACTGTTAGCCTTTAGGAAACTTCTATGATTTACAGAAAAGATTATTGTTGTTTAGTTGATAAGTTGTATCCGATTCTTTGCAATGCCGTGGACTGTAGCCCACCAGGCTTCTCTGTCCATGGGATTTCCCAGGCAGGAAGACTGGAATGGGTTGCCATTTCCTTCTCCAGGGGGGTCTTCCTGATGCAGGGGCTGAACCTGGGTCTCCTGCATTGGCAGATAGGTTCTTTACCACTGAGCCATCAGGGAAGCCCAGTAAAAGAAAAAAACATTATAGAATGCTATAAAAGTACAGCAATTTTGAAAAGCTACATTCAAAGCAGTAAAGAAAACATTTAAGAAAATTTTAAAATTTTCTTTGAAAAATGTAGCAACTTCTAGAAAGTCCCAGGTATGGAGACAGCTGGAATTCACAGTTTCACTGGGGCTTTGACGACATCCTCCATGGTTAAGACCTCGTCTTTGTCACCTTTTCCCATTTCATGTATAAACTTCTCCCAGACAGGATTAAATGTTTGCAAATACTTTAAAGTGGAATTGGTACAATATCAGCAAATGAAATATAAGCTGTTTCATTGGAGCAGGGCATAAAACAATGCCATTTAAAAATAAAGCAGTCAAAGATCACTTGACCACCAATATATGTCACTTGGGAAACATTAACCAAACTATTTAAGAATCCTGCAATTTAATTATTACATAATATGTATTTTTTCTATCTTGGTACAATTCCTTTCTCTAGGTTGGAACACAAGTTTTGAAAAATGGAAAATGTCAAGATTAAATCTCTATTGAGGAGTAGTAGGAAAATACGTTTATGCTATTAACTAGGGATAACTTTGGAGTGGTGCCTCCTTGGATTTCAGTGAATAGAAGGAATTTGTTCAGTGTTGAAGCTCTTAGGGAGATTTAATAGCACTTTGAATGTGAACATTCCTGAACTCATAGGTGACACAGCCATCTGTGCTATGAGTGGGTTTTAGTGGCATGCCAAAAAGACCTGGCAGATGAGAGATGGGGATACCGAAAGCCTTGGTCAAATGCCTCATCTATCAGTAAGAATGAATGTTTTCTTTCATAAAGACAATTTAACCTCAGTTCTTCTAGTGTAATGAAGATAGGACCAAAAGTCCACAGGACTCTAAACCAATCCTCTCTCTGCCATTAATAAGCTGCCTAACTGGAGGAAAAGAACAATCTCTGTTATTCATTATCCAATCCATAAAATAATTAATGGACTAAGTCATGGTTGCTAACCTCTTGGTAATCTAATGAAAACCCAGAACTCTTCTCTCTTGAGAAACGTGCAGGTATAAATTCAATGGTGTTCTCGGGCTCCTAAATCTCATCGCAGGTCCCAGGTTAAAAACAAATAGATGAACTCTCTCACATTCTTTACAATGCCTGCATTGGTGTGGTGCTGAGAGGTTGAGATACAGTGGGTGTGATTCCTTGTTTGGCAACAGGGCAAGCCAGCCCAGAATATGGAAAGATACAGGAACAGAATGAGAAAGGGCATCAAGCATATTATTGGGTCAGTTGGGACAGGCAGTGAGTGAAAAGAGGGAGGTCACTGAAGTTAGTGAAAGGCGCAGCTCTGCTCTGCGCTGAGGATGAACGAGGGGCGTGATGGTGGTGCTGCCAGGGGAGGGGGAGACAGAGACTTCCATTTCCTTCTACTGCTTTGGTATATACTGCGCTTTCTACCTCGGTCCAGACTGTCTAATCAGGATCTCATTAAGGAAAAGCTTAGATTGTTTGAGTTCTCTTTCCCACAGCAGATCTAAAAGTAAACAGCAGCCAAAGATAAACAAGGAACATTGCTCTTTTCCTGTGTTGTACAATAGTGAGTCTAATTTATTGACAATGTTGGTGGTGGTGTAAATACTGAATCTTACAATGAACTTTTTAAAGAGCCTGCTGGTTTCTAAACCTTACCAGGCGAGCAGACTTTCTTTTGTTGTTAGTGGAATTTGTTTTCTAAATCAGGATTTGTTAAATAACAGGCTTTGGGTACTAGGAGACACTGGAGACCACTTGTTATTCAGGTCCATGGTTTGTTTTGTTTTGAATTCTTTAAACCAATGGATGGCTGGATTTCAACTTTTCTCTGCTTTTATTCTTACAAAAAGACTAGAAAGACAGATTTATGAGCAAATAATAGAATTATATATCCCTGCTTCTGAATCTGTTTTGAGGCTCTGCCTGGATCATGATGTGGGGAAGGATGCCTACCAAAATACCTCCTCATCACCCTCAAACCCAGTTATCTACATAAACCTAGACAGACCTGACCTCAGAGAACCTGGAGTTCTAAACAGAGACAAGGCTGGCCTGGGTGACAGGCCTGGTTTGTGCCAGAAAATTATACTTACTGAGGCCTGCTTCACCATTCCTTTTTGCTTGCTTGCTTATTTACATTTGGCTATATTTTCAAGAGAATTTAAGCTGACTTTGATATTCTTAAGGTTGATTTTGATATCCTTTTTATTTTGCACTTTGTCTGATCCAGCTTGCATCCTGCCCCTAAACTGATTCTCCCAGCAATAAGACCCTTTAAAACATGACTGGACTTATCCTAACACACTAGAAACACCCTAATCTTGTGGTGATGCCTTGCACTGCCCCAGTGTTAAGGCATCTCTACCATCAAGGACCAGCCCCTTTGAATATAGCCTGTCCCAGACTTACCAGACTCCTTGAACATGACTGAACCAAAATCCAACAAGTGAAAACGTTAGACTTTTAGTTTTCTTTTTAAAAGACATATTCCACGGTACAGTTCAACTTCTCTTTCTGTCCTCTGTATTATGAAGGTTACTGTGTATCCTTTCTACCCATGTTTTTATATTCTTCATGAACTATATAGAAAATTAATTTATTTAAAGGAACCTATCCTCCTGCCATTTGCTTGTTTAATCAATGTAATGTTTTAGAGGCTTTTCCAACATGGTCCATATACCTTTAGTTCACCTATTTAAACTCTTCTCCTATATGCCACGACGTGAATAGAATGTGATTTATCTTTCCAACTTGATAGCTATCAATAGATAGATATGTGGACTTTCCCTGATTTTTTGTTGTTATAAATAGTGGTTCAGTGAATCTAATGCGTATGCAAAATATGCATGTGCAGAAAATAAAAATTTCTCTGGGATTTAGGACTAGAAATACATGGAGGCACATCTCAGATATTAATGAAAATTGACAAGTTGCTGTTGAAGTTGACTGCAGCCATTTATACCCCAGCAGACATCTAGGAGCATATCCCCACACCTCTACCGATGCTTGGTAACTGGTCCTTTCAAATAATTGCCCATTCTTCCAGTAGACAGTTTGTCCTTTAGTTATTGATTTGTAGGCATTTAAATGACTTTTTTATGATAATAGCAACTTGTCCAATAAATATGTTGCAAATATCTACTTCTCTTCTGTCCCTTGTCTTTTTAATTCTGTGTAGCTAATGAATATTCAAGTTGGTGTAGTCTATTAAACACTGTTTTCCTTTAACACTTATATTTTTTACTTCACTTAAGAAAAAATGTATTCTGATGCCATGAATAATCTTTTACATTGTCTTCTGAGATATTTGAAGTTTTAATTTTTACATTTAGATATTTATTGGGAATGTATTTTTGAGAGTGGTGTCAAGTAGGGTTTTTTTAAAAAAATAGCCACCAATTGTCTCAATACCATTTATTAGGCAATTTATTCTTCCCTCATTTATTTCTTTTATACTAAAATTCCCCAGCACTTGTGAGTAGACTCTTTCTTCTGTTCCTTTTGCTTATCCCTATCTAAGACCATGCTTTTCATATTGCTGGATAGTATTTCTCCTATAATCTGTGAGTGATAAGATTATATTTATGGATATCCTTTTATGAAGCTGTCTTTGAAATCCTTGGATAAACCCTACTTTGTTTTGGTCCACTCTTGGATTCAAATTACTAATATTTAATTTAGATTTTTTGCGTTTATCTCCATGAGCAGGACTGGTTTATTATGATTCTCTTCATATATTTCTGACCTTTTGATATCTAAGTTATAGTAGTATCAAGAAATGAGGTAGAGAAATTTCTGTTTTGTAATATTATTTATACGGTGATTGCAGCCATGAAATTAAAAGACGCTTACTCCTCGGAAGGAAATTATGACCAACCTAGACAGCATATTAAAAAGCAGAGATGTTACTTTGCCGGCAAATGTCCGTCTAGTCAAGGCTATGGTTTTTCCAGTGGTCATGTATGGCTGTGAGAGTTGGACTGTGAAGAAGGCTGAGCACTGAAGAATTGATGCTTTTGAACTGTGGTGTTAGAGAAGACTCTTGAGAGTCCCTTGGACTGCAAGGCAATCCAACCAGTCCATCCTAAAGGAGATCAGTCCTGGGTGTTCATTGAAAGGACTGATGTTGAAGCTGAAACTCCAATAATTTGGCCACCTCATGAGAAGAGTTGGCTCATTGGAAAAGACCCTGATGCTGGGAAAGATTCAGGCAGGAGGAGAAGGGGATGACAGAGGATGAGATGGTTGGATGGCATAACAGACTCAATGAACATGGGTTTGGGTGAACTCCAGGAGTTGATGATGGACAGGGAGGCCTGGCATGCTGCGGTTCATGGGGTCGCAAAGAGTCGGACATGACTGGGTTTGAGGGGGCATGTGGGTTGCACTTTTAAAGAAGGTGAATAGGGGAGACGTCACTGAGAAGAAGAGAATTGAACACCCCATTTAAAAAGGAGTGGGGTAGTTAGCTATGTGAGTATCTGGGGAGAAATTCCTGGCAGAAGGAACAGCCATGGCAAAAGCTCTAAGGCAAAAGATCCCCAGTATTAAGAGATTGCAGAGAGACCCATGTGGCCCAAGTAGAGTGATTGAAAGAGAAAAGGAACTGGGGAAAGTGGGAAGTGTAATCACTCTGGGTTTCTACTGGGACAGCGATGGAGGGAATGGCAGGATCTGATTTCAAATGTGAAGGAAGCAGGGTGAAGTTAAGAGGTTATTGCCGTGATAGAGGCAAGAGGTAATGGCTGCTTAGCCCAAGGTGGTAGCAGAGCAGTGGGAATGCAGAGGTGAATCATCACTGCTATCTTGTTATTCATTTCATTTTGGCTGGTATCTTTATTATAGTCTTCTACTTTCTTGAGTAACTAGCCACATTTTCTTAACTATTTTGTCCTACTAATTATAAATAAACATTGTATATTTTATAAAATCCCTTAATTATATAGTTTATTCTTTCACTGTTTTTCTAATTTTCTGTTTTTGTCCATTTGATCTATCAGTTTCTGCAAAAAAAAAAATAATGAAATTTCCCAACTAGATTGTAGATTTGTTGACTTTATATCAATGTTTGCGATATGTTATTTCAAGACAGTCTTGCTAAGTGCATATAATTTCAAGTTATTATCTCTTCCAGGAAGAATTGTTCTTTTATCATTAAATAGGACATTTTTTTGGTCTCTATCAGTGCTTATAAAGTTTCTCTTCTATTGGGTTTTGTATTAGTATTACTATCCTAGCTTTCTGTTTTCCTGTGGCATTTCCTGACCTCTGTTTTATCTTTATGGGTATTATGTGGATTTGGTTAAGTCAAATCTAAGCTTTATTAGCTAGTGGGTTTAATACATTTACTGTTGTTGTTGCTCAGTCACTAAGACATGCCTGACTCTTTGTGACCCCATGAACTGCAGCACACTAGGCTTCCCTGTCCTTCACAGTCTCCCTAAGTTTGCTCAAACTCATGCCCATTGAGTTGGTGATGCCATCTCATCCTCTGTTGCCCCCTTCTCCTCCTGCCCTCATTCTTTCTCGGCATCAGAGTCTTTTCCAGTCAGTCTGCTCTTGCATCAGGTGGCCAAATTATTGGAGCTTCAGCTTCAGCATCTGTCCTTCCAATGGATATTCAGGGTTGATTTCCTTTAGGATTTCAGGTTTGATCTCCTTGCAGTCCAAGGGACTCTCAAGAGTCTTCTCCAGTACCACAGTTTGAAAACATCATTCTCCGATGCTCAGCCTTCTTTATGGTCCAGCTCACATATCCATACGTAACTACTGGACCTTTGTTGGCAAAGTAATGTCTCTGCTTTTTAATATGCTGTCTAGGTTTGTCATAGCTTTTTTTCCCAAGGAGCAAGTGTCCTTTAATTTCATGGCTGCAGTCACCATCCATAGTGATTTTGGAGCCCAAGAAAATAAAATCTGCCACTGTTTCTATTTTCCCCTCCCCCCATCTATTTGTCATGAAGTGATGGGACCAGATGCTGTGATCTTAGTTTTTTGAATGTTGAGTTTTAAGCCAGCTTTTTCACTCTCTTCTTTCACCTTCATCAAGAGACTCTTTAGTTCCTCTTTGCTTTCTGCCATTAAGGTGGTATCATCTACATATCTGAGGTTGTTGATATTTCTGGCAATCTTGATTCCAGCTAGTGCTTTAGGCATATAAGTTAAATAAGCTGTATGATAATATATACCCTTGACATTCTCCTTTCCCAATTTGTTGGTAAACTTTGAGTTATTTCTACTGATTTTGCATTTTCTATGGATCTGAGCTTTCTGTTTAGCTTTTCTTTTTGCTATTCTTTCATTGGTTTAATTAAGCAATTCAATGTTTTGCCTCCAAGTTTGTGTAGTTTTTATATATTTACTCAGCACATTTTTTAAAGTTAATAATGTCTTTAACATTTTCTTGAATGAATCAAGGACCTTCATTTCCTTGTATGGTCTATGATTTTTTTTTTTTTTTAAGTTTGACTAGACACAGGTTGTTTTCTATAGGAATTTTTTGTGCTCTTTATTGAGTCCTATACGGTTAACAGGTTCCAAACAAGTTTTATTTTAATTTCTCAGCTTGAGGTTCCTGATTACCAAATGTTTGAATTTGGATGTCACATCTACATAAGGTAGAGGTTAGAGTTCAGATTTCCGGCCAGCACCTATTTTTCACTTCTTCAGGACAGTGAGCAATGATTTCTCTGATTCCCTTTCATGATCTTGGCAGCCATCCTTGGCTCCTAGAGTTCTTCATGGAACTCAGTTCTATAACTTGCAGGCACAGCCCTGCCACCTCTAGTGCCCTGCCTCCTCTAGACAGGCATTAAACTCAGATCTCCCTGGTTCTAATTGCTCTGAGTCACAAGACTGCAGCCTCCATTGGCCAATGTGTGGCTTTCTTTTTGGCATTTAAGGATTTGTTGTTTTATATGTTGAGTTAGACTGTATGTTTACATTTTTATTATTCTTGTTCATTTTTTAAGTAGTTTATTTTGAGCAAAGGGGAATTCAGTATATTCAACTGTATTGATTTGAGGTCCACCTCCACATTTTTGCTTTAAACTGATATTCAGAATATTAGTGACATTGTTTCATATTTCTGTTGCCTTTTTCAAATACATTGTTCATTTAAAGTTTATGTTTTTCTTATTTCAGGTCACCAAATATTTTAATATTTATATAGGATAAATGAAATTCACTCCATAGAAATTTTCAACCAACTGCTATTTTTTGACAACTTGATCTTATATGTGGATATAAAATTTTTAAACTTTTAAGTTAATGTGTGGTTAAGTACTTATAAGAATGTGGAAACAATGATTGCTTTCTCTAAATCTTCCAAACTGTAGCTGAAAGACTGGGACGAGGGTAGGTTAGGAGGTTACCCATACAGTTTTCTGAGACTTGTGAAAATGAGTCAAGGCCAGTCTAAATACAAAACACAGGGGCTTCCCTGGCGTTCTAGTGGTTAAGATTCCACACTTCCACCGCAGGGGGTGAGGGTTCGATCCCAAGTCAAGGAACTAAGATCCCACATGCCTCATGGCCGAAAAGATAAATAATAAAGCAATAACGTTTAAAATAAATAAATACAAAACACATTGCATTTCAATCCGTAAGACCTGGATGCAAACTTTAAGCAGGTAAAAATCTAACATGAAACTCAGGGAAGAATAGCACAAAAACTCATAGCTGCCAGCACTGTAGCAGGGTTTTCTGAACATCTGAAGAGAGTCAGGAGCGGTGCCATTATTAATATCAGTTAATCTGTTTTGTTTTAGAAAAAGGATCCTCTTGGGATTTTTATTTATCAAGTACTCGGTGTCACCTTCCATTTCATGGTTTTGAGAGCTCGATCTGATTCCCCGTCACGGGAAGCGTGGGGAGTCTGGTGTTCTCACCTGTATCTCCGTGAACGCTTGGTTTAGATTCCTGCATTTCTTGTATTCCCCGACTCTACTCTGCATCTAACGCCTTTCATGAATTTTCTTCTTCCATTCTCTTATCAATAAAGACAGAGGAAACATAGACTTCTTGCTTTTTTGTACCCTGTCAAATTCTACAAGCATAAGTGAGGGTAAAGTGACAAACCAGTGTAATGAACACCCTGCTTGACAGCCCTCTTGTTAGTTCTTCTCCTGTCTTCTCTAACATAGAGACTTTCTCAGTGGCTCTATCTTCCAGCTTGGTTCTTCTGTCATCTAGCTTGTCATGTCTTCTCTTTCATGTACCCTCTTTTGTGTCCTAAGCTTTTATTACCTCCCTCTTTGACTCCTCCTGGAAAGGAACCAATTTTTTCTCACTTTCTTTGAAGAACAAATCAACCTTCCCTTGGTCTCACCTTTTCTTTCTCTTGAATCCCATGCATTTACCTCCCCATGGCCTATTAAGTTTTGCTCACCAAATTAGACCCATAAGAAAAATTCTGTTTATCAGATTTTTTTTTCTTCCCCAACGTGTGTTTTAGAATCATTTTTGTTTAGACTCAGTTTTCTGAAATGCTTCAATTAACTCTGATTTTGTCAAGTAATAAAATTTATAAGGATGTATTTTTCAAGAATGTGACTGGTTAGCAATTATCTTTTTAGTTATATTATTACCTAGCCCAACTTAGCTAAATCGAGTAGCACACATAGGCAATCTGTAACAGCAAAAAGAATCCAAAAAGATCCCGAATTTTTAATCAAATTGAAAAGCCAACAAAGCTTATGTGTAAGGTCGTATTTATTTATTTATTTATTGGGGGGGCGTTCTTTTTTCTTTTTTGTAAATTAATTTATTTATTTTGATTGGAGGCTAATTACTTTACAATATTGTGGTGGTTTTTGCCATACGTTGGCATGAATCAGCCACGGGTGTACATGTGTCCCCCATCCTGATCCCCCCCTCTTCACCTCCCTCCCCATCCCATCCCTCAGGGTCATCCCAGTGCACTGGCCCTGCGCACCCTGTCTCAGGCATCCAACCTAGACTGCCGATCTATTTCACATATGGTAATATACATGTTTCTCTCAAATCATCCCACCCTCGCCTTCTCCCCCAGAGTCCAAAAGTCTGTTCTTTACATCTGTGTCTCTAATTCATATATTTTCCAGTCTGGTTTCAAATCTTCAATCACTTTCTAGCTATGTGACTTTGGATAAGGGATTTAACTTCCTTGCTCTTCAATTTTCTCAACTGTAACATCTAATAATAATAGTACCCGCTTCATATGGATGCTGTAACAGACAAGTTAATACACGTAAAGCTCTTAGAACAATGCCAGGCACCACATTAGCTAAGATTCACACGTTCACCCCACATCCTTTATTTCAAGTCGTTAAGAACAAAAATATGATGTAAAGAAAGAGGTTGACCAATTGGAATTTAGATTAAGTATCACAGGTATCTGACATTTAAAATATACTTAATAGGACTTCCCTGGTGGCTTAGAGAATAAGAACCTGCCTGCCAGTCAGGAGACACAGGTTTGATCCCCGGTCCGGGAAGATTCCGCATGCGCTAGAGCAGCTGGGCTCTCATGCGCCACAACTACTGAGCCTACACTCCATAGCCCGCAAGCAGCAACTACCTAGCCCACATTCCACAACTGCTAAAGCCTGCACACCCAGGGGCCCGCATGTCACAACTGGTGAGCTCCCATGCTGCAGGTGCTAGCTGGCTCCACTGCCAGAGAAGCCACCACAATGGGCAGCCCACAGACCACAGCAGAGAGTAGCCCCTACTCGCCCCAACCCGAGAAAGTCTGCACAAAGCAATGAAGACCCAGGACACCAAAAGTAAATAAAAATAAATATATACGTATACTTCATGAATTGATTGCTGTTTTTCACCTTATTCTAATATATCATGCTTGCATGCTAAGTGGCTTCGGTCATCTGACTCTTTGAGACCCCATGGTCTGTAGCCCACAAGACTCCTCTGTCCATGGGATTCTCCAGTGATAAATTGGATTCACTGTTCTCATGAAGCCCATCCTGGTACCTTAGCTTAAGAATTCATGGCTTAGTTCTACTGGACTGGGTTGCCATTTCCCTGTTCAGAGGATCTTCCCCATCTAGGGATCAAACTTGCATCTCTTCAAGTCTCCCACATTGGCAGTCGGGTTCTTTACCACTAGTGCCACATGGGAAGTCCTTAATATATCTTAAATATTCATAAAAAGGTAAGACATATGCCTTAAATGATTCTTTATATTTTTCTGGCCTTTTGGAAAATATGACAAAAGCAATTTATTCTTTCCAAGAGCTATGTTAAAACAGTAATGCTGATATATTCGGAGAGGGGAATGGCAACCCACTCCAGTACTCTAGCCTGGAAAATCCCATGGACGGAGAAGCCTAGTGGGCTGCAGTCCATGGGGTCGCTGAGGGTCGGACACGACTGAGCAACTTCACTTTCGCTTTTCACTTTCATGCATTGGAGAAGGAAATGGCAACCCACTCTAGCGTTTTTGCCTGGAGAATCCCAGGGACGGGGGAGCCTGGTGGGCTGCCGTCTATGGGGTTGCACAGAATTGGACACGACTGAAGTGACTTAGCTTAGCTTAGCTGATATATTGGACTCACTGTTCTCATAAAGCCCATCCTGGTACCTCAGCTTAAGAATTCATAGCTTAAATATTTTCTTAGATCAGTCTCCTAAGGCGAAAAAATAAAATAAAAAGCAAAAATAAATGGGACTAGTTAAACTTAAAAGCTTTTTCACATCAAAGGAAACCATCAACAAAATGAGAAGACAACCTATGGAATGGGAGATTTCTGCAACTGGTACAACTGACAAGGGTTTAGTTTCTAAAATATACCAGTAGCCATACAGCTCAGCAACAAAAAAACAGACAACCCAATGGAAAAACAGGCAGTTCTAAATAGACACCTCTCCAAAAACAACATACAGATGGCTAACAAGCACATGAAAAGATGTTCAACATTGCTAATTACTAGAGAATGCAAATCAAAACCACAGTGATGGCTATTATCAAGAAGTCTATAAATAGCGGATGTTGGAGAGGATATAGAGAAAAGGTAACCCTCCTACACTGTTGGTAAAAATATAATTTGGTCCAATCGCTATGGAAAGCAGTATAGCAGCGCCTTAAAACACTAAAGATAGAACTATTGTATGACCCAGCAGTTCTACTGGATCAGTCGTGTCCGACTCTCTGTGACCCCATGGACTGCAGCACGCCAGGCCTCCCTGTCCATAACCAACTCCCGGAGTTCACTCAAACTCATGTCCACCAACTCCTGGGTATCCCCGACTCCTAGGTATGTATCTAGAAAAAACGGAAACACTAATTCAAAAAGATGCATACACCCCAGTGTTCATAGCAGCCCTATTTCCAATAGCCAAGACATGAAAGCAACCCAAGCACCTGTCACCAGATGATTGGATTAAGAAAATGTGATATACACATTTACCACAGATGTTACTCAGGCATAAAGAAGAATGAAATACTGCCATTTGCAGAATGTGGGTGAACCTAGAGAATATTATGCTTAGTGAGATAAGTCAGGCAGAGAAAAATGAATGCTCTATGATATGACTTATAGGTGGAATCTAAAGAATAGTACATATAAGTTTATATGCAAAACAGAAACAGATTCACAGATATAGAGAGAGATGTAGGGGAGGGAAGGACAAATGAGTATGGGCTTAATAAACTACTACACATAAAATAGATAAGCAACAGGAGCAGAATATTTGTATAGCACAGGAAATTATACCCATTATCTTGTAATAACCTATAATGGAGTATAATCTGCAAAATACTGAATCACTATGCTGTCTACCTGAAATCAACATGATATTCTAAATCAGCTATACGTCAGTAAAAAAGAATTATGGCTTAAAGAGTTTGTAGTATAATCAGATGACCCAGAAAGTTTTAAAATTGTGTTTAATGTTAAGGATTACAAAAACTAGGTGATCTCCTGTGGTCAGAAATTCAAGATCTGAAAGTTTGCCCTCCTTGCTTGCTGGTAAGTTATAGCCTGCCACAGTTCGTGGGTACTGGCAGATATGAGAATTCTGGGTCAAGACATGACAACTTTAACACTCCTGACACATACTCAGCTCTTTATACCATGAGGTCCCCTTACCCTGCCTGATACCCCTAGATGCCCGGGACAGTGCAGGGCAGCCTAGCTGGATGCTGTGCCTGGAATGGGATTGCATCCCAGCTGAAGATCCGTAAGGTTAGGAAACCCCAATTGTTTTATAACAGGCTGCAGGCAAACCTGTCTGATCTTTGCATGGGAAGGACAAATATTTATTATACAAGACAGTAACTAAATCTGCCTTCTGCTCCCGAGGGAAGCACTAGCTTTTCTTTCCAAAGCTGTCCATACATTCTTAAAAAGATAGTCCAGGACAAAAACTGACAGTGCCTGTTTGGACGCCATCCAGAGAGAGAGAGACCCATGGAGAACTATCTCCCAGTATTTGTCCCATCAAGTCAGGGAGAAAGGTATTATCATATGTTCACTGGGGGAAGGGGAGTAAAGTTAATTATATGGATAGTTAATCCATGATCTCTTCACTGTAATAGGAGGAATTTGAAGGGAACAAGATACCTAGAGGTTTGCCTTCAGGAAGCTTCCAGGTTTTAAACAGGCCTTAAATTGACTCATTGCAATTTGGATAGATTCCACCAAAGAAAATTAAATTATGAAATTATATACTGGGGGGGACATGGTCTAGTTGGTGATGTCAAAGAATATGTCCTGAGGAAGTAACAGGTGGAAACAAGGCCTAGCAGAGTAGTAAGAATCATAGGTTAAGAGGAGGGAATACAGTCTTCTGGATGGAAGGAAGATCATGCTGGATGAGGGAAGCCTAGGTTATTTGATGAACCACAAGAAGTCCAGGGTTATTAAATCAGAGTAAAATAAGCAGGGGCTAGATTGGAGTTTGGACTTGATCCAAGTGACACTAAGTCAGTCACTGAAGGGTTAAGAGAGAGTGCCATTATTTGCATTTTTAAAAAGCCTCCCATTCACTACCATGTTGTGTAAGGAACATGTTGTAGGGGATTAGGTGACTGCAGACAGTGGAGCTGAAAGCTTATTTCTGTAAGCCAGACAGGAGGCAATAGTGATCTGGTCTGTAGACAGTGGCAATGTAGATGAAAAGAAATGAATGGATTCAAGAAATACTTACAAAGTACAGTTGTGCAACCCAAGTGATTGATTTGATTTAGAAAGAGAAAAATAAAATCATGGATGATTCTCAGATTTCTGGCATGGGCAACTGCACAGGCAGAGTGCCTAGAAAGAATTAACTAGCCTCTTGAGGATTTATCTCATAAATTCACTTCTATTTCAATGACAGCAAGCATTTTAGATATATATACATAAGGAACCTGATTCTCTCCAGGGCTCTAAGAACTGACTTCGGTGCAGATGAAAGATGAGCAGCTGTAGGGAATTGAGATGTTAAATATGCCTCCTAACCTCAGTATATAGTATTAGTGTTGGTTTTTTTTTTTTTTTTTTGCTTAGATTCATTGAAGAATGAATATCCATATGCTATCAGTTGGTATAAAATTATGTCTCACATTTTCCTACCAGTATGATTGATCCCTTCTAAACTTCTACAATTTAAATTAGGGTATAATGCCATCATTAACACTCCCTGATTTCCTAGTTTGTTAATTCTGAGGCTTATGTTCTTTTCTCATACTGTCTACAGCTCACAAACTGAATATATAATTGATATGCACTTATATCAAATATATATTGAGCCTATGTTCACAATGTGTAAATAATTTTTTTGGATTTAGGACCCCAACTCAAGCTTGCATAAGAAAATATCTGCCTCATGTATGTAACATCCTTCGGAGCAGAGTAGGCTTCAGGCAGCTCTGAATACAGATGTCCTCAGGATTCTGGCTTACTCCCTGACTCACCTCTGGATTCCTTTGTTACTTTCACTATTGGCAGTCTTTCTCCATGAGACAGGAAAAGAGGCCACTGGCACTTCCTAGCCCATGTGGTCCTTCTGGTTTCCCAAGAGAAAAGTGTACTGTTTTCCCACCATGAAAACAGGGAAGACGCTGAATCACATATCTGTCTCTGAACCGTTCTTTGTGGCCAGAGAATGAAGTACTGACTGTCCAACTCAAGTCACCTGTTTGCCTTAGTCAGTTTAACCACAATTTTAGGTAATCTGCTCTCAACAAGAAAAAGGGGAATGTGATCCCAGAACACCAGGACAGGGGTGATAGGTGGGCACGCAAACTAACACACATGTCATTTCAGGAAGGAAAATTAGGAAAGTGCAGAAACATCGCTTGAACTGAATGACTTCAGTAAGGACAGAAGCAGAAACAGACCTGAAAGATTAAAACAAAGCAATAGATGTAAGATGAAGAGATAATTATGCAAAATATAAATCAGTGCAGTTGCTCAGTCGTGTCTGACTCTGCAACCCCATGGACATGCCAGGCCTCCCTGTCTATCACCAACTCCCGAAGTTCACTCAAACTTAGGTCCATTGAGTTGGTGATGCCATCGAATTATCTCCTCTCTTCCTGCCTTCAATCTTTCCCAGCATCAGGGTCTCTTCCAGTGAGTTAGTTCTTCGCATCAGGTAGCCAAAGTATTGGACTTTCAGCTTCAGCATCAGTCCTTCCAATGAATATTCAGGAGTGATTTCCTTTAGGATGGACTGGTTGGATCTCTTTGCAATCCAAGGGACTCTCAAGAGTCTTCTCCAACACCACAGTTCAAAAGCATCAATTCCTCCATGCTCAGCTTTCTTTATAGTCAACTCTCACATCCATACATGACTACTGGAAAAACCAGAGCTTTGACTAGGTGGACGTTTGTTGGCAAAGTAATGTCTCTGCTTTTTAATATGCTGTCTAGGTTGGCCATAACTTTTCTTCCAAGGAGCAAGCGTCTTTCAGTTTCATGGCTGCAGTCACCATCTGCAGTGATTTTGGAGCCCAGAAAAATAAAGTCTGTCGCTGTTTCCACTGTTTTCCATGAAATGATGGGACCAGATGCCATGATCTTAGTTTTCTGAATGTTGAGTTTTAAGACAACCTTTTCACTTTTCTGTTTCACTTTCATTAAGAGGCTCTTCAGTTCTTCTTCGCTTTCTGCCATAAGGGTGGTGTCATCTGCGTATCTGAGGTTCTTGGTATTTGTTTCAGTAATCTTGATTCCAGCTTGTGCTTCCTCCAGCCCAGCATTTTTCATGATGTACTCTGCATAGAAGTTAAATAAGCCTTGACGTACTCCTTTCACAGTTTGAAACCAGTCTGTTGTTCCATGTCCAGTTCTAACTGTTGATTCCTGACCTGCATACACATTTCTCAAGAGGCAGGTCAGGTGGTCTTGTATTCCCATCTCTTTCAGAATTTTACACAGTTTGTTGTGATCCACACAGTGAAAGGCTTTGGCATAGTCAATAAAGCAGAAGTAGATGTTTTTCTGGAACTCTCTTGCTTTTTTGATGGTCCAACGGATGTTGGCAATTTGATCTCTGGTTCCTCTGCCTTTTCTAAATCCAGCTTGAACATCTGGAACTTCACAGTTCACATACTATTGACGCCTGACTTGGAGAATTTTGAGCATTATTTTACTAGTGTGTGAGATGAGTGCAATTGTGTGGTAGTTTGAGCATTCTTTGGCATTGCCTATCTTTGGGATTGGAATGAAAACTGGCCTTTTCCAGTCCTGTGGCCACTGCTGAGTTTTCCAAATTTGCTGGCATATTGAGTGCAGCACCTTCACAGCGTCATCTTTTAGGATTTGAAATAGCTCATCTGGAATTCCATCACCCCACTAGCTCTGTTTGTAGTGATGCTTCCTAAGGCCCACTTGACTTCAGATTCCAGGATGTCTGACTCTAGGTGATTATCTGGGTCATGAAGATCTTTTTTGTATAGTTCTTCTGTATATTCTTGCCACCTCTTCTTAATATCTTCATAATATAAATAAAATGTTGAAAAGACTGTACTGTGTTGCTTGTGAATTAGTAGGTGCCAAAGTTTTAAAATCAATAAAATAGGAAGATGAATAAAAACTATGTATAGAGTATAGAAATAGTGATTTAGTCTTACCATTTTACTACCCTTAAACAAGATGCTTATATCCAAGCTGGTACTCTTCAACTAAAAAAATGGACTGAAAACAAATTAGAAGAGATTCAGAAGAGTTCTACAAAGATGCATAATGGGTAGAAAATGAAATTTAAATATCAATAAGTATGGCTTTGTCTCTGCAAAATAAAACCTTTTGAGATAGATAAAAGGTACAAAATTATTGCAATAATAAAAGAGAAATGGAATACTTTTATATATCTGTGGTTCTAATTGAGAAAAAAAATTACTCTTTCTGCATCTGTACTCAAGATAAAACTGAATAAAAGAAGTTTAAGAAGAAGCATGAAACATTTGGATTTGAGATAGAGAAATTTTCAGCTGGTAGTTAATAAGCATTGGAATGCATTAAAAGCCTGTCTGAAATCTTTTAAAATAGAGTTCCTTCTTATATGTTTGACTGCTGGGGCCTCTGTGCTGCTCAGAATCAGAGTAAAGAGGTAAATGAGTATAGCCTTCATGAGGGCAAGAATCACATGTTATGCAAGTTTGCATCTTAGTGGCTGGAACATAATAGACCCTAAAATCTTTGCTGCATAAATGTGCATTAATGCCATGTGTATAATAAACTCAATTCTTAATTATCTGTGTATGGAATCTGTGGATCCACCAAAAAACACATTTTATTTATGCTGGTGTTGTCATCATACACAGCAGACTTCTAGCCTGCCAATTTTCTAGCTGTTGTGTTCTCAATGAATAAGGCTGGGTATGCTATTAATCCAAGTAAAAGATTAATGACAATGTGAAACTGATATAATTTCTAGTTATCTGCAATCTTGGATCATCTAGTCCATTGTCTCCTTCTATTAGTGTCATCAACTAAGAGTTCCTTGTAACAGTAATTATGAAAGATGGAGTTTGTTAATATCATAAATTATACTAATTAAAAGCAAATGTTCATAACACCTTTATAAGTAGACTGTATATTGAACCCAGGTTAAAGTGAAATTGAATGATAGAATTTGTGTTCTGAAAAGAAACTGAAGTAAGCTCTCTGGTCATCTCATTATTTACATGATAATGAGACTGAAGCCTGTGTTAAATGACCTTCCCAATGTAGTTGAACTTGGACTAGAACCTGCTGAGAAGATAGTTTTCACAGCCAGAAAGTTTTCACAGTATCTCAACTGAAATATTATTTCAATTGGTTAATCTCTGCCTTAATACCATTATGAGATTTCATTGATTTCTAATTTCCTTTTTTCCCAATGTTCTGAAAACAAGTTCCATACAGGCAGATAAATACAGATTCAGTATGTTTTCCTTTCTCTTTATGTATAAGGTACGTCTTAGATTTGAGAATTGTGTATATAAAAAATTAGCTATCCATTAGGAGGTAATTTTAAGGATAGAGAAATGAGGAAATTATTTAACTGAATTTAATCTTGAGGTTCTTCATCAGTTTTACTGGTTTCCTTCAATCTGATTACTCCAGGCCAAACACCATTGGCCCAGGAAGACTTTCTCATTCAGTTCAAAGATCTCCTTAAACTCTTATCTAAACTTTTCTAAAATCAATTGAGTAGTTGATGCATCATGAAAAGATCATGCTTTCGCTATAGACAGTCACTTTTATTTTGAATAGTATGCAATTCAGTAATCATGGTGTTGGGAGTTATCATAAATGATAATGGATTCTAATAAGCATCACAGTCCAGTTGGTATGTAAAAAAATTAACACCTTTCTTACAGCCACAAAGTAAACTGTTTTATATCATCCAAGTTGGGCCAGAGCTGTGCCTTTGGACATCATAAGACATGTCTATCACCTTGGACATTAAAACAAATGTTATACTACTTCAGCATGATACATTTTCAGTTTTTGCCAATCACACTGTCGAGAACTATCCGTTAAATCAGGATAATTTAATATGAATAAAATGTCAGTATTGGCAAATACAGCAGACTTTTAAAAATAAGACCCTACACATTAGCAAACAATGTCTGTCCTATTTCCTTTATGCATTTCTAAAGTTATGTGTATCAGGTGTTAAATTTCTGCTTCTAGACCCATAAATGGGAAGCACCCTAGAAGGCTGCGTGTGTTTCTTTCCTTTTACATGGAGTTTCTAGTGCTAAAAGCATTCACTGTTTTGCTCCAACTCTTTATTGAGAGCCTTAAAACTTGATTTCTGGGTTTTTTTTTTCCCTTCCCAAGAGAACAAACAAGCTATAGTTTGAACCAATAGTAACCCCCAAGCATTTTTGTTAATCTGTATTCAGCAACAGTCTGGGGCATTCTGTGGTTACTTTATCCAGAGTCCAGTGTTTATCTGCAATTTCCTGTTCGCCATCTGGGAAAACCAGATGTAACTCTTTTGTGAAGAAGCACTGAAGTCCCATCTCTGCTTCATTATTTCAGATGTAATCAAAGAAGCAAACCTGTGGAGTGTTGTCGATTCTTAATACAGTAGAGTTGTCCATAGCCTGGACAAAATTCCATCTGTTATTCTTCTTCTAGAAGAATTTCTGTTCCAGATATAGTTACATTAAGTATTATGTTGGTTCAAGCTGACAAATCTTAATTTTATAAATTAAAACCAATATCTTACATCTTGATGGCAGTATTCTTTGAAGCTCTGGAAATTCTTGCTGCAACTATTTAAGGAGGCTTCACTCAATACTCATCCCCTACAGCCCCATTGTTTGAAGAGGGAGTGTTGTGCAGTGGTTAGAGAAGAGTCGCTGGCGCCAAAGCAACTGTTTGGGTTTAAACACTGAATCTGCCTCCTCCTGGTGTTTACCTGGAACAAGTTATTTAACTTTTCTATGCCTTGATTCCTCCATCCGTAGAATGGAGATGATAATACTAGCACTTACTCTTAAGGCTGTTGCGAGAATTAAATGTTATTCCCCTCATTCTACCCCTCTCTTACTGAGAGGTGTACCTGCTGCTGCTGCTGCTGCTAAGTCACTTCAGTCATGTCCGACTCTTTGTGACCCCATAGACGGCAGCCCACCAGGCTCCCCCGTCCCTGGGATTCTCCAAGCAAGAATACTGGAGTGGGTTGACATTTCCTTCTCCAGTGCATGAAAGTGAAAAGTGAAAGTGAAGTCGCTCAGTCGTGTCAAGATGCGTACCTAGCATTTAGTAAATATGCGTTTATGTGTTACATATTTTTACAGCTGTTCCTTTCTCAAAACTTTTGCTTGATGTCCCTTCTGTCTGAAATGTTCTTTCAGATGTTCACGTGGCACGCTCTTTGACTTCAAATATCACACTTCAAAGAAGCCTTTCCTGACCATCTTTTTCACTCTCTATTTGCTGCTTTATTTTTAGAGCCCTGATCACCACCCAGTATTATATTTTATATTTATTTCATCTTTCTAACTCTTTGTTTCTTTAAAAATGACATAGTCTCAGAAAGGATTTTGTGTAATTCTATATTGCTTGAGTCTGGAATGGATCCGGTATACAATATATAGTAGGTACTTGGCAACTATTTGGTAACTGAGTAAATGAAGACATTGTAATGAAAGGAAATTTATATTAGAGTTCATTTCTGTAGATATCTGGATCTTTCTATCAAAACTCCCAAAAGCACAAAATAATCACAAGTACTCTAAAATGAAGTAAATTAAATAATTAAATACATGCATACAACATCAAATGGCCACACATGGATACTTGTTACCCTACCTAATAATGCACACTGGTAATAAATATTATTATTCAGTGTATTTACTGGATAGCTTGTGCTTAGGCAAATACTCAGGTTTGAGGGATGACCATGATGAAATGAATTGAATTCTTACAGGACAGAAAAAAATGTAACCCTGAGACAAATTTAATTTTGAATCACCAGTGTCCTTTGATCATTTTTGAAGAGAAAATGCTTTAGGCAAAAGAAGAAACTGTGAGAAAAACAATAAAGTGTATGAGGTCTAGAAATACTTCATATAAATCCATAGACTTATCAGCTACTCATTGCAATTATTTTACTAATGTGGATCACGTTCTGCCCTTCCAGGGAGAATTCTAGGTTTCCTCCTCCAGATCCTGCTGATAAAGAATTAGAAAAATAATTAACCATACCTATTTGTGTGCATTTGGTGACAATGAGGATCTTTATGTTTTAGAAATAAAATGATAGGATTTTTTTTTTTCCAGTAGAGTAAGGTATTCATTGGGTGATATTCTGCCATTTCAAGACTTAGCATTAATATGTTAGGGACAACAAGGTGTTGGTAAGAATACCGTCAGTTACCATCTTTTCCTGTTGTTTGAAAGAGACTAGTTCTAATTCACTGATCACTAGTCTGGTTCACATATTTCTTTATCAAAAGATCTCATATCTCAGTTAAGATATATCTCTCTGACTCTTTCATATAACATTAGCAATTGCCAGAACTTCATAGTGACTTTATCCTGTTTTATTTTCTATCATGGCAATTATCGCCATCAGATGTAATATCTATTTATTTGAATGTGGGTTTTTTAAAAAATATTTTCTTTTCTCTCAGGCCTCCATGTCAGATTCCAATTGTGGTCTAAGAGGAAGTTTTTACTTTTTAATTTCTTCCTAAAAATAATTTAGTTTAGGACAAGTTTAGATTACAAAGAATTAAGAAAAAGCAATATACATTAGAAAGTAAGCCCCAAGAGGGCAGGACCTTTTCGTGATGGTAGTTTTTCATTGCTCTAGCCCTGGAGCCCTGAACAGTCTCTTGCGTTTAACAGGTGTTTGGTAAATATTCTTTAAGTGAAAGAATGGAGAAAACAATGTCTTACAGATTTGTCTTGAGGATTAAACTAAAAGTTGTGTGTAAACGTACCTAATACAACACTAGAACAGGAAATGGAAACTAAAAGCCTGAAAGGACCCGTGTGGAGCCCATAAATGCCAAGCCTGACTTAGATATAAGAGTATCAACCCTTTAACTGGGAGGCACTGACTAAATGCATGTTTTAAATAAATTTGACTTCTGAAAATTATATTCAGCATCCTTATTTTTATAATGAATGAATGTTGAGAAGCTCATTGTAATTTCTGTTAGCAATTGGCTATTTGTTTGGCTTGTAAAGCTTCTTATAGAAAAGATGTAATGATAGCCTAAACATTTTACCAAACCATAGCCTGAGAACTCCTTGGTATCTTGGCACTGATCGTTTGATAAAGATTATACCTAAACTATAAAAGGAACTTTCTGACTTTGCTTTTCCTTCTTTTTAAATTAGTATCACAGTGCTCCACTTGGAATTCTAAGCAAACACAAATATTAACCTCAGGAAGTCTGCAGTGAGATTTTGCAAAGATTAAAGAAAGGGAGTTACAAAGAACAAGATGTCTGATATTAGTGTGTTTGATAGCCTGATAGCCTGTTTATTTTCTTGATCCATTCTCCTCAGGAAGATGCATCTTAGAATCTAACTTTCCAAAATGGCACTGTAATAGCACTTATTAGATGGATTGCAATGTTTTGTGCTCTGTTTTTGTGGAAAGTATTGAAATAGGAGAAGCTCTGCTGTGTTTCTTTACAAGATAGCTACATGCTGACGGCGACCCTCCTCTTGGATTATAGGAGAGTCTAGCTTTTAGACCTAGTATTGTAAATATCTTGTGTCTTGTTGAAAATGTTTATGTCAGATTCCAGTTATAGTTTAGGAAGAATTTTTATTTATCAAGAAAGGACAGATTGCAATTGAAAAGATATGAACGGAAAGCAGTGTCAAAGGCTCTTCTTCCAGAAATCTTGCTTCTTCAATGTTCTTCAGTTTGCTACTTTAGCTAACTAAAGAAAGTAGAATTTTTCAAGGAGTGGTTAATTATACTTTTAATCCACTCCCCAAGCCCCCTTCACTCAGTTTGATCTTATAGATCACATCTGGTCATGTTCATTGGGTTGAATGGTCTTGAGACGAGAGCATTGGTTTAGTAACTTTCCTTTCTGAGGGCATCCATGGTAACTGGATTGTCTGATTGTTCTTTTTTTTTAAATATAAATTTATTTATTTTAACTGGAGGTTAATTACTTTACAACATTGTATTGGTTTTGCCATACATCAACATGAATCCACCACAGGTATACACATGTTCCCCATCCTGAACCCCCTTCTCTCCTTCCTCCCCATACCATCCCTCTGGGTCTCCCAGTGCACCAGCCCCCAAGCATCCTGTCTCATGCATCGAACCTGGACTGGTGATTCATTTCACATATGATATTATCCATGTTTCAATGCCATTCTCCCAAATCATCCCACCCTCTCCCTCTCCCACAGAGTCCAAAAGACTGTTCTATACATCTGTGTCTCTTTTGCTGTCTCACATACAGGGTTATCATTACCATCTTTCTAAATTCCATATATATGCATTAGTATATTGCATTGGTGTTTTTCTTTCTGGCTTACTTCACTCTGTATAAAAGGTTCCAGTTTCATCCACCTCATTAGAACTGATTCACATGTATTCTTTTTAATGGCTAAGTAATACTCCATTGTGTATATGTACCACAGCTTTCTTATCCATTCATCTGCTGATGGACATCTAGGTTGCTTCCATGTCCTGGCTATTATAAACAGTGCTCTGCTGAACATTGGGGTACACGTGTCTCTTTTCAGTTCTGGTTTCCTCGGTGTGTATGCCCAGCAGTGGGATTGCTGGATCATAAGGCAGTTCTATTTCCAGATTGTTCTTTTAAAATTCTTATATGGCAGCTCTCTTGAAAATTCCTCCAAAATTATCCATTGTGCAGACTATATTAGAGGGGTTTTAAAATGACAGGTCTCTCTTTTACTCTGGGCCTTCTTTCTAAAATTAGTAAAATACATAATCTGTGTGTCTTTGGACCAATCAAACCTGGATTTTAATTCTACGTGGTTATTGATTATGGCCTTGCCTGAAATATACCCAGAATCAAGGTATATACACAAATCCCTGGCCTTGAAAGCTTTATAGCCCCAGAGGAACAAAGATTAATCATAATTCTGTTATCTTCCTGAAAATCTCAGACCATACTTCCTTTTTAAGAGCACAGATGATTCCTGAAGCAACAGGAAACAGAGCTGAGAAATTTTTTGAGGATTGCCTTTTCTTTGCCGTTTTCCAGGAAAGGGAGTATGGCCCACCCAAGACTGTCCAAATCATTTTCCTATTGGGTCACTTAAGTAACAAATGTCCTTCTCGATTCTCACCTCGTTTCTTTCTTGGCAAATATGGTTTCACCCTCCAGCTCCCCTGCACACAATAACCCATGGCTTCCTTTGAGCTCTCCCCACACTCCAGGTGGCCGTGCTATCACACTTAACACATTGCACTAAGATTTGGCACGAGCCTCACCTCCTCTGTGGACTCTGATCTTCTCTAGGTCAAGAGGCATGTGTTTTTTATCGCTAATGAATGGCAAACAACACGCACGTAGTTCTTACTTTGTAGATGTATGTTGAATGAATGAATAGCGGCCATGTAAAAGTCAAACTGAATTTCCCATGAAAGTAAGATCCAGAACATTGTCCATTGTATGACACAGTAACCACGTTGCTCTCGTATTAGAAAGAGTTGTGCTTCTCTTGAACTGCTATATATGTGTGTGTGTAGGTGTGTGTGCCTGCCTCTGAAACAGCTGCTAGAAAAAGCACACTGGAATGAATGCATAGCCTATTTTTAGCAATGAGCACTTCGCTACCTGACTCCTGATGTAGTCTTAATTTATTTTTTTATTTACCTCATTTCTCACATTTTTATTTTATCTTATGTAGATTATATAAACTACTTAAAACCCTTTTAGGAACATTAGTTAAGCTTTAGTATTTTATAGAAATAATAAAGAAGCATAAATAGGGTCCAGTATCTGTTTGCTGAAAAGGAAAGTAGAGGGAAAAGCACCCCAAGGATGCTATTTACTATTACCCCAGTTTGAAATAACATGATGGAACCCTTAACAATGCTGCCTCAACTGCCACAGAAAACGTTTTCCAAGGACAAGTAACATAGCTGTGAAAATAACGGCTTTGTCATAGTGAAGGAAACCACCATGATGCCATATGTCCCTTTACCCTTCAAACACAGCAATCGTAGGAAAACATCCCAGAGCAGTTAGGCAAAGGGCATCTCAACATGAAGACTTCATCACAGCGCACCTTTTTGTGGCTTTAAATCTAGGATTTAGTGTACACACTTTTAGGTTACCTTGGCAAAACCTAATGAAGATTTAAACATATATTTTTAAAGATTATATGTCTTTTTAGCTTTCAATGATTAATGGTGACCCAGAGCCTTAACATTTTTTATTGAAGTATAATCGACATACACTATTATATTAGTTTCAGGAATTCTGCATAGTGACTTGATGTTTTTATACATTGCAAAATGATCACCACAATAACTCTGATAGCCATCTGCCACCATTCAAAATTATTACAGTACTATTGATTATAGTTCCTATGCTGTACATTTCCTATCCTTGACTTATTTTACAAATGGAGCTTTTAACCTCTTAATTCCCTTCCTTTACTTCACCTACATGTTCCCTCTTCCTGCGAGCTATGAGTTTGTTCTTCATATCTATGAGTCTGTTTCTGTTTTATTATGATTGTTCATTTGTTTTGTTTTTTAGGTTCTCTGTATGAGTGAAATCATATGATGTTTGTCTTTCTCTGTCTTATTTCTCTTAACATAATACCCTCTAGGTCCATTCATATTGTCATAAATGGCAAGATTTCTTTCTTTTTTATAGTTGAGTAATATTTCTTTGTGAATATGTATGTGTGTGTGTGTGTAAAGAGAGAGTGTTAGTCGCTCCTTCATGTCTGACTCTTTAAACCCCACAGACCGTAACCTGCCAGGCTCCTCTGTCCATGGAATTCTCCAGGCAAGAATACTGGAATGAGCAGCCGCTCCCTTCTCCAAGGGATCTTCCCCCCTCAGGGATCAAACCCGGTCTCATGCATTGTAGATAGATTCTTTACTGTCTGAGCTACCAGGGAAACCCTTATACACATAGACACACACACACAGAGCCATATCTTCTTTATCCATTCATCTGTCAATAGACACTTAGGTTGCTTCCATGTCTTAGCTACTGTAGATAAAGCTGTGGTGAACATTAGGGTGCATATATCTTTTTGAATTGCTGTTTTCACTTTCTTGGGATAAATACCCAGAAGTGAAATTGTTGCTGGGTTACATGGTAGCACTATTTTTTAATTTTTTGATTCAAGTCACTGCTGTGGGTGTTAAACGAAATGCTTGCTCTTCTGAGAAATGGTATTGGACACTAGATTAGAGGTGGTGATGACTTTGTGGGTAAGCTTGATGTTACAAAAAAATCAATGGTATTAGCCAAGTATATGAAATAGAATCTGAATACAGTTAAATGCCACATATAATTTCTGTTCACCAGTTTACATTACTGTGTTTCAGCAAAGTAATTAGACCAATTCACATGCTAAAGTGAATAACAACTGTCCTTTATTGAGTCTTTACCACATGCTAGGCATTGCGCTAAATACTTTAATCATATCAATCTAATTCTCACTACAGATTTATGAAAAATAATAAGATTTTTATTCATATTTTATAAGCAAGGATACTGAAGCTCAGAGAAGTAACTTCCCTTGCACATAGTCACATAGCCATGAAGTAGCAGTGTCAAGGTTCAAAGCCAGGCCCGTCTGATTCAGCGTCCACATCTGTAAGCCCTTCACTTTCTTACTCCTTGTTGTGAAATCATCATCTTCTTCCTGTCTTCCATTTAGTCTGTCCCAGACAGGAGTGTGTGTTGATGCATTTTCACCCAAAATTAAACCCAGTTGGATTAGTCTCTGTTGTTGTTGATAACAGGCAGCAGAATCTTCAAGCAAGTGTTTGATTTAGAGGAGATGATATCTCCTGACTCCTCTCAACACACCTGAGTAATAGGCTTTCAAATGAATTATGAAAACAGTCTTGACACTTGCTTGTAAGATTTTATCACAGAAGTACAATGATACCCTCCCAGTCAGCATGTATATCACACACTTGCATTTTCAGCAAGTTTTTAAAATTATTTCCACTTTGTAGCGCATGGAACTTTCATTTGAAGAAAGAGAGCAAAATAAAGATCACACTAGTGTACCATCAGAAAGGGAAGTTTTTGAAGACTTTGGCTGGCTCAGCTCTACATTTAAGAAGTTTGGCTACAATTAAAATGTTAAGAACTTTAGCCAAAAAAAAATTACTGCATGTTAGATCATGATTTTTTTTAATTAAAAGAAACTCAGAAAATTCATGAGGAAGATAGCTTTAATTGTTTTGAGACAGGATTTTGGACTATTTGTGCTTTTCTCATACATTCATGATTGTGCTCAGAGATGAATATTGCTCTGCTGTTCCCATTTCATCTCACTGCCCTGAAATCCTGTTGTTGAAATTACAGGGCTAGAAAATAACAGGAACATCCTGTTGTCAAAAATAAATTCCTTCAGATAAAGTATTAATTCAACTGAAGCCAATTTTTTTTAGAGAGTGAGAAGGACCTCAGCGGGAGGGGAGTTTATGAATGACGGTGTGCCATCTTGGATCCACTGCCCTTTCTTTATATCTCTGCTGTCTATCTGACAATGAAATTTATTCTTCTGTGAATTTTTGTATTTTGCAAAAATTTAATATGTGGTATCATTAAAAACTTTCATCAAAGAGCTAAGTAAGGTCTAATGTTCTTGGGTCATTACTATTGAGTATTATATTCAGAAATATGCTTGTTTATTGTTTCATTCTGTTATTTATTTAGCAGTCCCCTAGCCCCTAGGAATTCATACCCAAAGTAAAATAAAACACTGGGAACCTTTCCATAAAGGGAATTTTTAGATTATTAGCCAAATATGCCCCTGAAAACTTTCAGGTTTTGCTTTGTTTTTTAATGTGGATCATTTTTTTGAAGTATTTTTTGAATTTGTAACAATCTTGCTTCTGTTTTATGTTTTGATTTTTTGGCCACAAGGCTGTGGGGCCTTAGCTCCCCGACCAGGGATCGAACCTGCACATTGGAAGTTGAACTCTTAACTACTGGACCACGAGGGAAGTCCCTGGGTTATTTTCTTGAGGCTGACTTATGCTTCAGACCCTCATTTGGAACACTTGACTTAGGAGCTCAGACCGTGAGGTTCTGGGCAGACCTCAGAAGCCTTTGGGTCCTGAGTTCTTCACCCACAAAGCTGGAGGGAGGGCAGAATGACCTTTACTATTCTTTCTAGTTTGACAATTCTACAAAGAAAAAATGTCTTCGTGAAAGGAAGAGGTACAGTTCTCTTTCTGGTGGGCAGCTTGGGTTGATGGGACATTCACAGCACCTTGCTTTCTGAGATCATCATTATTGGGAGCCCTCTAGCAGTCAGCCCATCCAGAGTGTGGACTTTCCAGAGGCTTGAATCTCTCCCTCTTCTAGAACACCCATCAGCTAATTGGCCTTTCCCCTCCCGCATCTTGTGCCTCCTCCTTGGCAGCTGGACGGGCAGGGGACAACAGGAGGACAGCAGGTAAGAAACCATCTGCTCAGATGCCTAGAGAAGCCATGATCCCAGCTCTTCCCCTACTGCTGACACTTCTGGGCCAGGCCTGCTCATCAGCCTGTGCGGTGCTATAACGTTCTGTTGGACTTCCTTGAGGATTACCTGCCTCTTTTAGAATGATCCTTAATTACCTTGACTTTTCAAGTTGGAACCAAGTTTCCTCAACTGGTTTTGCAGAAACACAGATGAGTCATGGGGGAAAGCTGGAAAGGGAAACTTCTCCTCCTTCTCCCTCTTGCAGATTCTCTGTGGACACAGGCAAATCATCTTCTTTGTATGACTAAATCACACTCAGTGTCTGCTGATTGGCAAAGAATTCTGGAGGGAAAAAAGCTGCTATCAAACCCCACCTCTTCCACGAACCATTCCCTCACTTCCCCAATGTAAAGACTTTTCTATCTTTAAATTCATACTATTCAACTTCTCCCAAACAGATGAAAATGGTGCTAGATGTTCTCCTTCCTTCTAACCTGTATATTTTCATTCAGACATAGGTTAAGTCTTGTGGAGACATAAGAGGATTTGCAGCTTAGTAATAGATGGTGATAATCATCATAGATCTCTTTACTGAGTACCTACACTGTGCCAGGCTCTAATCCTGAGATTTACATTCAGTTCTCATTCCACTCTTGGGAAGCAGTTGCTATTGTTCACTCCATTTTATTTTTTTAGGAAACTGAAGTATGGAGAAGCTCAATACTGGCCCAGGTCACAGAGTTAGTAAAAGGGATACCAAGGATTGACTCAGACAGTCTGGTTACAGAGCCTTCATGCCTTCATTCTTAACAGTACAGTCTTTTTTTTTTTTTTTTTTTAAGCAATATTATCCTGTTCCAATAAAGAGACTTTTACCCACTCTGTCCATCTCCCTACATGTAAATTGTCAGTAGCAAGATCAGTTTCTTTTGAGAATTATTTATATAAATCATAAAGGAAACCATTTTATATCTCTATATCTGGTATCTAGGTTAGGACTTTCCTACTTGGGACTTTCAAATGTTGCTTCTACATCCATGTGAGCTAATCCTGAAGATTTCAGAACTTCCAAGCAAGCGAAATGTGTCATTTCCCATCAAAGCTGGGGATTCCCATAGCGTGGTTGGAACTTTGGTCTCCATTTGCTTCCAGTTTTACTTTCCTTTTCTGAAATTGATCCATGAACTCTGTCTTGTTTCCTCCAGGTATTTTGTCCCATATTTCTTAACCATTTATGCATTTATTAGATATCTCTCACAGGTTGACAGTATTTTATGAGATTTTATCACATTTGCTCATTGTTACATTGTATTTTCTTGCTCCAAGACTCTTCCAGGAAGAAGTTATGCCTTTTACATTTGCTAAGTTTCCAGGTGAAACAGTAATATGGCAGAACATATAAAAATACTCAATAAATACTCATTAATTGTAGTGTCATAGACGAGCTTTAACAACTGCCAAGTATGGACATATTAAGGGTGTTTAGATATCTTATACTCAAGGAATGCAGAGTTCCAAAGAATAGCAAGGAGAGATAAGAAAGCCTTCTTCAGTGATAAATGCAAAAAAAATAGAGGAAAACAATAGAATGGGAAGGACTAGAGATCTCTTCAAGAACATTAAATATACCAAGGGAACATTTTATGTAAAGTGAAATGAAGTCACTCAGTCATGTCCGACTCTTTGTGACCTCATGGACTGTGGCCTACCAGGCTCCTCTGTCCATGGGATTTTCCAGGCAAGAGTACTGGAGTGGGTTGCAATTTCCTTCTCCAATTTTGTGCAAAGATGGGCTCAATAGAGGACAGAAATGGCAAGGACCTAACAGAAGCAGAGGAGGTTAAGAAGAGGTGACAAGAATATACAGAAGAACTGTACAAAAAAGGTGTTAATCACCCAGGTAACCTTAATGATATGATCAGTCACCTGGAGCCAGACATCTTGGAGTGCAAAGTCAAGTGGACCTTAGGAAACATAACTACAAACAAAGCTAATGGAGGTGATGGAATTCCAGCTGAGCCATTTCATATGCTAAAAGATGATGCTGTAAAAGTGCTGCACTCAATATGCCAGCAAATTTGGAAAACTCAGCAATGGCCACAGGACTGGAAAAGGTCACTTTCATTCCAATCCCAAAGAAGGGCAGTGCCAAAGAATGTTCAAACTACTACACAATTGCACTTATTTCACATGCCAGCAAGTTAATGCTCAAAATCCTTCAAGCTAGGCTTCAACAGTACGTGAACTGAGAACTTCCAGAAGTACAAGCTGGATTTAGAAAAGACAGAGGAACCATAGATCAAATTGCCAACATCTGTTAGATCATAGAAAAAGCAAGGGAATTCCAGAAACATCTGCTTCATTGACTGTATGAAAGCCTCTGACTGTGTGGATCGCACCAAACTGTGGAAAATTCTTCAAGAGACGGGAATACCAGACCTGCCTCCTGTAAGCAGGTCAAGAAGCAACAGTTAGAACCAGACATGGAAAAAATGGGAAATTGGGAAAGGAGTACATCAAGGCTTATATTGTCACCTTGCTTATTTAACCTATATGCAGAATATATCATGTGAAATGCCAATCTGGATGAATCACAAGCTGGAGTCAAGATTGCTGGGAGAAATCTCAACAACCACAGATATGCAGATGACACCACCTTTATGGCAGAAAGTGAAGAAGAAATAAAGAGCCTCTTGAAGGTGAAAAAGAATAGCAAAAAAGCTGACTGAAAACTCAGCATTGAACAAATGAAGATCACGGCACCTGGTCCATCACTTCATGGCAAAGAGAAGGGGAAAAAATGGACACGACAGATTTTATTTTCTTGGTCTCCAAAATTGCTGCAGACAGTGACTGAAGCCATGAAATTAAAAGATACTTGCCCATTGGAAGGAAACTATGACAAACCTAGACAGTATATTAAGAAGCAGAGATATCACTTTGCTGACAAAAGTCCATATAGTTAAAACTATGGTTTTTCCAGTAGCCATGTATGAATGTGAGAGTTGGGCCATGAAGAAGGCTGAGTGCTAAAAAATTGATGCTTTCAAATTTTGATGCTGGAGAAGACTCTCAAGAGTCCCTTGGACTGCAAGGAGATCCAACCAGTCCATCCTAAAGGACATCAGTCTTTATTCGTCAGAAGGACTGATGCTGAAGCTGAAGCCCCAGTACTTTGGCCACCTGATATAAATAGCCAACTCATTGGAAAAGAACTCAATGCAGGGAAAGATTGAGGGCAAGAGGAGAAGTGGGTGACAGAGGATGAGATAGTTGGGTCGCATCACCGACTCAATGGACATGAGTTTGAGCAAATTCAGGGAGATAGTGAAGGACAGGGAGGCCTGGTGTGCCGCAGTTCATGGGATCGCAAAGGATCGGACACGACTTAGCGACTGAACCAATATATCTTAAAAGACTTCTTTGATATGCTAACACAATACTCTGAAGTCCAACATCCTTAAAAATTTCTTCAATAAAAATTCAGCACATCAAATTGAATTGGACTCAGCAATAGAGTATTGGAGTTGAGAGAGAGCTATGTTACTACAACTTGACGTGACCCTCAAATAATTGACATATCACCTCATTACATTATCTTTGTTTACTCAATAGTTAAATGTTACCACTGTTGATTTCAGAATTAAAATTTTATAGAAAGCACAAGGAAATGTATAGTGTGTTTTAAACAGGGTCTGACTAACTTTGATTAACAATTTCTTAGTGATTTTAAGTCAACATTTAGGAACATTACTGATTAAAATGTGCTGTGCATCTTAGCAAGAGTATAGATAATAAAAGATGGGCTTTAATTGAGCATTCACTCCTATAGGGAATGTGCTGGACATTTTTTTCTTGGAGTATTTGCAACTTTCACATAAAGGCAGAAGAATCTGTGGACCTAATTAATCTTCAGGACAGTGTAATTTGGCCATCGTTCAGTAGTATGTCTGTGTGTTCAGTTGCTTTAATCATGTCCAACGCTTTGCAATCCCATGGTTGGTAGCCTGCCAGGCTCCTCTGTCCATGGGATTCTCCAGGCAAGAATACTACAACGGGTTGTCATGCCCTCCTCCAGGGGATCTTCCCAACCCAGGAATCAAACCTGCATCTCTTATGTCTCTTTTATTGGCAAGCAAGTTCTTTACCACTGGTGCCACCTGGGAAGCCCTGAATGAAGACGGGGGGTGGTGCAAAAAGATGAATATTTTTTGGACTTTAATCTTGTATTCCCATGGTCACCTCTGTAAATTTATTTTTTATGAACTTAAAAACCTTTATGATTTTTCTATTTTAAGATACAGGAAAGTAATAGGATTAATTAAGGGGGGGAAAAAAGACATTTTTAGCCATTCATTAACAGGCTTGGTTAGCAAGGAATAAAGACGGGACGCCTTTGAAGGCTCTAAGGCAATGATGTTGCTAGTACCAAACAATTTTGTTTTATGAGAACATAGAGCATTATTAGTGCATGCAAAAAAGAACAAGTCAGCCTGACCTTATTCTGATTAAATTCTGAAAGGGCTTGATTCACTGGAACCTACCTGGAGTACAGTTGGCAAGCACTGCCACTAGACATATTTCAACAGTTTCACCAAGTTGTTCAGGGAACAGACTGCTCAGATTTGAGTTTCTTGTTGGGGGAGGGAAAAGGTCATTTGAAGGTATGTTGATTTTCAGACTGTTTTTCATCAAATCTAATGTTAATATTAGATTTTAATTATTAAAATTTTGTTAATTGTTAATATTTTGAGTTTTAAATGAGCTGGGGTGGAGGCAGGTGTCTCATTCATCAGAAGCTAATTATGTACAGTATAAGACAGCATTTATAATATGTCTGACTACTTCAAAATTTAAGGCAGTTTAATACTCAGTGAATCAAGATATCTGTTCCTTTTAAAGTGAGATAGGAGTGCTCCAATATGTCTTCATTTTTCTTTGCTCAGTCATTTCAAGTAATATAAGCATATGGACAAGTTTTAGGTACTACAAGTTGAGACTGATTCTTATTCTTTGGTCCCTTGTCAATGCATAGAATTAGATGATAATGCTAACAGTGCAGTAGATTTGAGCTCTGAAACTGGTCGACATGGCAGTGATACCCTAGTGTGTCTTCAAGAGCAACACACTCTTTTAAAGACTGTGTTTTAAAGAATAGCTGTGCATTCACTTCTTTCTCATTATCACTTACTAGCTCTTTTTTTTTTTTTTTAACTATGGCCATTATCAGTTCAGTTCAGTTCAGTCACTCAGTCGTGTCTGACTCTTTGTGACCCCATGAATCGCAGCACGCCAGGCCTGCTTGTCCATCACCAACTCTGGGAGTTCACTCAGACTCATGTCCATCGATCGAGTCAGTGATGCCATCCAGCCATCTCATCCTCTATCGTCCCCTTCTTCTCCTGCCCCCAATCCCTCCCAGCATCAAAGTCTTTTCCAATGAGTCAACTCTTCGCATGAGGTGGCCAAAGTACTGGAGCTTCAGCTTTAGCATCATTCCCTCCAAAGAAATCCCAGGGTTGATCTCCTTCAGAATGGACTGGTTGGATCTCCTTGCAGTCCAAGGGACTCTCAAGAGTCTTCTCCAATACCACAGTTCAAAAGCATCAATTCTTCGGTGCTCAGCTTTCTTCACAGTCCAACTCTCACATCCATACATGACCACAGGAAAAACCGTAGCCTTGACTAGACGGACCTTAGTCGGCAAAGTAACGTCTCTGCTTTGGAATACACTATCTAGGTTGGTCATAACTTTTCTTCCAAGGAGTAAGCGCCTTTTAATTTCATGGCTACAGTCACCATCTGCAGTGATTTTGGAGCCCCCAAAAATAAAGTCTGACACTGTTTCCACTGTTTCCCCATCTATTTCCCATCAAGTAATGGGACCGAATGCCATGATCTTCGTTTTCTGAATGTTGAGCTTTAAGCCAAATTTTCACTCTCCTCTTTCACTTTCAACAAGAGGCTTTTGAGTTCCTCTTCACTTTCTGCCATAAGGGTGGTGTCATCTGCATATCTGAGGTTATTGATATTTCTCCCAGCAATCTTGATTCCAGCTTGTGTTTCTTCCAGTCCAGCGTTTCTCATGATGTACTCTGCATATAAGTTAAATAAGCAGGGTGACAATATACAGCCTTGATGTACTCCTTTTCCTATTTGGAACCAGTCTGTTGTTCCATGTCCAGTTCTAACTGTTGCTTCCTGACCTGCATAGTTGCATGTAAAAACCCACTAAAACTACTTTAATTAAAAGAAGTGGGGTTACAGAAGTATGTGTACCCCCACAGGCATTCTCACAGGTATTCAAAAGCAGGAAATGAGGTCTATGTGGACCTCAGAGGACCTGGAATCAGAATGCTAAAAACCAGACCTCACTCTTCATCTCTCGGGGACCACAGAGTCCCTCAGTTCTTGTGGTGAGCATCTTAATGCCCCTGCCAACCACCACCCCTCAATTTCTCTGTCCCTTATTCTGTGTCTGCATTGTGGGCTTACTCCAGCATGGCTGTTTGCCATGAATTTATAATGTCTCTAGCACCCACTGCTGCTGCTGCTGCTAAGTCGCTTCAGTCGTGTCTGATCTGTGCGACCCCACAGACGACAACCCACCAGGCTCCTCTGTCACTGGGATTTTCCAGGCAAGAACACTGGAGCAGGTTACCATTTTCTTCTCCAGTGCTTGCATGCATGATAAGTCACTGCAGTCATGTCTGACTCTGTGCGACCCCATAGACGGCAGCCCACCAGGCTCTTCTGTCCCTGGGATTCTCCAGGCAAGAACACTGGAGTGGGTTGCCATTTCCTCCTCCCTAGCACCAACTACTACCTGGCAATTGTACATGTCACGTGCTCAAGAGCAGAAAGCTGATTGGATTAGCTGAGAGTTTAGAGGAGAGTCACCAAGTTAGAATGGCTGTCTTTGGGCCAGGTATCCATCTCAGAGCTAGTCACCTGTACTTGAGTGATCTGTGGCTGTGGTGTGAGGATGGAGTCATAGGGCGCCCAGAAGCACCTCTTTCAGAACCCATGAGCAGTGTGGGCAGTTATGGAGCATGTCTGTTGCTCTTACAGCTGCCAGAATCCTTATTCCTTCAAGAGTGTTTGGAAGCAGCAGGGTTGAGTGTTTACCTCCCCCCAACACCTATCGTAACCCAGCACTCCCCTTCTTGTTTCCTTCCACCATCAGCAGATATGTTGTGTTTCTCTCACTTTATTTGCTGTCTGTCTCTCTTTTCCTGTAATGAGAATGCTCGGGTTGCTAATCCCAGCTTCCGAAATATGGCAGAAGCTAATTCCCAGGCTTCTAAATATGACAGAGTTCTGCTTCTCTATCCCCCTTTTTTTTGCCACTTTATTTTTTTTTAATTGCAGGATAATTGTTTTACAGAATTTTGTGCTTTTCTGTCAAACATCAACAAGAATCAGCCATAGGTACACCCATGTCCCCTCTCCTCCAACTTCCCTCCCCTCTCCCTCCCCATCCCACCCTTCTGGATTGTCAGAGAGCTCCTGTTTGAGTTCCCTGAGTCACACAGCAAATTCCCCTTGGCTATCTATGTTACATATGCTATTGTAAATTTCTGTGTTACTTTCTCCATACGTTCACCCCCTCCCTCCTCCACTCCCCCAGTGTCCATAGGTCTGTTCTCTATGTCTGTTTCTCTATTGCTGCCCTGAATAAATTCATCAGAACCATCTTTCTAGATTCCATATATATGCATCATTGCAGCACTATTTGCAATAGCTGGAACATGGAGGCAACCTAGATGTCCATTGACAGATGAATGTATAAAGAAGCTATGGTAAATATAGACAATGGAATCAGTTCTCTGTCCCTTTTACTTCCTACTGTTTTTCTCTCTCTGGTTCTTCAGGCTACTATGACCACTGAGTGCAGCAAAATCTCTGGGCCTGATTCTCCTTGAGGTTATATGGTCCCTTGCCTTCACGGCCAAAGAGAAATAAAGATCAGTGAATTCATTAATTCCATTAAGCTACTTTATGCCCCAGGAGTGTGCTAGAAGAGTGCTTCTCCGGCTTTCAGCGTGCACATGAAATACCTGGGGATCTTGTTAAAATGTAGTTTCAGGAGCTATGTTCTGGGGTGTGAGAACCTGCATCTTTAAGAGACTCCCAGGTAGTACGGATGATGCTGATGAAATAACAGTACTTTGAGTCAAAGATTAGAATCATATATTCAACTATGATCTTCTTGATGGAATGGACCATGTTTTAGGAATCTTTATCTGTCTTTCCATGGCTGGCACTGTACCTGGAATGTGAAAGTTATTCAGAAGTTGCTTGGGTTATGATTAAACTGAACACACAGGAAATATAGGCCTTTCTATGCCTACTTTTTTTTAAGTGGGTGGTTTTCAAACACTGCTAGAAATCAGTGAAAATTTCTTAAGGGTCTGATTATGCAAAGGACAAGGAAAAGTATTTTTAAAATTACAATCCCAGTCTTCAAGGAAAACACTGACATCTTTTCTGCTAACTCTACTATGTCTTTGCTGGAAATGTGAAATAATTTTAGAATTATGGGGGTAGCAGAATGAGCCTATTTATGCTACTAGCATTTGACCTCAAATATTTTTTTATGTCATTTTCCTGTGTACAGTGAGCTAATGTGACTGTTGTGGTGTTAATGTGTAATGAGCCATGTAAGGATTGAGTTTCATGCCTGGAACAGGGTAAGTGATCACTGCTAATACTGTTAGTAGTGGTAGTAGAAGAAGAAACAGTAGTAGTAGTATTTAAGATTATTTTATCCTGCTAACTCAGCTTAGGAAAATACTTTGTTCTCCCTCTTCTTCTCTAAGTCCATACATTATCCTAATAAGAGATTTCACTTTGTAGGGCTTACCTACAATTTAGTCTTAATATCATCCTTGTTTGGAATTTAAAGTTAAAGGAAAGTGAATTTTAGAACTCAACTGTATACACTATAGCAGAAGGATGAAAGAAGCCTTTATTTTTATACCTTGCAGCTAGTTAAATTGATCTTTTCACTCCAATGTCTTCATAAATTTATTCGTGAGAAAAAATTAATGTGCTTAGCAGGGTCTCCCTAAACCTCTCCAACCATTTTGGATGGGACAGAAAATACAGACACATACACAAAAATATATGCATACACACATATATACATACATAAATTCACAGGTAAATTACAAGTGTATGTTTGATAATGTCATCTTCGGAAAGGAAGCAGTTGGAGCAAGCAAGGAAAGGACTATTGAACCCATAAGTATTGGCTTAGATATTAGTTATAAGTGATAAACATCTATGTAATGAATAACATCTGTATTCTTCAACAAATAGGGCCAGTAAACTGATGTACCTTCTGCACAAAGCAGAAAACAGTTGGTGATAAAGGAGCAATTCTTGATTCATCATACATTTTAAAATTTCTAGAATAAAATTGGCAGACCATCTCTTTTTTTTACCATATAAAGAAGGGCATCACCATGATTGTCCATGTGGAAAAGGAAAGGCTGGTTGGAGCAGCAGTGTAACTGTTACATAGGTGCCATCATTAAAGAAATCTCCCCTCCTGGGGAAGGTTGGCACATGAGCCTGTGAGTCATAACTATTATCGTTGTCTTGTTGAGGAGAAGCGCTTACAAAGAAGACCTAGGAACATCATTTATTATTCTTTCATTACCTAGTTCCTTTTTCATTACCTATGTAACCCAGATGTAACCCACGTGTCAGCTGCCTGGATCGCTTCAAGTCCTCCAGTGTGCCAAGGTCAGCTTGTTCTCTAAAATATAATTAAAATGGGCTCAAATCACAGACTCATGTACAGGGAGTTCCCAGCATTCCTTCCAATATTTACAGCAGTTGTAAGTGAAGCCTTTGTCTCTCCTGGACTCTTGGCTTCTGAGCTCCTCCTTATGCTGATTTCACACAAGAATTAAAACAAAACAAAACAAAAAAACCCTGAAATACCCTGTGCCGCCCACATAATTTATTTAAATCAACTTGAGTAATGCAAGTGGAAACACTTCAATAAGTATAAAGAGCTACCTACGGGAGGTAATAATCTTAACTAAATGAGAAAGTGACATAAGGCGTTGTGAATGCTCCAGGGTAGACTTGAAGAGGAAAATCTGAAGGTAATGAAACAATATCCACTCATTTCATCTGGCTGAAAATAGAGAAAAGGATGAAGTCCTGGCAGGATTGTGAAATAAAGTCGGATTGTCTGTGGGTTATAATAAGAAAAAAATTTACCCATGAAACTTTAAAAGGGAACAACAACAAAAAGTTAGTCATGGGATTACCAGAACCCAAAAGAAATATTTAACACCAGAAGAGAGCAGGGCCACCAGAAGGCTTTGAAGCCAGTTGAGCTGGTAATTAGAAGGAACAACTTTGCTCATCCTTTTTAAGAAAGCAAATCCACATGGCCTTTGTCTCATTTTCTGGTAACTGCCAGAGCTGTCCTTGAAGCAGTAAGTTGCCAGCATGTTAATCAGCTGCTTCCACAGCGCTGTGTATGCACAGCATTCAGCCTGCTTGTGTCTTACATTGTTTTTCCAATAATTTGTTCCCAGCCTTACTTCAGAAACCATTTTGAACATGATAATCATAGCTTCCCAACTCCCCACATCATGCTGTGTGATCAAATCTTCAGACTACCTAGATGGACTGTATATCCTTTCAGTTGGACTAAAGAAAGTTCTGGTCAATGAGGCTTTTTTTTTCCTTGTAAGAGTAGAATATAATTCACTTGGGCTTCCCTGGTGGCGAAAGAATCTGCCTGCAATGCAGGAGACCAGGGTTGTATCTCCAGGTTGGGAAGATCCCCTGGAGGAGGAAATGCCTACCCTCCAGTATTCTTGCCTGGAGAATCCCATGGACAGATGAGCCTGGCAGGTTACAGTCTGTGGGGTCCCTAAGAATCAGACACGACCGAACAACTAACTTCTACTTTTCTTTCAATAGTTCATTTATCTTGGGAACTTTTAAATTTATGGGCTTTCCTTGTGGCCCAGCTGGTGAAGAATCCGCCTGCAATGAAGGAGACCTGGGTTCCATCCCTGGGTTGGGAAGATCCCCTGGAGAAGGGAAAGGCTGCCCACTCCAGTATTCTGGCCTGGAGAATTCCATGGGCTGTAGAGTCCATGGGGTCGCGAAGGGTCGGACACGACTGAGCGACTTTCACTCACTTTAAATGTATGTCACAAGTTTTATTCTACATCGGTTGAAAGTCCAGTCAGACAAGATTGATCACAAAATGGAAATACATATTTGCCTTCAAGGAAAAGTTGAGGGAGAATTTAAAACAAGAAAGCGGTAAGTATATGAAAGAGAATGTGGAATGACGTAGCCAGCTCCCCCTGCATTCCGGGGCCCCAGTCACCTGAGTGGGTGCCCTGACTGCTGTCTCCGCCTGCGGGCTACCCTTTCAGGCCTGTCTCCAATGTTCCTGTTTCAGCAGGGTTGCCTGAGCCCCTCATCCCTCAGAGGGAGAGTGCACAAGGCAGAGACTTTTTGTTGGAGGGAGATGGGGATTGGAGTCACAGGAATGGACAGGAGTGGGTGAGGGAGACCCCTGCAGGACTGTAGGGCCTGAGGAGAAGAGGCAGGCAGGAGGGGTTGCCAACTGAGAGACACCGGGGGCCAAAGCCCTCCTTCTTCATGACCTGGCCCCGTGCTGCGTGTGTGGAGGGCAGACTTAGGCCCTCTCAGGAGCCTGATACTAATGAGCAGTCACAACTTGTGGGGCTCTGAAGACACAGAGGGGAAAAGGGTCGCTACAGGCCTGGGTCATTTTCCTGCCCCTTTCTCTGAGAGAACGGTTCAGCATAGCCAGGTCACTGTGCAAGCAGGGAGGATTGCCCAGGAGACTGTGATGAGCTAGGACACTTAGAAAGTTCCCCCCCTCTCCCCAAAGACACCACAGGCATGTCCGCTTCTACTAACGTCTCAGAGGTTCACTTGGCCCAATTTACTTTTGGGCCAGGGTGGTGACATGCTTCACTGGAGTTCTTCTTTCCAAGGTTTTCCTCTAAGGTAAAGGAAAGTTTTCAGGAATGCCCTTCACACCGACAGATGAGATGCCAACATGGCCCGCCACCAGAAAGGGTAGGTGTTGGAGAGCCAAACCTGTATACCGTAGCACTCTGTACAAGATGTTATCATCCCAAAGCAGCTCACAGTAGACTTATCCCCATTTTACAGCCTGAGAGTGAATTGTGATGACATTTCTCAAGATAAAAAGAAAGCACTGAAGCCCGTATGACTTCCTTTGTCAGTGTCTGCATTTGTCTAAGCTGCTTTGAGCCAGTCTGTAGCAGTGAAGCCATAATTCAGATGAAAACAATAAGAAATCACTTAAAGCCAGTGTACATGGAAGTGAGTAGCCCACATGACTACTGTTTTTAGTGCAGAAATATATTCAAGATCAAAGCCATTAATGTTTGCCTATTTTATTTAATCATGTGCCTTTTACCTGGAAGATGCAGGTCTTATACAAATGAGTGTACACGGAAAGTTTCAGGCTTTATGCTGTCCAAATTAAATTCTGAAAAGCCAGAAAATTCATCATTTTGACATCTCTTTGCAGATGCAGAATGTGTGTTAAAATATCTCTTGAAATGTGTCTTGTTTACTTAAGGAATACATTTAGCAGATCATGTTAATTAGAAGTAATATCTGAGTAAAATCTTGCATAATGTATCTTGTTTGAAACATAAAAATCAGGGGCTAATTTCCCAAGTTGTGAGAATGGATTTCCCTCTCATTACCTGTATTTTGGATTTTGAGGTTTTCTTGTAAGTAAAAGTTCATAGCGTCTTGAGTTTTTACAGCATTGCTTGAGTTTTCAGCATCCCCCCCTTTGCAACCATGAAATTAAAAGACGCTTACTCCTTGGAAGAAAAGTTATGATCAACCTAGATAGTATATTCAAAAGCAGAGACATTACTTTGCCGACTAAGGTCCGTCTAGTCAAAGCTATGGTTTTTCCAGTGGTCATATATGGATGTGAGAGTTTGACTGTGAAGAAAGCTGAGCGCAGAAGAATTGATGCTTTTGAACTGTGGTGTTGGAGAAGACTCTTGAGAGTCCCTTGGACTGCAAGGAGATCCAACCAGTCCATTCTGAAGGAGATCGGCCCTGGGATTTCTTTGGAAGGAATGATGCTAAAACTGAAGCTCCAGTACTTTGGCCACCTCATGCGAAGAGTTGACTCATTGGAAAAGACCCTGATGGTGGGAGGGATTGGGGGCAGGAGGAGAAGGGGATGACCGAGGATGAGATGGCTGGATGGCATCACGGACTCAATGGACGTGAGTCTGGGTGAACTCCGGGAGTTGGTGATGGACAGGGAGGCCTGGCGTGCTGCGATTCATGGTGTCGCAGAGAGTCGGACACGACTGAGCGACTGAACTGAACTGAACTGAACTGAATCTAGGTTTACAGATATTATGTATTAAGAAATGGATAAGTTGGGGGAAGTTTTTGAAAAGAGACATGGCCGACTCTTGAAATTCCTTGTAAAGTATTATCGTCATATAAGTTGTATGAGGTGTGTCCTCTATAAGAATACCTCAGAAGCACAATTTTAGATATTGAGAACCTTTCTAACCATTCTCCATTTTGAGTTGGTGTGTGTGTGTGTGTGTGTGTGCGCGCGTGTGTGACAGATTTCATATAAATACAATTTTTATGGTGCATGGGTAAAAACTTCCAATTATATCTCTAAAACCATTTTCTATGGAATTCAGTGTTACCAAAATATGTAATGTTAAGTTTACCTTAAACCTCATTGACCTAAATAAACTCCATGAATAATAGACACAATTATGTAGTATAGCTTCTAGATTGAAAATTGTCATCATTTTCAAGAGAATGAATGGCTCTGGGGAAATGTACAGCTTAGGAATGACAAAACTGTCATTCACTCAAAACAAAATTGTGGAAATGACAGAGTTGAGCCCTGGGAATCCTCAAATTTGCCTTTAAACAATACCTTCTTCAAACTAGTGGTTACCAGTGGGGAGAAGAAAGGGGTAAAGGCAATATAGGGATAGGGAACTAAAGTGGGAACTATTAGGTATAAAATAAGCTACCAGGATATATGATACAACACAGAGAATATAGCCAATATTTTATAACAACTATAAATGGAGTATTATCTTTTTTGATAGTTTTTTATTTTATTATTGGAGTATCTTGCTTTACAATGTTGTTTGAGTTTCTGCTGTACAACAACATGAATCAGCTGTACGCATCCATATACCCCACCCTCTTGAATCTCCCTTCCACTCCCTCAATTTCTCAAACTTACTTGGCAGTAACCTTTTTTTGAGGTTTTCTGAGCACCTCAGGATGCACATGTTCCATGGAACCCACTTTGTGAAGCAGTGGGCTAGATTTAGTCATGTAGCCGCTACTCAAACAGCCGCTACTCCAGTTTGGCGAACCAAAAAGCTGCTGTTGCCAGCCCTGAGATGCAAAGAGCGAGTATAAAGTGTTGTGGTGCACGGTGCATTTAGAAATGTGGGTGTTGAAGCCGAGTTCTCTCTTCTCTGGTCTCTTCCAGGTGTTTCATCCCAAACATCTACGCAGCTCTGTTCACTGCAGCTCTTGTGCCGGTAACGTGCCTCGTGGTGGTGTTCGTGGTGTTCACCCATGCCTACCAGGTGAAGCCACAGTGGAGAGCATACGATGACGTCTTCAGAGGAAGGACAAATGCTGCAGGTTTGTAGGCAACTGTATTCGCACTTTGGAGCTGGGCACTTTAACGGAGGGAACAGGTCACTGAATGGTCTCTTTATCAAGAACAGGAAGGAGGTTAGACTCAGCTTTCAGCTCTGAAGCCAGAAGTTACAGTTCTCTGATTTCTCCTGCTCCTTGGGCCTTCCTTGCAATCTCTCTCTCTCTTCAGGGCTCTGCAGATTTCATTGCTGGTGCCAGTTTTGTCCCTAAGATATTAATATTCAAGTAAATGACTCAGAGCTGCTTCTCCAAGCATTTTTCAACTCAAGCAGTAACAACCTGGGTTCAACCTGTGAAGTCTGTTCATTTCTTGCAGACTCTGAGACTTTATCACAAGCAAACCATCCTAATGCTTGTGAGTGCTGTATTTTGCATGTGGAGTTCTGATTATGCGGACAGATGTTTAAAAACATATGTGACCAGACAGCTTCATAAGTGGCTACACATGTCTGGTTACTTAAGAGTGCAAGTCTTTCCAGCTCAAATTGGCTTTCACTACCAGCTCATTTTTTCCCTTTGAATCATACTTAACACCGGTTTTTATGATCTGATTCTTTTTCTGTTGTTAGATTAGAGTCTCTTAGGAATGTTTTTAAGGAACAATAACCAACCTACATACAGAAAACTCAGTCTAAGATGGTTTGAGTGACTGGAATGTTGAGAATCTAATGAGCTGGGGAGTGGAGGAATCCCTCTTGGGCCAAGAGGAAGACTAGTCTTTTCTATAAGATCAGTTAAAGATAAGTCAGTTGCTCAGTCGTGTCCAACTCTTTGCGACCCCATGGACTGAAGCCTGCCAGGCTCCTCTGTCCATGGAATTTTCCAGGCAAGAATACTGGAGTGGGTTGCCATTTCCTTCTCCAGGGGATTTTCCTGACCCAGGGATTGAACCCAGGCCTCCACCATTGCAGGCAGACTCTTTACCATCTGAGCCACCAGGGAAGCCCAAGTCTTTTCTAAGCTTTTGCAAATTCTAAAACCAAAGGAATGAGAGAAGTTCTTCACATGTTAAGTGCTGTCCAGAGTTTAAGCAAGATACCATCCAGAAGTCACTTAGAATAGTGTCTAATACATTATTAGAGGCTCAATAGATACTGTCTCTTATATGATAATGAAAAGATTCATTCTAACATAATAAAAGCCTCTAGTTCCTAAACTGTGTCAGGGAAGATGCAAAAAGATTTT
Source organism: Aepyceros melampus (assembly GCA_006408695.1). NCBI lineage: Eukaryota > Metazoa > Chordata > Mammalia > Artiodactyla > Bovidae > Aepyceros > Aepyceros melampus. The sequence continues at coordinate 134,181 of SJXQ01003913.1, read as the reverse complement.
CTTTGTAGTGTAAAGAGAAAAGACTCTTTTATATTAACTTATGGCGTAGTTTGTAGGAGAGCTGTATCTAGCCAACTCTTCCCTCTTCTCTCTGATTTAGCATGCAATTATTATGTGGGCAAAAATAGCACTTAAGGTTATGATTAAACTTAGATTTTTCCATTAGAAAAGCAATGTTCAATGTAGATATTGTACTTTTCATGGGACATAGAATTTATCCAGAAGCTGTGCTTCTATTCAACTTGAGATTCATTCTGTTAAAATACATATTCTCTTTTGAAGGCAAAGTTTGTCCCTAATAGCAAGATTTATTTTGTTCTGTATACTATATAGAAGTGCCAGTGTTTGCATGTTTCAGTAGTGATAACATCATAAAGGCCTAACCTAATGAGTTAGTCTTTTTCATTCCTCAATCACCTCTATGCCTTTTGGATATGATCCATGGATACAGTAGATAAACAATGCTCCAATTCTCTGAAAAACAGCTCTCAAGCATTGAACATAAAATCTCTAGAACACTTGTATCTCAACTGGCGAAACCTCTCTTACAATGAAATATATTAATAGAAGCATTGCTCTCATTATAGCTTTTCAAATAAAAAAAACAATTATGGCAGTTCTGATTTCCCTGTTCCCACTCAACCTAACAGTCATTATCTCACTTGGACTTTTAAACAGTGTTTTCCTAATTAGTCACTAGTTCCAGTTCTTGTCCGTTTCATTTTCTCAGATGTCTGTATTTCAGCAATGTCAAGTGGCTCCCCTCACTCTCTAGCTTTACAGTCATTCATCTTTATTGCCCAAAAGGAAGTCCAGGCTCTTTATAACACTAGAGTCTCTATGCATTCACCCCAGGCCGTCTTGTACCCCCAAGTTAGTTACGCTCAGCCTACGTTCTGACCATGTCATTGATTCAATTGTACTCATTCTTGAAATTACCTGATCTGTCATCTTTGCTCATGTAAGATGCCCTCTATGAACTCCTCATCATTAGTTGATAAAAAAAAAAAAACCTCATGTGTTTAGTAAGTAATGAGAGAAAATGTAGATGAAGGAGAGGTGTAAGGGACTTACTATGCTCCCTTAATCTATCCTAGCTCCCCAAAGCCATCCTCAATAAAGGCATCATCTAAGTAACAAATGTGTGCTGAACAGTCCCAAGTTGACTCCTTCCAACAAGATACTGCTCACTTTCTTGTTGTGGAAATTATGGAAGCTCCCAGTATGCTACTTCTTCCATGAAGACTTTGAAATTAACATCTTTACTGCACCAAATAAGAATTACTCATTCTTCTATGATTTTAAAGCACTTTGCCCCTATGGCCATTAGAGCCCTTAACACTTACTTCAGAATGGAATGGTGACTTGTTTTGGTGTGTGTGGCTGATTTCCTTAATAAATTATGGATTCCTAAAGGGCAAGGACCATTTATTATTCATCTCTGCATCACCAGAGCCTTGTGGAGTGCTTAGTGGATAGCAGGAGCATAATTAGTATTTGTTGACTGAATAAACTAATAATCATCTATGCGCCATAAAATCTTATAATTATAGGAATGCACCCGCAAGCTAAATATAGCATTAAGAGAAATCTGTCATATCATCCAAAGTAGAAATTATGGAATTTATCTCATTGATCTGTTTGTAGATACCCCTTTGAAATTTATTATTAGGACTATTATTTTTTCCTTCTATGATTCCCCAAACTATGTGTTCAGCCTTGACCTCTGACTTGATACTTCAGATTTTATTTGAAGCCTCGTTTAACTGTCCTCCACTTGAGTATGTTCTGCTTAGCTCAAATTCAAAATGTCAAGAAAAGAAATGTCTGTCTACTCAGGGCCATTTGATAATCTCTTTGAATCTGTCTGCTAAAATTTCATTGCCTTGACCTAAAAAATATTGCAAGATGGGACTGTAAATTCACGTTTTGCCCATTTTGCTGTTCCAAATGCATCGCAGTTAATGACAAGATATAACAAGACAATATTAAGAAGAAGATGAAATGGAGATCAGAAACACAAAGTGGAATGTAAGCTGGGCTGTAGCCAAGGGCCTGATGTTTTCTGGGTCCACACGCCTGTGAATGCAGAAGTGTCTCAACTGCTGTGGTGGTAAACTGGGATTTAGAGGTCTCACCCAGGGCAGGTAGACGGGAGCAGCAGCGCCTGCAGGAAAGGTGTCTGCAAAAGGACCGCCACTGTAGTGTGGGCTTTGGCTTAGGGGTCTGGGAGCCCAAGGAGAAAGCAGAGGAAGACTCTTGTCAGGTTCCTGGGCCAGACTCTCTAGAGTTCACAGTTTTATCTGCCATATTTGTATGTCATTGTGCGGAGAAGGCAAAGGCACCCCACTCCAGTACTCTTGCCTGGAAAATCCCATGGACAGAGGAGCCTGGTAGGCTGCAGTCCATGGAGTCGCCAAGAGTTGGACACGACTGAGCTACTTCACTTTCACTTTTCACTTTTCACTTTCATACATTGGAGAAGGAAATGGCAACCCACTCCAGTGTTCTTGCCTGGAGAATCCCAGGGATGGAGGAGCCTGGTGGGCTGCCGTCTATGGGGTCGCACAGAGTCGGACACGACTGAAGTGACACAGCAGCAGCAGCATTGGGGTAGAAGACCCAGGATATCAAGTTAGCCTTCTTTGGACAGGAAGGTTAAATGGAGGCCACCATAAAACCATTAGACAGAAAGAGGTAGCCAGAGAGGAAGACAGAGACTAGGGGGGAGAGAGTGAGCAAAGAAGCACATGCTTTCTACTCGACTGGCTGCAACATCAAAGATCCACACACTGGAAGAAAACTGGTGGAGACAGCCCTTCAAATCACCAATCAAAATGATAAACATAATCCAGAAAAATATATAAGGATAAACTATACATAATTTTGGTAATTATGTTCGACTCTTCAAAAAGATAAAGCAGGATCAGCAAACTATGCCCCTACCAGCCACTCACCTGTTTTCTCATTTTATCTATTTCTTTTTTCACAGCTTTATTGAGATATAGTTTACATGTCATAAAGTTCATCTATTTAAACTGTAGAGTTCATTGGTATTTATTATATTTATATAGTTGTGTAACTATCACCATAATCTAATTTTAAAATATTTTCATCATCCCTCAAAAAACCCCATACACGTTAGCAGTCACTCCCCATTCTCCACTTCCCTCGGCCCTAGGTAACCATTAATCAGCTTTCTGTCTCTGGAGATTTGTCTGTTCTGCACATGTCTTATAAGGGGATCATAGAATAGGTGGTCTTTCAGATCTGGCTTCTTTCACTTAGCAGAGTGGTTTCCTAGTTTATCTATATAATAGCATGTATCAGGACTTAGTTCTTTTTGTTGCCAAATAATATTGCACTGGATGAACATACTACCTTTTTGCTTATCTGTTTATCAGTTGATGGACATTTGGATTGTTTTCGCCTTTTGGCTATTATGAAGAAGGTCCCTATGGACATTCATGTACAAGATTTTTTATTAATATATGTTTTCATTTCTCTTGGGTATATATACCTAGAATTGGAATCTCTGCATCCTGTGATAACTGTATGTTTAACATTTTGAGGAACTACAAAACTGTTTTCCAAAATAGCTCCAGTGATCTGCTTTGTAAGTAAAGGGTTTCTTTGCCACCCATCCACACCCATTTTTTTACATATATTCTTGACTGCTTTCACAATACAGAGTTGAGTATATGTAGTTAAATAAAAGCCATGTGGCCTGAAAAATCTAGCATATTTAGTATCTGGCCCTGTGTAGAAAATGTTTGACCATCAATCCCTGACATAAAGGCAGATATATCCACTCAAAGCCCTTAAACATAAGAAGCAAAAATAGATATAAACAAAATAAAAACACAGACCAATATGAAAATGAAAAAAATTTCAAAAATCTTGGCAATGAAAATACTAGTAGTTGAAAATTTTAAATATCTTAATATTGAGATAAGATACAGATGAGACACAGAAAAGAGGGAATTAATTAGAATCTGAAACTAACATTGATAAATTAATCAGTGAAACCTGCAAAAAAAGAGAAAATAGGAAAACAGAGCTAAGAAGTATGAGAATACATTGCCAGAAGAAAAGAATACAGGGAATGGAGAAAAAGATTTGAAGAGGTAGTTGCTGAGAATTTTCTAGACTTGAAGAAAAAAATAACATAACTACACATAAATATCCATTGTTGAAAAAAAAAAAAGCAGAGGGAGGTGGAAGAATGCTAAAAAGTCTAGTATGTTAGTAAAGTTCTCATGTATATTTTTGAAAACCTGGATAGTAAATACCTTTTCTTTGCTTCTCATATTCCTTACTGTTAGAATAATTGGCACAAACCCCATTCAGGAGTTTGGAGTCTACAGTGGATGCAGATGCTGCCAAGTTCTCTAAAAATCCAAGTTTCAAAGCAGCACAGACTGGTCCCAAGCCTCTTCTCTTGTTTCCTATGAGATTCGTGCACACCCGTTGTACACTTTATACCCAAGAAGGGGGGCAGTTTTGATTATAGTCATCCCTCTGTATCACTGGGTTCTGTATTTGAAGATTCAACCAGCTATGAATCAGAACATAACAGAAAATAACACTTTAGAAAGTTCCAAAATGCAAAACTTTAGTTTGACACACTCTGACAACTATTTACATAGCATTTACATTGTGTTATAAGACTACTTGATCTGCCTCTTGAGAAATCTGTATGCGTGTCAGGAAGCAACAGTTAGAACTGGACATGGAACAACAGATTGGTTCCAAATAGGAAAAGGAGTACGTCAAGGCTGTACATTGTCACCCTGCTTATTTAACTTATATGCAGAGCACATCATGAGAAATGCTGGGCTGGAGGAGCACAAGCTGGAATCAAGATTGCCGGGAGAAATATCAATAACCTCACATATGCAGATGACACCACCCTTATGGCAGAAAGTGAAGAAGAACTAAAAAGCTCTTGATGAAAGTGAAAGTGGAGATGAAAAAGTTGGCTTAAAGCTCAACATTCAGAAAACTAAGATCATGGCATCTGGTGTCATCACTTCATGGAAAATAGATGGGAAAATAATGTAAACAGTGACAGACTTCATTTTTGGGGGCTCCAAAATCACTGCAGATGGTGACTGCAGCCATGAAATTAAAAGACGCTTACTCCTTGGAAAGAAAGTTATGACCAACCTAGATAGCATATTGAAAAGCAGAGACATTACTTTGCCGACTAAGGTCCATCTAGTCAAGGCTATGGTTTTTCCAGTGGTCATGTATGGATGTGAGAGTTGGACTGAAATCACTGCAGATGGTGATTGCAGCCATGAAATTAAAAGACGCTTGCTCCTTGAAAGAAAAGTTATGACCAACCTAGATAGCATATTGAAAAGCAGAGACATTACTTTGCCGACTAAGGTCCATCTAGTCAAGGCTATGGTTTTTCCAGTGGTCATGTATGGATGTGAGAGTTGGACTGTGAAGAAGACTGAGCGCCAGAGAATGGATGCTTTTGAACTGTGGTGTTGGAGAAGACTCTTGAGAGTCCCTTGGACTGCAAGGAGATCCAACCAGTCCATTCTGAAGGAGATCGGCCCTGGGATTTCTTTGGAAGGAATGATGTTAAAGCTGAAACTCCAGTACTTTGGCCACCTCATGCGAAGAGTTGACTCACTGAAAAAGACTTTGATGCTGGGAGGGATTGGGGGCAGGAGGAGAAGAGGACGACCGAGGATGAGATGGCTGTGTGGCATCACTGACTCGATGGACGTGAGTCTGAGTGAACTCCAGGAGTTGGTGATGGACAGGGAGGCCTGGCGTGCTGCGATTCATGGGGTCGCAAAGAGTCAGACACGACGGAATAACTGAACTGAACTGAATCTCGAGATTATTTTAAATATTCCAGAGGATGTGAGTAGGTTATATGCAAATACTACACCATTTTATATAAAAGACTTGAGCATCCTTGAATTTTAATTTCCTACAGAGTTCTAGAACTAATCCCCCATGGATAGAGGGAAGACTGTAGTCTCAAGCAGGTACAGCCTATTTCTCTACAATTCCAAGCATGCAAAAGTGACCCTTTTTCCTAATGCAGGTGAGATGGTTTATGGTTTAGCTTTATTTTGCCCTGCATTTTTAAATTGAATGAGCATTATCAGATATTGCAGTTAACCCTTGAAGAGCATGGATTTGAACTGTTCAGATTCACTTACACGCAGATTTTTTCTGTAGCTATGTACTACAGTACTATAGGCTTCCCAGGTGGCTTAGATGGTAAAGAATCTGCCTGCAATGCAGGAAACCCAGGTTCAGTCCCTGATCCAGAAGGTCCCCTGGAGAAGGGCATGACAACCTGTGTCCATAGGATTCTCCAGGCAAGAACACTGGAGTGGGTTCCCATACCCTCCTCCAGGGGATCCTCCAGACTCAAGGATTGAACCTGGGCCTCCCACATGGCAGACAGATTCTTTACCATCTGAGCCACCAGGGAAGCCTAAAGAATTGGACACAACTGAGTGACTTTCAGTTTTACTTTTCACCGTACTATACCACTTGCTGTTGGCTGAATCCTCAAAAGCAGTAAATATATATATTATTATGTACAGAACTATAAAGTTATTATGGGGATTTTTAACTTCGAGGGGTGTGGCATCCAACCTGAGCATTGTTCAAGTGTCAACTGTATGAGATAGTATTATGAGAAATACATTCTCAAATAATAAATCAAGTGTTGAAAGTTGGGACTTCCCTGGCAGTCCAGTGTTTATAAGACTCCATGCTTCTGCTGCAGGATAACGTGTTCTCTTCCTGGTTGGGAAATCAAGATCACATATGCTGCATGGTGTGGCCAAAACAACAGTAAAAAAAAGAATTGAAAGTAAATCCCCTTTTCTTACAGAAGCACGGTTTCCTGATGTTTCAAACTGCTAGGTTTTAAGTATTTTTGATCAAACCTTGTAAAGAGTTTTGTTTTTTGTTTTTTTTTTTTTGCCTATATACAAATTACTTTTAGCAATGAGTGAAATGCATTATAAGAAGGAAAGGTCAATTTATAGTTTCCTTAGCTAAGCTGCTTTTCATTTTTTCATAACTGGAATAATTATGATTACATGTTTATCTTAGAGATTTAGAGATGTTGGTAAACAAATGTGATGAGTCAGCATCAGGCCTGTTTGAATAACTTAAGAGCTTGCATTAGTTATTCTGCTGGACCTGGCCTCTTCCATATTTCCATAGAACTGTTTTCCCAGTAATACTCTTGTGCAGATTGGTTGTGCCTGACAATAGGAGCAATTTTTCAGCAACACTTGTGTGTTGATTGTGTCTGCCCAGTATCAACCCATTATGCTCGCTCTCTCTCTCTCTTTTTTTTTTTTAGTGACTTTTTTGCTCCTGACATCCCTTAATTTCAGAGCTCAAATTTCCACTGAAATCCAGAGGAAATGGAGAGCAGAGGAAGAGCTGCTAGTAAATAAAATATACTCTCTGCTGTAGTCTCCAGAGATGGCCTCTGTCAGTCCCTCCCTTTCTGAGCGTGGCTGGAACAGTGATGTCAGTCTGTCTTCCTTCTGTGCCCTGTTGGTTACTCAACTGCTAAGTAACAGATTTTCAAAAGTTGATGGCTCCTAGTGAAATTCACTGGCCCCCTCCTTCAGCGAAGTGAGTGCGCGGTGAGAATGAGTCAGGGTAAAGGTATGTTCCCTGAACTCAATTTCAGTGTCTCAAACAGCCTTTTAAACAAAGCCTGTAATTTTAGGGTTTGATTTTGATCTCTGGCAATGATAAGCTTGTCTCTCCTTTTAGGCTCAATAGAATTTACTGACTTTTTCTGATTCATCAGCCAGTTCTTATGATTCATGGATCGGGAAGGAAAATTAATTTGAATGAAAAGAGGAAGTAGATGATTACAAATCCCTTTCTTATAAAAATCCCACACATATGTTTCAATATGATACGTAAAAATGTAAAGGTGGCTTGATCCAGCTGGCTATGTATAACATGAATCTGAGGTAGTTGGAATCTCCTGGTGCAATAATGGCTACTTCTCTGCTTGGTAACATATTTGAGAATGAATGCTTCTATTTCTTCTCAGATTCCATTTCTTTATATTTACTAATACTAAGGTAAATCAAGATTCCATTGCTATTACAAAAATCACTGAAAGCCAATTATAATATTATAAAGTATCATCCCTTGTATCCTGAGAATGAGTGACATGTCTTCTCCTGGCATCTTAAGATATTTCTAAAAGAGTCCAAGGAAACTCATTAAAAGCCCAAGGAAAAAGAAGAAGAGGAAATCAGTTCAGTTCAGTCGATCAGTCATGTCTGACTCTTTGCGACCCCATGGACTGCAGCACACCAGCTTCCCTGTCCATCACCAGCTCCCAGAGCTTACCCAAACTCATGTCCATTGAGTTGGTGATGCAATCCAACCATCTCATCCTCTGTCATCAGGGTCTTTTCAAATGAGTCAGGTCTTCGCATCAGTTTGCTCAAGTATTAGAGTTTCAGCTTTAACATCAGTCCCTCCAAGGATCACTCAGGACTGATCTCCTTCAGAATAGACTGGTTGGATCTCCTTGCAGTCCAAGGGACTCTCAAGAGTCTTCTCCAACACCACACTTCAAAAGCATCAATTCTCTGGCGCTCAGCTTTCTTTATAGTCCAACTCTCACATCTATACATGACCACTGGGAAAACCATAGCCTTGGCTAGATGGACCTTTATTGGCAAAGTAATGTCTCTGCTTTTTAATATGCTGTCTAGGTTGGTCATAACTTTCCTTCCAAGGAGTAAGCGTCTTTTAATTTCATGGCTGCAGTCACCATCTGCAGTGATTTTGGAGCCCCAAAAATAAAATCAGCCACTGTTTCCTTATCTATTTGCCATGAAGTGATGGAACTGGATGCTATGATCTTCGTTTTCTGAATGTTGAGCTTTAAGCCAACTTTTTCACTCTCCTCTTTCACTTTCATCAAGAGGCTTTTTAGCTCCTTTTCACTTTCTGCCATAGGGTGGTATCATCTGCATATCTGAAGTTATTGGTATTTCTCCCAGCAATCTCGATTCCAGCTTGTGTTTACTCCAGCCCAGCGTTTCCCATGATGTACTCTGCATATAAGTTAAATAAGCAGGGTGACAATATATAGCCTTGACATATTCCTTTCCTATTTGGAACCAAATAGCTCCTAGTTAATGCAATACACACTGTGCTGTGTCCTACAAAGATGGCCACCATCAGTTATTTCCCTCCCCTGATGTGTCCTGCTCCCCACATAAAGCGGTGGAGTCTGTTTCCCCTCCCTTTAACTTTTTGGACTTGCTTAGAAAGTGAAAGTGTCCATTGATAAGTTGTGCCTGACTCTTTGCAACCCCGTGGGCTGAGCCCACCAGGCTCCTCTGTCCGTGGAATTCTCCAGGCAAGAATACTGGAGTGGGTTGCCATTCCTTCTCCGGGGATCTTCCTAACCCAGGGATCAAACCTGGGTCTCAGACTTGCTTAGACCAAGATAATGTGATGGAAGTGATACTGCCCCATAATGAGTCAAGCATTTAGGAGGACAGGCAGTTTCAGCTTCCTTTTTCTTGGAAGCCAGCCACAATGTAAGAAGTCTGATTACTCTGAGACAACCATGATATTAGCATCTCCAAGCTAACTGTATGGAGTGACTACATGAATAGGCATAATTAACCCGCCTCCAGGCTTCCCAGCTAGCTCAAACAGTAAAGAATCCACCTGCAATGCGGCAGACCTGGGTTCAATCCCTGGGTGGGGAAGATCTCCTGGAGAAGAGCATGGCAACCCACTCCAGTATTCTTGCCTGGAGAAGCCCCATGGACAGAGGCACCTGGTGGGATACAGACCATGGGATCACAAAGAGTCGGACATTACTGAGCAACTAACACATGAGCCTGCCGTTGTTTCAAGCATCCCAGCTCTGATTCCAGACCCAGGAGTGAAGAAGCCTTCTTGTCGGATCCAGCCCAAGTAGACACCACACAGAACAGAAAACTGCCCAGCCCGGATTGTAAAATATTTTAAGCCACCAAGTTTGTTATGTAGCAATCAATAGCTGAAACACTGTGGTTCTGGTGTCCTGATTTTTTGCACATCAGAATTCTAAGTATGTCATTGTCATTTCAAATTTTATTGTCATTTTTATTTTATTGCATTGTTTTAATTTTTATTGCTTGTCATTCCAAACACATATTGCAAAATTCTAAGTCTACCATTGTTATTTTAAATTTTACATGGTTTATAAATACAAATGAAAAACACATATGCTTTTTTTCCTAAACCCAAATTGAGGTTTCCACTGAAGCAAAGTAAAAGTAATCTTACCTAGTAATAGTACATACTTAAATCAGATCCAGAATGACCAATATTACAGGTTTCCCATGTCCTGGCAGAAAACTGCTTGTTTGCAGTCTACTCCCAGTTCCATTGCTGAAAAGAAAATAAAAAACAATACCTAAGGACCAAAGGAAAACCCCAGAACTCCTCGCTGCACAATAAGCAGTCTCTTCCACTTGAGCTTTAAAAAAATCGTTGTGAGCCCAGTTTAGTTTCCCATATTTTATCAGTAATGCTGGGGAAAATCCAAAATATTTAAAAAAACATTTTGGATGCTCATCCCCTGCTTAGATTTATATCTGTGACCTCAGTCTTCAAAGATTCAATTCAGAATCTTTGAACCTTAAAGATGATATGTAGTTGTTCAATGTGTATTGCCTTTTTTTTTTTTCTTTATTGTTATTGACTGGGGACTTGATATTGCTCATTAAAATCTCCTAGAACTTTAACATCAGGAATTAGTTTGCTAGGGCTTAGAACATTAAGATAAAAAGTAAAAATTAAAATCAAAGAGTCGCGAGAAAGCTTACATTTCTGTTTGAACTCCTGATTTCCACATGTAACCAAAGAAGAAAAGGGACTAGTAATTTGTGGCAGAGCTGGGTCTTTCCGAAACTCAAGTTTCCCAAATGTTTATACCTCAGGGACTGCCTTTTACCTAGTCTCTGTTTAAAACTGATGAGGACAAGGGTGGTTCTCTCTTTAGGCTATTTCAGTACTAAAGCTTCAATTTCAGTTTATTTTCAAGGTGGATAGGGGGCATAGAGCATGGATGTAGTAGGATTGGGAGAGAATAAAAGCCTGGACTGCATGTAAGTGGCAGCTATGGGTGGACTTTAGCCCTGGTGGTATCGTCATTATCATCGTAACAGCTACTGATTGCTGGTATACCAGCACCCTGTGCTAAGCATTTTGTGTATATTATCTCAATTTTCATAAGAATCTTGTGAAGCACGTATAGTGAGACAAGAAAATGAAAGAAACGAGAGGCTTAGAGAGGTGTCCAGATTTGCAAAGCTGTTGAATTGTGCAGTTGGGGTTAGAACCACAAGTGACTCCTAAATTCCCCAGAGTCTCTTTACTGCCATCTCCAGTGCCTCACCATTTGCCATTTTGTCATCAAATCTTTCATTGAGAAAAATGACATGTAAACGTTAAATTAAACCTAGAGAGCTCTGATTCCATAAAAGGAATTGTTAGACTCCATGCCCCAGAAAGAATTTGAAGTGATTCAGGCTAGCAAATTATTTCCTCATCTTCTAATTTCCAAGAAAGACTGCCTTGTCTCTTTATGGTACTGAAATGTGCCTAGTTTTCCTCACTATTCACATATATAGTGCAGGCATAATAATAATATTTAACTTTATAGAGCTGTTTCAAGGATTAAATGTTAATTCATATTAAGTCTTTAGTATACTCTGAAACATAGTAAGCACGCAGTATGCATTGGTATTTTTATCAGCATAACAGCTCTTTCAGTATGTAACTGGTGCAGAATATTTTGTCCTGGATCATTCCTGTATATCTTTCAAATATGCGCCCCTCTTCCGTTCTTCATCATTAGGCCTGGTGTATATTAATCGACTCGAGTTGTCATAACGAAATGCCATAGACTGGTTGGTTTAAACAGTAGATATTTATACCTCACAGTTACAGAGGTTGAGAAGTCCCACAATTTGGGTGCTGGCCAATTTGGTTCCTAACAAGAGCCCTCTTCCTGGCCTGCAGATGACCATTCTCTTGCTATGTTCTTACTGGGAGGAGAGAAGGAAAGAGAAAGGGAGAGAGTCCGCTCATGTCTCTCCTTGTAAGGGCACGAATCCCATTGTGAGGACTCTACTCTCATGAATTAATTAACTCCTTATGTCCCTATTTCCAAATACTATCATATTGAGGATTGGAGTTTCAACATATGAATTTTACAGAGACTCAATTCAGTTCATAGCATGTAGCTTCTATCATCATCTCACAGCTCTTTTAAGACTGATATTTCTTGGATCTTGTCTGTCCCCCTTCCACATGGAACTTTTAAAAGGTTAAATTGACGGCATCATTCATTCATTCAATAGCAGTCCTGAGACTATAGGATAAAAGGAAAGTCTAATGTTTTCATGCATAAAGTTTCCATAGGCACAGCCATTCTGAATTCAGACATGATGTCTGCTAAGGTGAGGTGAAGTCGCTCAGTCGTGTCCGACTCTTTGCGACCCCGTGGACTGTAACCTACTAGGCTTCTCAGTCCATGGGATTCTCCAGGCAAGAATACTGGAGTGGATTGCCATTTCCTTCTCCAGAGGATCTTCCCAACCCAGGAATCGAACCCGGGTCTCCCGCATTGGAGGCAGACGCTTTAACCTCTGAGCCACCAGGGAAGCTTCTGGACTTAATAGTGGAACTGAATTCAGTCTCACTTGCTGAGTTCATCATTCATGGTGACTGGGCAGGAGAAGGAATGCAACTGAAAATAATTTCTTGATACCCATCATGAATAGGCTTCAGCAGAATGTTAGTGGAAGATATGATGGTACACATTTACAGCGGTTATCACAGACCATCAGAGTGGCATTGCTGCTCATATGCATTACACGTTCTTTGCCCTTCATCTGTTATTGACATAGGCATACCATTGCCATGCCTCAGCTTGACCCAGAGGGTCAGTGAAACTTTCCCAGTTGTTTGTAATTTTTATATATAGGCCGAGTTTTTCCATACATTTCCTTGGCAGTTTTTTTCCAAGTTAATTACAAGTTTACATTTTAATTTTCCTGGCATACTCCACTCTTTCACAGGACTTTCCCCGCTCCCCCCCCAATCCTTCTTTAGTTATCTTGGGAAAATTACCAATGAAGCGTTACTTTCTACTCTTTTGAAAGCTACATGAAACAGTTATTCATGTTTATTGCTTTGATCTAAGAGCACATTCATTTCTTTAATAGGTGACTGAAATCTTTCATTCAACTTTTGGTTGATAAAAATACAAGTTCTGATTTTTTAAAATATCTCTCTCAAATTTGTATTCAGACTATTGCCAAAGAATATGTTAAAACTCTACTGAAGAGTAAAAAAAATGAATTTTTAAGGCTATTTTATCTTAGAAAATCTATGCCATTGAAAACATATTCCCCTGTAACCTAGTCTGTGAGGCACCTCAATTAGTATCAACATGGAAATCTTGTGATACTCCATCGTTCTCTCTAATCAGGGAAGCAAGTAAGGTGTAAATTACATTTATTAATCTACATCTAACGTGTAAAATCCATTCATTATTTGCAACTTTTTTCTTTTATTCATTTTTGCCAGACTTGTTATTTAGAGAGGGCTTCCCTGATAGCTCAGTTGGTAAAGAATCTACCTGCAAGGCAGGAGACCCCAGTTGGATTCCTAGATTGGGAAGATCCTCTGGAGACGGGATAGGCTACCTGCTCCAGTATTCTTGGGCTACTTTCAATTTATTATTCAGTGTCTATGCAATTAAAAAAAAAAAATACATAGTTACTAAATAGTTGTTTGATCACACTTTAGTCAACTGGTACAATATTAAAGAGGACATCCAGAAATAAAGGAAAATAGAGTTGTTGGGACTAGGGAAATAGGGAGTGGGGACAAGTAGTCTGGGGAATTTACAGTTGTAGCATAAATTTCTTTAGAAGTGTATAGCTGGCACAATATCTATGATCACAGCACTATATTTAATAGTCAATGCATTATAAAACTCAAAATATTGAATGGAGAAAAAAGGCATTTTTATAAAAGTTGTTTTCTTCACCATATCAAAGGTGAAGCTTGAATTTCATTGGGCCAGTAGGCAATAACAAACTTGATTTGAACCTTTTATAAAATTACTCTTTGAGATGTCTTATCATAACCAAAATGGCACTCTCATAAACAAATTACTTTCCTACAACCAGTTGCAAGAGGCTACTCCTTCCAGCTAGTAGGATATCAAAAGTATTTGTGGTCCATCTTGAACTTCAGAGTCATCATGTCCCTGCTTAATGATTTTTCCTATTTTTAATTTTGTGTTCTTTTGCTTGCTTCGTCCTTGTCCTATTCATATTACTGTGCTTACCATTTCTCATGCTGGCCTCCCTTCCTGGGTCCCCCTCTCCCTCGTCACACCTCCCTCGGCCCGCCTCTCCAGTTTCTCACTCCTACTGGTCTTTATCTTCATTGTGACCTCCCTTTAGGATATTTTCAACAGCTCCCTTGATTTCCTCACCAACATGACTCTCTCCTTCAGCAATTTCAACATTCACCATTCTAGTCTATGTCACATACTTCTCTTTTTGCCAGCCAATTAGTGCTACTCTGCAATAGATACTGATTTATTCTGAGTAACCTTAACTGAGCCATCTCTGCTTCTCAGTGAGCCTTTGGATTATCTTTACTTGATTCTTAGGTAACCTTTAGGAAACAGGTTGCCCATAAGTCTTGTGCTTAACACCTTCTCTTCTCACTTTCTATATAAGATAGGAAAACAACCTGATGTTCTTTTACTTACTTTATCTGAACATTGCTTTTTATTTTCTCCCTTCCTTGCCACTTTTCCTCCCATTTAGGTAAGGAAGTAAATAATTCATTCTTACTAAAGAATGAATTATTGCCATGCAAAACAATTGCCATGCAGTTTTCTTCTTTTGGAACTTGTTTTCATTAAATTCTCCACAGTTGCCTTGCATCTTAAATATCTCCCTATTCTAGGTCTTTCCTCTCCATCTAAAAACCTGCATCACTTTTCATGCTTAAAAGAACGTGCTCATGATCCTGCTGCTTTATCAAGTTACCTCCCTGCCTCTCTTCTTCACCAGCAGACTTCTTGAAGAGGAGTCCATGCAAGCTCTCTGTACTCATCACCTCCGGTCCTCTGCCAAGCCTTGCTGTTTTCTTCGATTCATCACCCATAACCTTGAACCCCAAATCTGCTGACCTCTCATGTCCTTGTCCTTAAAACTCTTCTGCATAAGTTGTACTGGTAACTTCCCTTCCTTGAATAGTCTGCCTCCCTTGGTTTTCATAATACTCTCTTTTTTATTTTCCTGTAAATCCCAGGCCATGACTCATTCTTTGTGTGACTCATAACTCTGGAAGAGATATGTTTTTCAGGGATTGCCTTTGCCTTTTTCACATCACAGTGGTAATTTTCAAATCTATCCATTTGAGCCAACTTGTTTTCTCACCTTCTTTTCTGTCCTCTTCCCAGGAATAATAGATTGTTCTCAGAAGAACAAAACTTGTCCACGACTTGCCTGCCCCAGTTTCTCTGATCTCTGTGTTATTATTTCTCCCTGTTCCTTCTATTCTTCCTCTTAATCCCTTTCTTATCTTCTTAATTTTGAAGCCAGTGTAATTTTTTTTTTTATTTGATAGCCATAGACTTTCAGGTCAGTAGTTGTCAAAACTGATCATCAAAATCGCTCTTTCACTAATTATGGTTTGATGAGTCTCTTTACAGCCTCAAAGTATTGGAGTCTCCAGGGATAAAGTCTCAATATCTGTATGATTTTTAAAGTTCCTCCTTGTTTTCTGATTCGGGGATACTTCACCTTTAGATTCTTTATCACATCTTTGTGTCCATCCCCTTGTTTCTATTGTGGGAGTCACTCCTTCACCATGTTCTTGCCCCAGGTCTTCATCATGTCTCACTTGGACCGCTGCCATGATTTCCTGGCTGGCATCCCTGCCTCCAGCTTTCTGTCCACCAATCTATTTACTTTCCCGTGAGATTAAGGAAGTTTCTCTTCTGATTGGACACTCATCTTCTCAGAAATTTTAAATGCCTCTCCATTTCCTGTAAAATCATTCTGTGTTGCTTAACCTGGTCTGCACAATCCCTTCATGACCTCATTCTTCTCACTATTACCTTTCCTGGACCTGTCATGCAAGTCAGAAGGGATATTTTACGCTAATTTATGCCCTTGCCTTTTTGCCTTTCTTTCCTACCTTAAGCTCAAAATCCACATGTTCAGACATAGCTCATCTTTAAATTCCAGTTGAAATTCCTTCTTCCTCACAAAAGCCCTTCTGATACCATCTGTGGGAAGTAACTGCTGCTTTCCCTGAATTTTTATGTAACTTGATCCCTCTCTTCTAATATGTACCTTCTACCTTTTATTATAGTGTGTGTGTGTGTGTGTGTGTGTGTGTGTGTGTATTCCCACCCCGCCACCCCATGGAATTCTGCAGCAAGAATACTGGAGTGGGTAGCTATTTGCTTCTCTGTATATCTTCCCAACCCAGGGATCAAACCCGTGTCTCCTGCAATTGCAGGTGGATTCCTTACCATCTGCAAGATATATATATATATATATATATATATATATATATATTTGACAGAAGATCCATATGTAATTCATCCTTTTACCAGTCACATTTTATCTAATACACTTTTGAATCTTAAATATATATGTATATTTATAAATATATATTTTTAATAATAAGCAATCGCCAAAGTTTATATAAAACTGTTCTAAGTATTTTGCATTTCAATCATTAAATCCTCACTGAATTCAGTAAAGCATATTTAGGAGGTACTAATGTTATCTTTATTGTACAGATGAGGAAATTGTACATCAGAGTAGTCAAGTAACTCACCAAGGTCACACAGCTAGTAAATGGACCTCAAGTAATCTGGTTCCAGAGTCCGTGCTGATAACCTCTCTACTATTCTGCCTCTTTTAGGATAAATCCCATTCAGTCAACTTCAGTGCATGCTTTTAAAAATTATTTGGCTCAGGGCCCTTGTTCAAAACATATATTTTCTTTTAATTGAATTTGACAGAAGGAACTTATAAAATTTAGTGTAAATTACCTTCAGGAAAGCAAAATGATATGATTTATAATTAGGATGCATCAGCTTCAAGAAAAAAGTAGAAATTGGGTCATAGGAAACACTAAAAATGTTGAGCAATTTGAAGCTCTATTGTACAGTTTTATAAGACATTGTAAATCCATGTGGTTGTAAATCAACAAGTAATTGAAATGAGCAATTGTTAATACTTACACATTTAATTAGATGATTTCGAAGAAGTAGGGCGATTTTCCTCTCTCCAGCATTCTCCTCACTAATGCCACAGTCTTTGCAAGTAAACATATCTATGGTTATATGCCACCGTGAAAAAAAATTTCATTTTTCAAATGTGGCTCACAAACTTTGTAACAGAATAAACTTCACTTGATTTTTTTTTAAAAAAAGAGAGAAACAAATGAAAATGTAGAAGGATCTGTCTAACCTATTAAAGATGAAATTGAATAGTAACAGTAATACTACTACTGCTACTACTGAGTGAGTAGCTGCATGTCGGAGGCTTGGAAAGGAAGGAAGGGAAGGAGAGAGGGAGGAAAGAAGGAAAGAAAAAGGGAAGAAAAAAGTGGAAACGTAGTTTAGAGCCAGAGGTGAAAATAAGCTCTAATATCTACCCTGTATTTACTACTAATAGCTGACACCTGAAGTACTAATAGCTGAAACCGTCTAATCATTAACAATGTTAACTTCCACATGAAAGAGGAGAAAGAGTTAGAATTAAAATCTTACACATTTTTAGATCCACATATAACATTAACAAACAAATACAGAAAGAAAATTTTAAAGTTTGTCATTAGATCAAGTCACATTGGTAAGATACCTTTGGCCACCAACATATTGTCAATGTGGATGGCTTTTTTGGGACAGCCTCCTTCTCCCTTAATCATACACATGGCCATTCACCCAGCAGATTGCCTTTCTGTCTTAGCACAATGCTTTCTCTTTCTTTTCCCTGTAAGGGCTTGATCCAAGGTTGTTAGTAAGAATGAGCAATAAAATATTAGTTCATTTTCATTGGCATAGACATTCCTGGCACACCTGTGGGTTACTGTGTCATTGTTTAAATAGACAATGATAAGCCTTTATATAACACAGGTATTACACCACTTTATGGGCTGTTATTATATATTCTTGAAAACAGCTCTCTTTGTGGGTTTTGTATGAGTTTTCTATATTTACAGGTATAGTTATTCAACAATAGACAGTAAATAATATCGCCAAAGCTTTTGAGAAATACATAGCTATATTTTTAAGATCAGACTATGCCTTGATAATCTGATACCAGAATATCTGTTGGAAGAAGAGATGCAGTGAATCACGTGGACAGGAACCACAAGATTTCATTCAAGTGGACTTTTTAGAATAGTGATGTGGCAAAGGAAATAAAATAAACATTTTACTCAGTGTTACAGTTTGGTAGTGTGAGGCTAGAGACCCAAATCAAAGAAAGGAAATAGAAGCATTGAGGTCAGCTGGCATTTAGTCAGATCAGGGGTCTCTACTAGGAAACAGTTCTGGGAACTGACATATTTAACACACTGTAAAAATATTTTCTTGAGCACATAGAGTTATTTTTAGTGTTAATTTTTCTGAGACATTGTGTCAGAATTGACTCAGGATTTCAGTGTTGAATTAGAGCCTATTAAATTGTAATGATGACCCTGTGATGTACTATCAAATTATCTTTAAACATAACTGGCTCAGTTCAGTTCAGTCGCTTAGGTGTGTCTGACTCTTTGCAACCCCATGAATCGCAGCACGCCAGGCCTCCCTGTCCATCACCAACTCCCAGAGTTCACTCAAACTCACATCCATCAAGTCAGTGATGCCGTCCAGCCATCTCATCCTCTGTCATCCCCTTCTCCTCCTGCCCTCAATCCCTCCTAGCATCAGAGTCTTTTCCAATGAGTCAACTCTTTGCATGAGGTGGCCAAAGTACTGGAGTTTCAGCTTTAGCATCAGTCCTTCCAAAGAACACCCAGGACTGATCTCCTTTAGGATGGATTGGTTGGACCCCCTTGCAGTCCAAGGGACTCTCAGGAGTCTTCTCCAACCCCACAGTTGAAAAGCATCAATTCTTCAGCACTCAGCTTTCTTCACAGTCCAACTCTCACATCCAAGGAGTAAGCATCTTTTAATTTTATGGCTGCAATCACCACGTGCAGTGATTTTGGATTCCCCCAAAATAAAATTTGACACTGTTCCCACTGTTTCCCTATCTATTTCCCATGAAGTGATGGGACCAGATGCCATGATCTTAGTATTCTGAATGTTGAGCTTTAAGCCAACTTTTTCACTGCTGCTGCTGCTAAGTCGGTTCAGTCGTATCCGACTCTGTGCGACCCCATAGATGGCAGCCCACCAGGCTCCTCCGTCCCTGGGATTCTCCAGGCAAGAACACTGGAGTGGGTTGCTATTCCCTTCTCCAATGCATGAAAAGTGAAAGTAAGTCACTCAGTCATGTCTGACTCTTAGTGTCCCCATGAACTGTAGCCCACCAGGCTCCTCCGTCCATGGGATTTTCCAGGCAAGAGTACTGTAGTGGGGTGCCATTGCCTTCTCACTAGTCATGGCCAAATACACAGTAACCTAATTCCTCAAATTATTAGACTATCTAATAAGAGATAAAATATAGATGTAACAGGTTGAAAGATGCATTGTACATTTTCATTGTATTATGAAAGCCAAGTGTGTTGGGAATTGCTCTTAGGTGCCTGAGCATGCCTGGAGATGACTGTTTTGAACTCCTTCATGGCTAAGTAACTGGTAATGTAGTTAGAAAACTAGGTTAAGCCAGTCTTCGATTGTTGGTTGGCTGATTTCATGTTTGTTTTAGAACTCTGATCTTCTAAAAACATTGGTCATAATGTCATTTTATGAAACATTTATGAAGTGTGTAGAAAGTTGCTATGTTGGCTGTGAAACCAAATGACATTTCTCCTTCGCATAGTTGTAAGACATTTTTCTCACAAGGAAAAAAAACAGATCATTTCACCTTTTCCTTAAGAATCACAGACCTATGTGACCACCTCCCACCCCTACCCAGTAGAATATTATCTGGCAACTTTGAAGTACATGGTTCCAATGGAATTACTCTAATAACAGTGCATGCAAGGTCCATGTGGGTATGTCTCATCTAACTTGATTATTCTCCTTAGATTCAAAATTATAGCCTGCAAATTGAAAATTATATATAGCTTTTGCAAGGCGAGACCATAATTCTAGGTTTGTACCATTTTTATTCAATCCCAATAAATCACCTTCAAAGTAGGCCTAACACTCAACTGTCTTCTAACATCCAGGAGAGCCCAAAGTCACCCATTGACAAAGTACTGCTCTTTAGGTTCCCAGCAGACTTGAGACTCCTTTGAGAATTTTCTCACATTTCTCTTATACCTGGAAAATATGCCAGTATTGACTTTCTGCCTGCAGAGTCAATATATTACCTGTGCAGGTCCCTCCAAATTAGCTTGCCTCCTTCACATCCCAGGAAAGGTCAGGATAAATCCATATCAGAACATGATAGCTGTCGGTGTCCCAAGATAGTTATGTTTACTGTGCCTACTTTATGTCTAAGATAGCCTACTAGCTCCTTGAGCTATCTTTTAGAGCAAAGATTTACACATTGTGGGTCACAATACACTGGTGAGTCTCCTTGCAGCATTTTAGAGTGAAGTGGGATGAGATGGGATGAGATGGGATGGGATGGGATGGGATGGGATGGATTGGCATGGAGTAGAATAAGGTAGGAGAGAATAGGAAATATCAAAGGGGACAGTGCAATAGCAGACATGGAGAGGTTCATTTTCAATAAAGGTTCATCAGGAACTTTTGAGTGATAGTTTGGATGTGAGTGTGCACATTAAAAGCAACCCTCCAATCTCTGTGATCTTCCTGTTTCACTGGAGATGATGAGTTTGGTAAGGATGGCTAAACTGAAGAACTTGGCCATCACTGAGTTGACATACACAGAGTCTAGCCTGCTGCAACAAATGTGTGCCACTGTGTCTGGGGACTATGGCCAAGGGGCTTAGAGTGGATTCCCTGTTGTCCAGGTGGGTTCTCAAGAGCTCTTCTGGGAATGTGTTGAAGTACGAAGGAATGTATAGCAAAACAAATACAGTATTGTAAAGCAAAACAAACTAAAAAATAAAAATTAATTAAAAAAAATAAAATAAAACAGAACCAAGTCTGTTTTAGAAATAAGACCTTTTCATGCCTTCTTTTCGATTACCTCTTTTTCTAATTTAAAAATGATGTGTCCTTATTGTTGGAAATAGACCCATAAATATCTTAAATCCACATTATTTCACAGTTGTTTTCCTTGTTTTACATTGATGAGTTTGTTTTAGTAGCACATCCAAATTGTTAGAATCAGAAGGTCAGTGAGGTAAAATTAAAGCAAGTACTTTAGAAGATTGTAAACACAGAATAAATTTCAGCTTCATGTAAATGAGGTGTGATTTCCATAATAAAGCCATAATTGTCACTGTGCGTAGCAATAAAGCCAAGGCTGCAATTACAAAGAAAAGAGATAATTCAGCACCATACTTTCTTTAAAAATGGCAATGAAATTCATTGAAGTCATATTTTACACTAAAAAATAAAGAGATTTTGTGTATTCTCAGTGGAAGCTACTAACTCCCATAAGTAGACTTTTCTAATGACTGTAGTACTAAATGACAAAGGCCCTGGCTGAATATTTTTGTTTGTTTCTTTACTTTCCACTAGTAACTTTGTTCACTAAAATCTTTTCAGATGGCTTTGTTTTTCTCATTAGTGATTCTTGCTAATGTAAGTATTTAAAGTATTTAAAGTATTCTTTTTTCTCCCTCATTGTGGAACCTTATCTTGACACAAGCTTGTCTTTTTTATTAATAGTATAGCTTTCAAAAAATAGTAGTAAAATATGCATGGCTTAAAATTTACCATTCTTTTTCTAAGTTCAGTCGCGATAAGTGCATTCACAGCGCTGTGCAGCCATCACCACCATCTATTTTCAGAACTTTTCATCATCCCAAATGTAAACTCTGCACCCATTAAGCAATAACACCCTCATCCCCCCACCCCCAACCCGCCCCAGCTCCAGGTAACCTCTGTTCTTTGCTTTGTCTCTGAATTTGCCTATTCTAGGCCCTTCGTGTAAGTGGAATCTTACAGTATTTGTACTTTTGTGTCTGACTCATTTTACTTAACATGTTTTCATGGTTCATTCACGTTGTAGCATACGTCAGAATTTCACGCCTTTTTAAGGCTGAGCAATATTCCATTGCTTGTACATATCATGTTTTGTTTATCTGTTCATCTGTTGAGGGACTTTTGGGTTGTCTCCACCTTTAGGGTAGTATGAATGGTGCTTCCATGAATATTAATGTAAATCTCTGAGTCCTTGTTTTCAGTTATTTTGAGCATATACCTAGGAGTGAAATTTCTAGACTATATAGTAATTGTATTTTTAATGTTTTGAGGTACCACCAAACCATTTTCCACAGCAGCGGCACCATATTTCATTCTACCACTAAGGCACCACGATTCCAATTTCTCCACATCTTTGCCAACGCTTGTAGTATTCTCATTATCAACAAGAGCCATCTTAGTGGATATACATAGTATCTTATTGTGGGTTTAATTTGCTTTTCCTTAGTGACTAGTGATGATCATCTTTGCCTGTGCTCAGTGGCTGTTTGTTTATCTTTTGGGGAGAAATATCTCTTTAAGTCCACTGCCCATTTTTGAATTGGGTTCTTTGGTTTCTGTTGAGTTGTAAGGGTGTTTATATATTCTGGGTAGCACAGTCTTTTTACAGAAAAATGTTTGCTTCTTTGTTTATTCTTGGCTGTGCCAGGTCTTGGTTGTGCCATGGGGGATCTTCTATCTTCGCTGTAGCTGGTAGGATCTTTAGTTGCAGCATGCAGGATCTTCAGCTGTGACTTGCATACTCTTGGTTGCAGCATGTGGGAGCTAGATCCCTGACCAGGGATTGAACCTCGCCCCCTGCAATGGAAGCATGGAGTCTTAGCCTCTGGACCACCAGGGAATCTCAACAGTCTTAATCCAGATACCATTATTCCATGGATCCCATACTGTGTTTTAAGTGTTTCCTTTTATTGAGAACATTGGAATGATTCTGTTTTCTATTAAGGAATTCAGTCCTAAAGGTAACTTGTTAACATTGCCTCTTATAAATGGCTACATGGGTAAGCAGGGCTTATACAGCCAACAGAAAACTTACTAGCCTTTCACCAAATGTGAAGTATCAGCTTAGGAAATATGTAACTAAATACTGTTCATTAAAAGAGCATTCATTTTCAGTTTGCCAAGTGGATTTCATAGGAGCTTTTAAACAGAAAGAAGCATGTCTCCTCCACTTTCATTACCATCTCCCACTCTCACACCCCTTCTTTTGATCACTGTTACTCTTGACCCCATGGGCTTCCCAGGTGGTGGGTGTGGTAAAGAACCCTCCTACTAATGCAGGAGACACAGGTTCAATTCCTGGGTCAGGAATATCGCCTGGAGAAGGAAATGGCAATCCTGCCAATATTCTTGCTTGGAGAATCCCATGGACAGAGGAGCCTGGTGGGCTGTGGTCCATGGGATCGCAGAGTCAGACACAGCTGAGCGACTAACACAACACACTCCTCTTGACCCCAGAAAGGTGAAAGGTACCTCCTTTAGGTTAACCATAAAGCCGATGAAGCATATGTTTTAGGGCCTCTTAACTTGCATTGGCCCCTTCCAAGATCTTCTATCCAACTATGCTTTGGAAATTTTTATTTCTTAAAGAAACTTTTCAGAGTTTCATAAACTTCAGGCCCACAGAATCCAGATTTCCCTCTGGATATGTTTCTTCTCTCTGAAATCAGGTCTGAATCATTGTTACACTGCCGGAAAAGCAGGCAAGGGTCTTCTGTTTGCTATGCTGAGTTATTTACGACTGGCTTTCTTTCCATGCAGTTTCTGATCTGGGGTGCCAAGCTACCACACTTTTCTGCAGAGTTTCAGAAAAACATGAGCTCTGGGTGTTTCTCGCCAGCCCCGGTATGCTCTTTTGGCTTCTGCACTGAGCTTTATCAGCACATAGCGCTCGTCTGGCTCTCGGCGCTCACACGAACATGCAGGCCAGATTTTGAAAATTTGGTTTGTCACTGTTCATGCAAAATATGCATGTCCTTTTGTACTTTGCACAGAGCCATAAATAGAATCTTGTAGTTGCACAGTGAGAGCAAAGAAGGCAATTGCCAGACCAATACCTAACCTTGGAAAACTTTTATAAGCACAGCTTAGGCAATTTCCTAAATATTAGGGTATCTTCTAAGAAGCACAAATGAGTCTTCTGGCCTTTATCAAATTGTATGACTTCATTAAGCAAAAATAAATTTAAAAAAAAAAGCTAAATAAACCTTAATATATTCACTCCTGTCCTATGGTAAGCTATTAATGACAAAAGGACTATTCATCTGTAAATTATGTTGTATTATATTAATCTTACTTGTTCTGTGTAGTGGTAATAACTCAGATAATCGACATTCTTTCTGTGAAAAGAATATCTCACAAATGTCATCATGGTCTCCTTCTCAAAAAAAAAAAAAAATGCTCATGTTCCTTCTTCCCTGCTTTTTCTTCTCACTTCCGGAACTATCCTGATGCCATTAGTCTGTATAGAGCAAGGTATGCATGCGTCCACTTGAAGGTGTCCAGGATGGAGTGTCCCAGCCCCATCATTGTGAGGGCGCATCCGTGTGAAGGGTGGGGTGTACTCACAAGGCTCATGAGAACTTGAGTGGCTTTGCGGGGGCCATCTGTGCCAGGGACGGACGACAGCAGTGGGAGATTGGTTGCAATCAACTCGAGCTAATCAAATAGGTAAATATTATAGGAATAACAAGAAATACCAACAGAAAAGGAAATTAAAATACAGAGAAAGAGAAAATTACAATTAACCTTGTGGCATTGGATTGGAATTGGAAGTATTGGTATAAAAGGATGTTTTTCATTATACAGAGAGAGATACAGATATAGGGGTGTGTGTGTGTGTGTATGCATGCGCATGCATGTACACGCACAGACATGTATGCTCTAGCTCTGAGAGGACTTAGGAACAGCAGTAATCCAATACCAAAGACTATACACAGCCCCGGACCTTGGTTTCTAAACACTCTTCTACCCTAAAAGAAACCAGGACTGTGGCAGAGGAAGTGTGACATGAACTTGAAACGTCTTGTTGGGTCAGAAGCAAGGAAATGCTCCCAGAACAATGACCTGACAGAAGTCACAGAAACCATCTTGAAGGGGCTCTCATTAATCAGACTTAGGACAATTTTAACATCAAAATAAACAGGTAGCAGTATAAGGGCTACAATCCAAGGAGTCTCAAAAGTCGGACACGACTTAACAACTAAACAACAAAGTATACCATAACCCATTACATTGAGAATCTATGAATCTATATGACAAAAATAAATCAAATATTCAATAAGTGAAGAATATTTACCTAGTTCCTAAGTAATGCCATACAAGATACATACTAATTACAAAGGAAAAAAGACTAACTCTGTAGTGGAGGACTTATGTAGCCATACCTTAATCAAGTGGCCAAAACAAGCAGCTTAAATAACGGGACAAATTGAATTCTTGTGGAAACCAAGAGTGCTGTAAAAAGAACCCAGCATCACTTCTGTGATTTCTGGCTAAGTTTATAATCTAAATCATGAGAAAATGCCAAACTCAAATTTAAGGATGCTCTACAAGACAGACTTCCCAGGTAAGGTCAGTGGTGAAGAATCTGCCTGCCAAGCAGGAGATGTAGTTTCGATTCCTGGTTTGGGAAGATCCCCTGGAGAAGGAAGTAGCAACCCACTCCAGCATTCTTGCCTGGAAAATCCCAGGGACAGAGGAGCCTGGTGGGCTGTAGTCCATAGGGTTGCAGAGCAGTTGGACAAGACTTAGCGACCAAACAACAACAAGATCTGATTCACTTTCCAAATCTTATATGGCTTGCCATTTACGTATTATTATCTCCTCTTTTAAGATTATTATTCTAATCCCAAATATCAGACATAAAGTAGAAAGGGTAATGAAGTCCTTTGGCCCACAAGAAATGCATTCTGGGATCTGTCAAAACAAATTTCATGATAAAATAATGGTAGAATAGACTTACTGTTGACAGTACTGAATCAGTCACTTCATCTTTGCTCTTAACCACAGCTGTAAAGCTTGGCGTCCACTCAGTCAGAAAAAAAAGTATGAATACATATGTTTCCATTACATACAAACAAATTGGTTAATGTTTCAAAATGTTAGACTAGGCTGCTGTAATTTTGGAAGCTTACTGCTGACTGCCATTTTCTGATGGAGAGAACTTGTAAGCAGGTTTATATACCAGGCCTTTCCTGGGATCGAAATGTGAGTGCATCTCCAGCGCTTCCTGAACAGGCCAGCAGGTGGTAGTCTAGGAGAGAAACAGGTCTCATCCTTCTCCAGCCTTGGAGGGCAGAGAGAGAACAGAAGGAATGTAGACTCAGCAATGTTCCCTCCTCTTCTCTGGAATCCCCAAGAATGGGATTTCCAAGGTTGTTCTTGCAAAACAGGTACTTGGGCAAGAGGGTATCTCCAGGAAGGAGCTAAAAATAATTTTGTGTACATGTATGATTATGAAGTATTCTCAAGTTCAAAAATTCTTTTTCTTTTATGGTGTCTAGAAATTCCACTGGTTTTGTATCTCTTTGCCCTGATTTCGATGACATGGCTTTGGGGAGGCCTGCACATGGCTTACAGACACTTCTGGATGTTGGTTCTGTTCGTCATTTTCAACAGCCTGCAGGTAAGCCTCACGGTTGGGTTACAGCATGCACGTGTCATAGTGAACACAAGGCGTGGAGTCTCAACATAAAGGAATCAAGCATCCACACAGAGGTGAATTCATATGCACAAAAATCAAGCAGAGTGTTAGATCAAAGTGGTAAAGATTGTGTTAATTTTTTTTTAACACCTTAAATATTGCTGCTGCTGCTGCTAAGTCGCTTCAGTCGTGTCTGACTCTGTGTGACCTCATAGACGGCAGCCCACCAGGCTCCCCCGTCCCTGGAATTCTCCAGGCAAGAACGCTGGAGTGGGTTGCCATTTCCTTTTCCAATGCATGAAAGTGAAAAGTGAAAGTGAAGTCGCTCAGTCGTGTCCGACCCTCAGCAACCCCATGGACTGCAGCCCCCCAGGCTTCTCCATCCATGGGATTTTCCAGGCAAGAGTACTGGAGTGGGTTGCCATTGCCTTCTCCATCTAACTTGCTGGTTATACAAATAGAAAGATATAAAATCTTTACCCTCCTTCATTTTGACAACACCTAAGTAACTACAAAAATATGTTTCTTTTTCAGCAAGATTGATGTTTATAAACTTTACAGATGGCAGCTATCTAGGGCACATGCATATATTTGGACTGGGTTTGTGTCTAAAAATTAGATCAGCTGAGTGAAATAACAATGATGGTCAAGCAGTTCCCTATTAAGTCTGGTACTTGGTGTTTTGGTTCACTGAAAATGATTGACATCCTCCCAAGTCTGGCAATGCCTAGCTTAAGTTCGCTTTGTGAGCATGTTTGGATAGCACAACTAGGAATTATATACTAACAAAAATTAAAACTGACTTTTTTGTGCTTTTGTTAAATGGAAAAAAAGTTGCAACCTGAAATTAGCAAATGGAACAAATGAACTCATTTTTTTTTCTTATTTTCCAAAGTAAAAAGATCTGTCTGTAGACTAAAACAGTCTCTTGAATTTATCAAGGATTTCTCTAAACAGCCCTTGTTTGGATCACCATCTTATAAAATAACCTCTGTAGAGAAAGGATTAGGATTATAGCACACAACTGAAATATGACTCAAGCCATATTTCGGTTTGCTTTTTCTGAGACAGGTTCACTAGTGAGATCATATTTAACAAGGTGGTGCCTACTCAGATCAGAATATCAATTTAGGGAGGGGAAAGATACAAAGTAGTTTAAACATTTGGAATCAGGTTGATACAAGTTGACATATAGACATCTCTCAATAGAGTTATAATTGAGTACCCAGTACTCTCGCACAGTGATACCAGTGCTGCCATTATGAGGACGAAGATGACAGCCCTGCTCCTCTAGGATCTGATGATTCAGGGAGTGAGCAAACAATCAGCTGTAAGGGTATACCGTGGCAGGTGCCATGTAAACACGGTGTTATGAGAGCAGAGTGCAGGACTTGTTTACTCCTGCCCAGGCTAGTGTGTGAGCTGAGCCCTAGAGGTTAGCCATTCAGGTCAGAGGCCCTGTCTCGGTCACCTTTGAATCCCCAGGCCTAGCAGAACTAATACCAAAGTCTACAATGACAGCCTACTGATATATTTTGTTTGGTGAACACACAACGGTTCACAGAACAGGGGTTTTAAAAAAAATTTTTTTTAATATTTGCTCAATTTTAAAATTTCACATCAAAACCTGAATGTCTGGCTTTTCTTTAATGGCAGTATTTGCATGGCAGCAAAGTTTCAAGTCCTGAGTAGACGTTGCCCTCCTTAGGTGAGGCCTGTGACCGAATTATCCTCGATATATTTCATTCGTTTTACCTGCTCCTAGTTTGTGTCACCTTTGTGTGTCAGTGGCTTAGTCGTGTCCACTCTTTGCAACCCCTTGGGCTGTAGCCCATGAGGCCCCTCTGTCCATGGGATTCTCCAGGCAAGAATACTGGAGTGGGTTGCCATTTCCTTCTCCAGGGGATCTTCCCAACCCAGGGATCGAACCTGGGTCTCCTGCATTGCAGGCAGATTCTTTACCATCTGAGCTATAGGGAAGTCCCGTAAGTGACAAGTAGTCAGAGCTGGGTATTTCAGGCAGAGAATACAGTGTTAGACTAGGCTGCCGAATGGAAACGTTGTTAGTCTTGCCTACATGTGGGGAAGGAAGAAAGGTTATGCAGCTAGAAAAGCTGTGGTGGGAGAGGAGACAGAAGCCTGGGTTGTGTTAATTGCCGTGTTTCCATGCTCAAAATGGGATGATAAACTTCAGCCTTTAGGTAAAAGGAAACCGTCAAAGTTGAGTTTTTTGTTTTTTAAATTTTGGGCATTTAAAAATTTTTTGGATAGGAATGACATGCTCGTACCTACTCTTTAGAAGGATAGCTGGAAATGTTTAGAAGGGTATTGGAAAGAAGAGCACTCCAGGCAGGAAGGCTGTTGTCATATTCCAGCCTGTACTGTTTGGGAGTGCACCTGAGAATAGAGATAGGCGACAGCTTTGAGAATATTGTAGCAATAAACATTGATGCAATTTGGTTTCGCCATTTAAATGTAGGAGTTGGGGGCTCCCCAGGTGGAGACAATGATAAAGAACCCACCTGCCAACACAGGGGATATAAGAGACCCAAGTTCCATCCTTGGATCGGGGAGATCCCCTGGAGGAGGGCATGGCAACCCACTCCAGTATTCTTGCCTGGAGAATCCCATGGACAGAGGAGCCTGGCGGGCTACAGTCCATAGGGTCACAAAGAGTCAGACACGACTGACGTGACTTAGCATGCATCGGGTGTTAGAGAGCCACATCTCCTAGAGATCCTCACTCAGCTACATGGCTGGGCACTGACTCCTTTGATCAACATGGAAATTACACCAGGAGAAAGTCCTGGGGAATGTGCAGTGGAGTGGCAAGATTTGGGAGACTTTGGTAAAACTAACCAATGTTTTAGTAAGCAGGCTAATGAAAGAGCATCAAGATACAGTGGGCTGGAACTTTTGGAAGAAAAGAAAGCAACTCTGTCCAGTTAGCAGAGAAGTTAAACAGTGTAAGAGGGCAGTGTGGTCTAGTGCCCTGGTCCCCGAACTGGAGTGTCAGCAGAGGCACACGAAGGACTTGTTAAAACACAGGTGGTAGGCCCCACACCCAGCGTTTCTGATACAGTAGATCAGGGAGGGGCCGGAGAATCTGCATTTCTGACAGTTCTGGGTGATGCTGACGCAGCTGCTCTGGAAATCAGTTTGAGAACCACTGGAACCAAAGTAAGTGTGACTGCAACTCCACAGCCTGCTATCTGGTTGACTTCAGCTGAGTCACAGGTATTTACTCAGTTCTACTCTCTTCATCTATGAAAAGAGAATAAAGACCATTCAAGAGTACAGTGTGATTTAATTAAATAGCATAAGGTGTATAAAGTACACAGTACCTCATACATAAAGAACAGGGTTTTTTTTTGTTTGTGATATTCAAGGCGTTTAATGGAGAAAGCAATAGCTTAGGAAGGAAGGTTGGCTGGTGCAAAGGACATTTGGGGGTTTGGTTTTCTTGTGAAAAGAACTAATGTAGAAGAAGGTACTGAAAACCAGAGGAAAGACTCATTGCCTTGGCAAGATCACGGACAGGGCAGGGAGAACAGAAGAGATACACAGTCTGTCTGAGGGAGGCGCAGACGGGTTTCTTTCTCCGAGGCTCAGGAAAGAGGGAAGGACAGGAGTACCTGAGAAACTATTCTGGAGCTGAAATTGTGGAAAGCTAGAGTTTGTATCCAGTGCTTTCTCTTATCTCTGAAAGGCAAAAGGCCTTTGTTGAGAGGAATGGGTTAAAAGCTTGAAGTAAAAATAGTAAAAGATAAGAAGCAGGTTCTAGGCAGGATGTAAATAGCAAACTATGGTGAGTTAGAAGATGGTAAAGGCATGACTGTCTAGAAGTTGTGGGATTCAGGTTGGACACCTGATTGTAATTCAGCAGTTAATTACATAAATTAAGCCCTGAGATGAAAATGGTAGCCATTGTAACCTCTCCAGCCACACACACAAGGAAAAGGTTTATTCTGCTGTTATGGAGGGTGGAGGTTTGGTAGTAAAGGAGGATGGTTGAGCATTGAACTGTATTTCATGAGAAGATATAAAAGGAATTTTTATGATTTCTTTCTTTGAGGAACTGAAAACAAGCTAAGTATAAGCAATCACTAAAAATATTTCAAACGCCTGTTTAATGAGCTTCCTTCCTCTGTGGCACCACTGAAGCCATGACTGTTTCTATCACTGATGCGCGGTATCTGGAGCTTTGGCGCATTCCTGGTACCAGTGCTGAGTCAGAGCTAAAATGAGCACCTGTGAAGAAACACTTGGAAAATGTGGTTTCTCTAGGGTTTATTAAGGTTCATTTAATGTATTAACTATCTCATGTCTTCACCTTGGGCATTTCCATGGTATATGGCTATATAGTAGTAAATACATTCCATGAAAACTTAACAGCTTTTTTTTTTGTTGTTTTTTTTTTAACTGAACTTGGTATTTTCTTATTGGTATTTGTCAACACCTGTGACCACAGAAGTATATTATGTATCATACACTTGGCTTTTATATTTTGCTCAGAGGTTATTACTGCCTCACTTTTTAATCCAGTTCATCATGTCAGTTTAATCCAGTTTATTATGTCAGTTTATCCAGTTTATTATATTCAGGTGCTCTGAAACTGACAGATGGAGGTATATTTCTATACTATTCTGATTTTTTGATATATATTATTGGATACAATTTTAAAAAGAAAACCTGATTACTTGAAGTATTATCAGAAATTTCTTGATCACTTTCTCAAGATTCGGGGTTGAACTTCCAAACTTCTGTTTGAGCATTTTAAGAAAATATATATGAAATACTTTCTAAAGAGTGATGGACGCCAAGGCAAAAGTGACATGAAAAAAGTTATTCTAAATATGTCAACTGTTATTTATTGTTTTTCCTTGAACTCTGAGACATTTTTCCCCCAAGAGCTTAACTTTAATTCATTTTTAAATTTTATATGTGTGTGTTATTTACATCTTCTTGATAAAAAAAATTAAACTTGAGTATCAAGAGTGAGCAGAACACAGAGAATGAAGGGGGAAATGTCCTCTAAGATTATTCCCTAGGATTTTTTTTCTAATTCTAGGAGTTGCTTGCTAGCATGTCAGAATGTTTATGGTATCTGGTTTTTTTTCCACTTCCCTATGATGTGTTTGATGTGTGAATGTGAGGTGAACACATCCTGATTTTCAGGGAATAAAGCAGGGAATACACTATGAAAGACTTAAATTACCCTCACCCTAGATCACTGATTATCCGAAAACTAATCATAGGGTGACAGGTCCTCTGGCCATGCCTGGGTCATGAGCAGATGCTAACAGTGGAAAGATGTGTTGCTCACAAAAACCACATGAAATGAAATTCCCACCAGAAGAAAAGAGTCTCTTACCAATAGAATGGTAACAGGGCTAGGCAGACCAAAGTAACACATGTCCACTAAGCATATTTCTATATTTTCTTGTTCACTGATGTAAGTTCGGACAAGGCCAAGTACAGCTGCTGTCAGACTATTAGAAAACTTAATCAGCATGACACTGGTATATTATGAATATCCTTAGGATCCATTGTAAACCAAATGTGTCTACATTGTCCACAGAAAGTCATAAAGCACTGTGTTTAATATTTTTCTTAATTCTCTTATCCATTAATTTGATAATTTCTATTTTTAAAAGCTAAAAGTTGAGCTTATGATTTCTTTTTATATAATTATATTTATTTTTAGTTGATTGATGATTGCTTTACAATATTGGTGACTGCAACCATGAAATTAAAAGGTGCTTACTCCTTGGAAGAAAAGTTATGACCAACCTAGATAGTATATTCAAAAGCAGAGACATTACTTTGCCGACTAAGGTCCGTCTAGTCAAGGCTATGGTTTTTCCTGTGGTCATGTATAAATGTGAGAGTGGACTGTGAAGAAGGCTGAGCGCAGAAGAATTGATGCTTTTAAACTGTGGTGTTGGAGAAGACTCTTGAGAGTCCTTTGGACTGCAAGGAGATCCAACCAGTCCATTCTGAAGGAGATCAACCCTGGGATTTCTTTAGAAGGAATGATGCTAAAACTGAAGCTCCAATACTTTGGCCACCTCATGCGAAGAGTTGACTCATTGGAAAAGACCCTGATGCTGGGAGGGATTGGGGGCAGGAGGAGAAGGGGATGACAGAGGATGAAATGGCTGGATGGCATCGCTGACTCGATCGATGGACATGAGTTTGGGTAAACTCTGGGAGTTGGTGATGGACAAGGAGGCCTGGTGTGCTGCGATTCATGGGTTAACAAAGAGTCGGACACGACTGAGTGACTGAACTGAACTGAACTGATGGTAGCTTTATTCCTAGTTTTTAAAGGAATCTTCATACCATCTTCCATAGTGGCTGTATCAATTTATGTTTCATAGTGGCTGTATCAATTTATGTTCCCACTAGCAGTGCAAGAGGGTTCCCTTTCTCTGAACCCTCTCCAGCACTTGTTGTTTGTGGATTGCTTGATGATGGCCATTCAAACCAATGTGAGGTGATACTTCATTGTAGTTTTGATTTGCATTCAGTTGCTCAGTCATGTCCAACTCTTTGGGACTCCCTGGACTATACAGACCATGGAATTCTCCAGACCAGAATACTGGAGTGGGTAGCCTTTCCCTTCTCTAAGGGATCTTCCCAACCCAGGGATCGAACCCAGGTCTCCCACTTTGCAAGTGGACTCTTTACCAGCTGAGCCACAAGGGAAGCCCAAGAATACTGGAGTGGGTAGCTTATCACTTCTCCAGCAGATCTTCCTAACCCAGGAATTGAACCGGGATCTGCTGCACTGTAGTCAGATTCTTAACCAGCTGAGCTATCAGGGAAGCTTTTCTGGTAGAGCTTATCATTTCTAAGTAGAACTGTGCTGAAAGTTATAGGTGACGACTTTCTTAAAATGTTCAGTCCAAATATATCCACATTTGTGTAAACCATTAAAGGAAGTAATTACTAAGTTTGATACTCTGCTGTATCACTAGTAGAACCCTATCAATCATTATACTGTTGAAACAGCTACTGTCTAAACCCCCTGCAAGTATTCCAGGGGACCTGCCAGCTGAAAGGCTAATGCTTGGCTAGACAGAGAGCCTTCAGCAACTGCTCCAGGGCTAGTCCTACAATCTGAGGGGTTGGTACCTATGCCATACTCTAAATATTGAGTGCATCGCACCTAGACTAACTGTGTTCTAAATACATTTCTATTTTTAACCTGAACCACTCAGCTTCAGACTTAAACACAGTGTATATTCCAGGCTTCTCTAGGGCTCTCCCATTTACTTACTCAAAATTTCACCGACTGATAATCTTCTTATCAGGGAATCCTGAGTAAGATAATGAGGGTAGCCAGCAGTAAAGAGGCATGAGCTTCTTTGAGATGGCGAAAAATAAGTTTTGGGAGCTGATTCATATACGGAGAAGAACCTTTCCAAAAGCTGAAATGCATTCTTCTTGGAATGCATAAGTTGGCAAGACTGACTCGATCGATGGACATGAGTTTGGGTAAACTCTGGGAGTTGGTGATGGACAAGGAGGCCTGGTGTGCTGCGATTCATGGGTTAACAAAGAGTCGGACACGACTGAGTGACTGAACTGAACTGAACTGATGGTAGCTTTATTCCTAGTTTTTAAAGGAATCTTCATACCATCTTCCATAGTGGCTGTATCAATTTATGTTTCATAGTGGCTGTATCAATTTATGTTCCCATTAGCAGTGCAAGAGGGTTCCCTTTCTCTGAACCCTCTCCAGCACTTGTTGTTTGTGGATTGCTTGATGATGGCCATTCAAACCAATGTGAGGTGATACTTCATTGTAGTTTTGATTTGCATTCAGTTGCTCAGTCATGTCCAACTCTTTGGGACTCCCTGGACTATACAGACCATGGAATTCTCCAGACCAGAATACTGGAGTGGGTAGCCTTTCCCTTCTCTAAGGGATCTTCCCAACCCAGGGATCGAACCCAGGTCTCCCACTTTGCAAGTGGACTCTTTACCAGCTGAGCCACAAGGGAAGCCCAAGAATACTGGAGTGGGTAGCTTATCGCTTCTCCAGCAGATCTTCCTAACCCAGGAATTGAACCGGGATCTGCTGCACTGTAGTCAGATTCTTAACCAGCTGAGCTATCAGGGAAGCTTTTCTGGTAGAGCTTATCATTTCTAAGTAGAACTGTGCTGAAAGTTATAGGTGACGACTTTCTTAAAATGTTCAGTCCAAGATATATCCACATTTGTGTAAACCATTAAAGGAAGTAATTACTAAGTTTGATACTCTGCTGTATCACTAGTAGAACCCTATCAATCATTATACTGTTGAAACAGCTACTGTCTAAACCCCCTGCAAGTATTCCAGGGGACCTGCCAGCTGAAAGGCTAATGCTTGGCTAGACAGAGAGCCTTCAGCAACTGCTCCAGGGCTAGTCCTACAATCTGAGGGGTTGGTACCTATGCCATACTCTAAATATTGAGTGCATCGCACCTAGACTAACTGTGTTCTAAATACATTTCTATTTTTAACCTGAACCACTCAGCTTCAGACTTAAACACAGTGTATATTCCAGGCTTCTCTAGGGCTCTCCCATTTACTTACTCAAAATTTCACCGACTGATAATCTTTTATCAGGGAATCCTGAGTAAGATAATGAGGGTAGCCAGCAGTAAAGAGGCATGAGCTTCTTTGAGATGGCGAAAAATAAGTTTTGGGAGCTGATTCATATACGGAGAAGAACCTTTCCAAAAGCTGAAATGCATTCTTCTTGGAATGCATAAGTTGGCAAGGGAGTAGAACTTTACATAGTATGGGGATATGACACTTCTCAGTATGTGAGTTATGAGACCACATTCTTCAGTCTTACTTGACTGTCTCTCTGTAACTGACTTAAACTTGTTCGTTTATGCAAGCATCTGGTCTCGAGATGCTCCCTGGCAGTTTTTGAGTCATTCCCTATTTCAGAGAAGGCAGTTACAACATGGAATTTGTAGCTAAAAATATATAGCCTGTATTCAAATTTAAGGTCAGCTGGTTAAAGTCATTTTCATTCCTAGTCCCACATCTTAAACAGCTAAATGGCTAGGGAAATAAGTGCCTAGTTCTCAGAGGTGGGAACCGTTTCTCATACATTTTAGAAAAGATAATTGTTCTTTGGTGGCCACTCGAGTGGCTTGAACACATAAAACATTTTCCTTCTACTAAAAAAATAGTGTTTCTTTTCTTTTTCCTCCTTTTCTTTCCCTCCCTCCTTTATTCCTTCCCTCTCTTTCTGTCTTCTTTCCTCTATTCCTTTCTTGTGTGTCTGTGTGTTAATTGCTCAGTTGTGTCTGACTCTTTGAAATCCCATGGACTGCAGCAGCCTGCCGGGCTCCTCTGTCCATGGGATTCTCTAGTCAAGAATGCTGGAGTGAGTTGCCATTCCCTTCTCCAGGGGACCTTCCCGACTGAGGAATTGAACCCAGGTCTCCTGCACTGCAGGCAGATTCTTTACTGTCTGAGCCACCAGGGAAGCCCCTTCCTTCCTTGCTTTCTGTCTATCGCTTGTTATTTTATATTGAAGTTCAGCTTTAAAACTAAAGGCATCTTTCATGAAGAGATTTTCCCAATAAAAGTAGTCCTTGAGGTATCACAAGAATTGGAATATGTTCCTTTCACACGAAAAGGTACAGAGTTCTTTGCAAATGGAATAGAAAAGAACATTAATAATCCTCTGTTAATTTTCTTCTCACAATTCCCATTTAGCATCCAGAGAGCTTCAGTGCAGGTGTCTGCTTAGATCCAGAACATATTTAGTCTTGGCTGCTTCCTTTTGCAGATAAACAGCTCTTGGGAAATACACATTGTTAAATAATCAGTTACAGAGGACTAATTGTTTCAAGGCACTCCCTTTGCCATTGCTTTCCAACAGCCAGCAGTAATAAGAAATGTCACTTTGTTTCCATTGGAGACCAGCACATGAACTATTCATGAAGAGTGGAAAAGCAGTCCTCCCAGAAAGCCCTGGAATAAACATGTAGAAGCCAGGGGAGGTTGGGACTGTATCACTGATTTGTCCCAGAACCATGTCAAGTACAGTGGAAAAAAATTAACTGCACTTGTTTTGGAGAGTGAAATTCAGAAACTAATGAATGCCTTGTGTGCTCTTCAGAACATCCCAGAATATTTCTATAACTTTACAAATAAATATACAGGAGCTAAGACAAGGAGATACATTTAAATTGTCCTGACTGGGTCATGCCACTCTGTTCAATGTTCAGTAGCATCTGGGATGGCGAAATATTAGTATCCTTGGGCTTTCATGCAATAAACTTCTTACTCCATTTGACAGTGAACAACAGCATTACCTTTTCATTAACTTGTTGATTGGCCAAGCAGGGCCCTTCAGACAGACTGCAGGATTTTCACTTTTGTTTGTGCTGCTGCTGCTGCTGCTAAGTCGCTTCATTTGTGTCTGACTCTGTGTGACCCCATAGACGGCAGCCCACCAGGCTCCCCCGTCCCTAGGATTTTTCAGACAAGAACACTGGAGTGGGTTGCCATTTCCTTCTCCAGTGCATGAAAGTGAAAGGTCAAAGGGAAGTCGCTCAGTCGTGTCCGACTCTTAGTGACCCCATGGACTGCAGCCCACCAGGCTCCTCCGTCCATGGGATTTTCCAGGCAAGAGTACTGAGGGGGTGCCATTGCCTTCTCCTAGGTTCTCTAAATAAAGTGTCCGGATCTGATCTGCCGGTGGCTGTCTTCCACAAATACAGGTTTAGACATGATGGGCTTGACTAAACTTACCTTTTGATACCTGGCTCCATCCTTGCAAAGCATGTACCCCCATTTCTCCTGCTCCAGTCCTATCTGAGTTTTTTACTTGGTGGCTTTTTCATTTCCAAGTTTTTCCTGTGCCCTCTATGATCACATATTTTGCATTTTTAACTGTGGCTTCTTGGGCTTTGTGGGCCTTTACTGTACCTGCAAAAAGACCTAGCATGCTCTGATTCCGAAATATCAAACCAACAAGAATTAAAGTAAGCAAGATACATACCACCCCTTGTTAAAAGAGTTTGGGGACAACAGAGCAAACCATGAACATTTGGGCCAGTTTTTATCCCAATCATTCAGACTCTTTGCCTTGGTGTTAATTTATCATTTTTCCAGAGTCTAAAATTCTGTTTTTATCTCACATATTACTCAGATATTGGGGTGGGGAGAATCCATTTTTTATAAATATGTGCATATTTTATAACAGTCTTTCATATTAACTGTTAGGTGTAGTAGAGAATACAATTAAGTGCCTGCCAAATGACTTGGCATCTCTGAGCTTTAGCTAGCTAATACTTTCCAAAGGGAGATGCTGATTCTCACCCTCAGTTTTGTCCTAAGTATTCTATAAATTTATATATATGTAAAATTTATAAACTACATGATGTTTTACAAAGTCCTGTAAGTGAATAAATGGACAAAAAGAAATGTTTCTCTCAGAAGCTGTACGAAATCAATGAGAGGCCAGAGAGGAAGTTTTGTAAGTGCAGTCTTTTTTGTTAATTGAAGCTTAGTTGATTTACAGCATTGTGTTCATTTCTGCTCTACAGCAAAGGGGTTCAGTTGTATTTTTAAATCTTCTTTTCCATTGTGGTTTATCATGGGATGTTGAATGTAGCTCTCTGCGCTAGACTGTTGTTTTTCCTTTGTATATATACTAGTTGTGTCTGCTAATCCCTACCTCCTTCTCGATTCCTCCCTTGCCTCCCACTCCCCCAAGCCTGCTCTCTGTGTCTGTCACAGCTCAGTCTTGAAATCCCCTCTTCAGCCAGTGGTTCACCCCGCGAAAGGTCTCGTCCCCTCATAGGCATTCCCCTACTGCAGTCCTTCGTGATTACTCACAGTGCTTGGCTTTCAACATAGGTCTGTTGTCATCACTTGTCTGCTTCAGGTTTCAAGTAAGTAACTTATGTGGGCAGACAGGTTTATTGTGAGACTCCAAGGATTGGTAATGACTGTAGAAGAATCAAATACTACAGCCTCCTCCCCAAAGCATGCAGATGAGAAAAGCAAATACTGCGTGGGCCAAACGAAAGTTTTGGCAGGTAAACTCTCATAGGTGGCAGTCATGTGCAACTCCTGTATACAAAATTCAGTTTCCTTCTCTAAAGAGGGTTTCATTTTTCTTTTGGAAGCCAAGTGGAATAGAGGCCAATCACCTCTTTGGTCCAGGCACTGTGGGTTTCAGGCATTGCGATGGTTAATCCACTTATGGTCTTCACCCTCTCTTGGGGTAAGCTCAAAGTTTGTTCAGGGTACCAAAGTGACTCAGCTGAAAGCTGATCATGTTTCCTGGAACTCCTCCTCGGCAGTCTCGGGACACCATTTTTTCATTCCCTGGTACTATGAAACTGCTTGATTCTCTGCTTGGTTTGTGAGCATCTGAGCAGCTGCTTTCTCCTTAGTTTCTTAGCCTTTCAGCCAACACGCAGGCAGCTTCGGCTGTGGCAAATGCCTTTACCATTCCCCTTTTCTCGGGAGTCTTGGCCCCTCAAGTCCTGGGTGCTTTGGTAGATTTGAACTCTATTTTTTGTCTCGCCAACCTAGTCAGATGGCAGCAAGTCCTGGGATACAACTTTGTGTTTGACCTCTGGGCATCTCATTTTGCTTTGGAAAATTCCCTGAAGAAAAAAAAATAAACAGCAGTGGATATAGGGTTCCCCACTCAGTTGGTTTTGCTTTTTCTAGGATCTTGGTCCCTCAAATAGTAGCTGTTTGGATGCCCTTCTCCTGCTGTTTTGACACTGTGTTTGTTGTTGTTTTGTTATTGTGGTTGTGTATCTGAAAGTGCATTCTCCAGCTTGTAGAACTGCGCTCAATAAGAGCTCATCAGATATAAACTCTACTAGAGCCAGGAACAAGTCTCAAATTCATCTCACCAAATTTCTAATAAATGTTTAACATAAACAGAGTTCACATTAATAAATGAAGGTATTTAAAGTCACTGCAGTTCATTGCATATCTAATGGATATCTCTTAAAACCTATGCACTGGGCTGGTGCTCCAGAGAACATCAATGAGGAAACCTGAATAACCATTAAGGTCAACTGATGAGGTGCGTTTTATGTCTTGTACATCACCGGTAGATGTACACACACACAGACACACATATGTATAGTATTTTTTTAAAAATAAAAACTGAGTAAGGTCTTAGAATTTATAATCCATCTATTGAAAACAGATTCAAAGATGATATTCTGGCTATAGAATCACCTTATACCTATTTCACAAAATTAAACCAATGGGACAAACAGACAGTCAACATGGAAACACTGAGGAGCAACTGAAGGTGCAAGTTCCAAAAGGTTACTGCTCTCGGAAACAAGTCTGCCTTCTCAGAATGGGGATTTTTTAAAAAGGCCTGCGAAAATCCTACTGACAAAACGATTTAATGGCATGAATTCAAATATAAACTGAAAATTTTAAAAATACTTTAGAGGGATCCAGGAAGTCCTCCTTTCTTCATCCTTCAGCATGGATCAGTTCTGTGTTGCTGTTTTCCTCTGCAAATATTTTAAATAACGTTCTCTTTAGCTTGAGAAATAGCATGAACTCAGTGAGCTGAAAATATTTTGAAATACAGATACTATCCTACAAATTTGTAGCTTAGACAAGTTATTTAATTTTTCCAAAATGGGAATACTATGATTTACTTTATAAGGCATCTGTGGACATCAACAAAAAACAATATATTTTACAATTTTTGTAATTTTTAGTACATAATAGCTATTTGGTAACATTAACTGCCTTTCTCCTTTCCCTCATGTGACACCATGATTGCATATGAATTTAAGGTTATTTTCATACAGAGGCAAACCATGAGCTTCAGACCTTCATAGTGTATCACTGAAATCAGTTAGCAGTGTTTCTGTGATTGCTGATTATTCAGTCTGTTCAGAACCCTGATGATGTCACAGGCCACATTCCCTAAGTTATCATCTCAATGATCTTATTGGCTACAAGACCCTAGTGTATAGATACTATATAAGTCTGATATAAACATACAGTCTATTAGTTATAATGTATCCTTTGTTCCATAACTAACATTTTTTTTTAAATTTCTAATTGGAGGGTAATTGCTTTACAATGTTGTATTGGTTTCTGCTGTACAACAATGTGGATCAGCTATAAGTATACATATATCCCCTCCCTCTTGAACATAACTGACATTTTAGGACAACACTTCAGACTCTGTCAGTCTTGGAAACTCTCATCAGAAAGTGGTGATATGGTGGATTACATGTATTTTACGTTATTGTTTAAGCCAGTATCATAACACTGAAATTTTTAAATCATCCCTTCAAAAAACAGTCTGTCTAGAATGTGTTTGTATATGTATGTGTTAGGCCACATGTTTCCATGCCTCTGGGCTCAATATATATTTTATGATGACTAATATGTATTAAGTCATTTATTATTTATTAATAAGCTTATATTTATAATATAAGCTTATTATATGGAATTGTATTTATTTTATTTAATTCTTACACATCTAGTAGCTTATCAGTTCCCCCACTAGTCCATGTGATGCTGGAATACTGTGGAACCTCTTATTATTTACTTATTCCACAGCACCTTAGCAGAAGGCTGTGCTTAGAGCAGCTATTCAACAAATGCTTGTTGAATTCAAAATTTTGCTAAATTAAAATGCACAAAGAAGCAGCATGAATTAAAATGAATCGGTAAGCATAATTAACACATGAATTATTGTTTTGTTATCTTTCACTATAAAACTTAATGCATTTCCACAAACGTTCATCTATTTTAACATTGGCGTTCACTATAAAGTCACAATCTCCCAAAGAAAAGTCTCTTTTTGGCTTAATTGAAGATCTTCACTGGGGTCTGTAAGGCTGCAGTACCATACAGTAGACTCCAGATCAGACGGAAGGTTCCACAGTGAGTATGCTGCCCACACGTCATCTGCCATCCTTCGTTCCCCTAGTTGTGTAATTTAACCAGTCTAAATAAAAGTGACCTTGAGCATCAAGTCAGGTTAGCAAGTCAAGTTCCTCTGGCTTGCCTAAGACGTTTGTAAGCACTGAGAAAATTGAAACAGAAATAAAACACATGATTCCAGCCCTCAAATGCAGAAAAAGCTCTAAAATCACATGCGAAGTTGGTGGCACGTCTGTGGCTCCCTTACAGATCCCTAGCTTTCTCTTCCTATCTCATTGTGCCCACCACTCTCTAAAGCCCCTGCTCTTAACTACTGCTGCCTTCTTAACTGCCTTCCACCTGGACCAGTAGCTGGTCTGTCATTTTAAATATCATATAGACCTTGGGTGCACGTGTGCTGTGCTCAGTCACTCAGCTGTGTCTGATTCTTTGAGACCCCATGAACTGTGGCCCACCAGGCTCCTCCATCCATCTGCTTTTCCAGGCAAGAATACTGGAGTGAGTTGCCATTTCCTCCTCCAGGAGATCTTCCCGACCCAAGGCTCAAAGCCGCATCTTCTGCGTTGGAAGGCAGATTCTTCACCACTTGAGCCATCTGGGAAACCCATATAGACCTTACTGGGTGGGAAGAACTGACATGTGAGACACAGTTAGAGCCTAAGACAGGGCTGGAAGAAATCAAGCATGGGATTGCATTGCCCAGGGTCCAAGCATCTCAGAGGGTGCCTGTTAAAGGACACCCAAGAGCTGTATTGAACTAAACAGGACAGGTGATGTGAGCATCCCAAATCTCTGGTAACATTCTCATCCATGAACTCCACCATTTTCTGAAATCCCCAACACACATTACTTTCAGTGAATATCAATGACGTTTAAACATGGCAGCAAAAACACAGTACAGTTACCATTTTTCTAGGAAAATGTGGTACATCTCTGGCTTTGTTTTTCTCCCGTTACATGATACTTGCTGTGAAGGCAAAGACATAGAAAATTTAGCACTAGCTAGGGATAGACAGCCCATCTGAAGTGACGGAAAGGAAAGGACACTTTGGATTCACTGGCTGTATTCAGTCTGAGGAGCAGTCGTCCCAGGTGTGCTTTTGGGCCTCTTAAAACGAAGTCAGGGATTCGGTGCTTGAGAACCCATTGTCTCTCTTTTGCTTCTTTGCTTTCTCTCCTCTTTGAGGGTAAGGGCAGCCTCTCTGTCTGCTGATGTGGTCACAGCTCTTTGTACTGCAGATTTCTTGTTTCATCACTGAATGCCCACCTTCGTCCCCAGCACTAGCGAGAGTTGGAGAATCTTAAATAGAAGAATGCAGGAAAAAAGACTACTGAATCTGTATAACCTAATTACTAGAGCTGTATTAGTGACCTGATCATTTACTAAAAGGGAGTTTTTCAAAGGAATTTTTTCTTCTTTTTTAATGAGTGATAGGCAAAATAAAATTGAATAAATTTACCCATTTTTTAAATTAGAAAACCTGCAGATATTTTCCCTTTTAAAATCTAGCAGAATTAACAGTTCACAGGGTAACCAGAGTTATTACAATGAGTTGGAGAGGGTATAGTCTTATTAAATGAATTTTATCACAGTTGTAAATATTACTGAATTATAGGTGATATGCCTTTAAGGTATCCACTTTTCATGAAGAATCATTATAAAAATAAAAAGGAGGTTTACAGAGATGCCTCCCTTTACACTGCTCATCCCAAGTGTGAAAGTTAGGTGTCTCTGAGTCTGTGAGGAATCTGCTTCTTTTTAATTTTCTTATAATCATATGTATTAGTAAAAAATTTGTTCAAAATAATTTTCCTATCAATAATCAT
Source organism: Aepyceros melampus (assembly GCA_006408695.1). Classification (NCBI taxonomy): domain Eukaryota; kingdom Metazoa; phylum Chordata; class Mammalia; order Artiodactyla; family Bovidae; genus Aepyceros; species Aepyceros melampus. The sequence goes on along the minus strand of SJXQ01003913.1, from coordinate 90,459 downwards.
TTTCTATTTCCCAGGACCTCTTTAGAAATATTCATGCTTGAAACAATTTTAGAAAAGGAGTCATCCCTGTAGGTGCTTTTCAGTATCACATTCCTATGAGATACTTTTGAGAAGCTTCACTTTGTCATAGCCTTTTGCTTTACTTTTATTCAGACAACCTCATTCATCGTATTTTAAGGTTTCTTTCTTCCAAAGAAGACAAGTTAGTAGGCATTGTAGGGAAAAAGTCTGCAAAAGCTTTTCACATCTACTTGAATTTTGTCCATTTGCAAATTTGGTTGCTTCCAAACTGAGAGTCACTTGGACTCCAAGGAGATCAAACCAGTCAATCCTGAAGGAACTCAACCCTGAATATTCATTGGAAGGACTGATGCTGAAGCTCCAATACTTTGGCCACCTGATGCAAAGAGCCAACTCATTGGAAAAGAACCTGATGCTGGGAAAGATTGAAGGTAGGAGGAGAAGAGGCCACCAGAGGATGAGATGGTTAGATAGCATCACCAACTCAATGGACATGAGTTTGAGCAAACTCTGGGAGATAGTGAAGGACAAGGAAGCCTGGCGTGTTGCCGTCCATGGGGTCACAAAGTGTCAACTTAGGAACTGAACAACAACAGCAAAACTATAGTCTCAGTATTTTAAGGAAGTATCCAAATATATATTTTTTGTTTCTAAATACATACAGGTTTCAGATAAAGTGTTTGACATCTCTCATCAGTGCCGATATGACCTTATATGTGTACATTCTTCAGTATGGAATAATACTCTACAAGCAAACAAAGAGTGCCAGGTTCCTGTTGACTACAGTAGCTGACCACAGAGTCTATGCTAGAACCCCTTTTCCATTCTGTTGTATACCAATGAAATCCACTTCAAAGTTAAATTATCAGAAAAATGCTAGACCAGAATAACATAGATGTGATCTTCCAACACGAGAGTTGCCTTAAAGAATGGGTACCTTTGAATCATTGCTTCATTATCTGTACTTGCCATGTTTATCACCCCAATTCTTGTAGCTTTAATAAGATGTACTTGTAAAATTCTTATTTCATCTTCTTCTTCTGTGCTCAATATGTTATTTATGTATAAATGATCAAAGCCACAGTGTTTTGCAACTGGTAGGTTTCTTTTAATACACTATAATTGAATACTTTCGTCTTTGGATGGAGTCCACAGTGTTTTGTTTGTTGTTTTTTTTTTATGCCTCTGAACCATATAAATCAAAAGTTTTATTAGGAAAAGTAGAGTCAGAGAAACAGAAAGGTCATCTCTACCAAAACAAAACCACATTTTGCTAGTCCTTGATTCGTAATTTCATCATATGCTCTTCTCTGTCAAGCCTGAAACACACATTTTTAATGCAGAAGTGAATAGGAACCAAATATAAAATCAGTTTCAAATCTGGCTTTGTTTGACTCACCAAATGGCTGCTTTAATCAGTGTGAATTTAAAAAGTCCTGTGCAACCCCGACCTTGATGCTCGGTGGCCCTGTTCTTTCCTCCTGCCTCACTTTACTGGCCTGAGGGGAAAGGCTAGTTCTGCCGTGCTGGAGATCTAGCTGTGTCCCCGCGCTGCCTGCCCCTGTGAATGTTCCAAGTATTCTCCATGGCTGCCACTCTAACCCCCTCACGTCTGTAGGGGTCATTCTAGCTTGGGCTTCCTTTTATTCATTGTTTTTCTTCTGCGGACCTCTCCCTCTCATTCTATACCTCCAGAATTTTGACAGATTCTGCCCTTCTCTCTACTATACCCACACTATTTATAATTCTCTTCTGTTTATGGTGATCACTTACCCTTTTGTTTTCTGCTTCTCTGAATTATTATCTCCTATCAATTATGTTGCCTTTTTTTGCTCCTTTCCCTGTGACAGCTTGGGCACCAAAAGTAGACTTCTCATTCTACCAGGATCTCATTGACTTTAGTAAATCTTGAGTCAACTACTTCACCTCTTGGATGAAGAAGCCAAGGCTGGAGAGGTTGACTTGCGAAGTCGCTAAACTTTCTTTCTAAAATTTCTACTTTTCCTCTTTATTTTCACTTGGGGCCAAAATAGTCTTTGAAGAACACCATCATAGAAAGAAATCAACTCAAATGTATGACTATATAGCCCCAATACAAATAGATATGTATGGAATTGCTTGTACTTCTGGGTCATGATGACCTACAAGAAGAGCTTTGAACTAAGAATGAGGGAGAACAGATATGTGAGTAACTAATTGTATGACACCAACCAAGTCATGAGGCTGGGATTTCTTCATCTAGAAAACAAAATCAGACAAAAGCTTGCCTAGCTCTGAAACTTTATGATTCTTTTCCAAAACTTTATAAACATGAACATTGCTCTGTGTGGGGAACCAGAAAAGTTGGAGACAATTGCTTTTGCCATTTATCCTTTCTATAACTTATGTGAGTACAGGTGTTTTCTGCTATTCTTTTGCTTCAAGTTGGAAAATGGGGGACCTCAGAGAGTAAGAGTCGGACACGACTGAGCGACTGAACTGAACTGAACAGAGAGTAAGATGAGCTGTAAAATAATAGACTAGTGAGGGTGTGGTCTGGGACGTGAACTTGGATTTCCAGCAAATGGCCCCTGGTCCCAGATGGCATCCCAGTGCTCTTGTGGGCCATCACTGTTCTTTCTTCACTCACAGGTGCCCTCCATACGCCTCCTCACTGAATCTCAGATATCTCATACATCTCCCAGAACCCTGAAGAGCAGCCACAGGACTAACAGAAGAGTATCTTTTGTATTTGAAACCCTACTTTTGCTACTCACTAAAGCCCCTTCCCCAAACAGTACATTTAAAATAGTTTGATGACTGTGTAGTAAATAGCAACTCAAGAGATAAAGATATTCATAGTTAAATGCTAAACTGATGATACTGACCAGAATACTCTTATCACTTACTACGTATTATTGGGAACTATACTTCACTTCTCTAAGTCCCAATTTCTCCCCCTCTCTCTGAAAAATGGGGATGATAACAGTACCCACCTTACTGAGTAATATGAATAATAAATACGAAGCATGACCAAGTTTGTGGAGCTGAAAGAAGCTCAGAAATATTAGTTACTGTTACTGTGATGGTGATGGTTGTGCTATAACCCTGTTGTAGTTACTCTTAGCAACAATAGTAATAATTAGAGAAATTCACTGAAAGGTCTAGAGAAGGCATGGATGACTTCATGAAAAATGTCGCCTATAGCTGGGCTGCAAAAGATTCCAGATTCGAATGAGTTTGGAAGAGGAGAAAGTCTCTTCTAGTTCTTTGGAATGAAGAAAGGGAGGGACAAAGGCACAAAGACAGCAAAGAGCATGGGCATCCTCATCTGGCTGGCACTTAAGTAGGAGAGGAAAAAAAAATAGCGTGGAAAAGGCCCTGGGGTGGGAATGGGGAGGTGACATGAGCCAAGTCTTTTCACCACATTGTTATGAGATCCTACAACAGTTTCAAGAACTTAAAAAAAAAAAAAAAAACCTTCTAAAAAAGTCCAGTATTTGAGGTATTGTTAAATACCTTAACCACTGTAAATATTTCATTCGGTTCTTTTGCATTCCGTCTGTAAAGACAGCTTCAAGGACAGTCACCAGGGTGTTTATTTTGCCAGAATGCAGAACCGTCATCACGCGTGTTCTTGTTCTTCCCGCTGTCACTGACTCGGAGTGCGCTCTGAGCAGTGGGAAAGGAATTTACTATAAATAAAGAATGCATCGTAAATGCATCAAATAAAATTGTGACCCAGAGAGTAAGCTTGAGAGCAGGGGCCGTGACGTATGAATCCTCCGTGTGTCTGATGATCACAGCCCCTGCTACAGTTCTGAGAACTTCCTGATGGAATCCAGAAAGCACTCGCAGTGTTGGACACTGCATGAAGGGGCCCTGCGGTGAAAGAGCTCTGTCGCATCCTTAAGGCAGAGAATGGTCACCTGGAACCTGATGGGGGGGTTCCCTGAAACCTCACACTGTTTGTATCCGTCTGAGACCCCTGGCCGTTCTTTTCTTCCCTCTTCCTATCTGTCTCTGTTCCATCAGCTGGAATCTGTTATCGTTTTTCTTTCCTCTCTCAACATCTGTTGTCAATTGCACCCTGTTGTTTTTTGCCTATCTTGATAATTCTCACACCTTCAGGGTCCGTCAGTAGTCCTCAAGATAACTATGTGTGCTATTGTCTGAGACAGCAAGCCTGCTGCTCGCAAGGACCCCCCTCTGCCTGGAGAAATCCACCTGGCTGTGGCCCGCAGGGTGTTTTTTTTTTTTTTGGCTTGTTTTAGGAGACACGGTGAATTTCCCAGTTCAGAAAGGGTAAAATGAAAGACGAAAACCTCCAGATCTGTGCGATTTTCAGAAAGCCAGGGCACATTCCTAGGAGCAGTTCATAAAGGCAGGTGCTGTGAGGAATCTGAGGCAGGCACTGGATTCCTGAAGCCGGCCAAGAGTTGATTGCTTATGTTTTTAGAGCTGCGTGAAAGAGAGAAATGTAGCTGCTCCACTGCTGTGCAGTCAGTGGCGTCTCGCAGCTGCGGGCCCTGAAGCACTTTCTGTGCTACCAACTTTTCACCTAGTTCTGCAGTGGGTTGCATGCTGCGTGTCATCGTACGTGTGGATTGGGTTCAAGAAGCCAGCCTCTGCTGTTTTCTAAGGCGGAGAGTTGGCAAGTGTCCTGAATACAGTCTCAGTGTAATCTCCACAGTTTCAGGTTGAAGCAAAGAAAATATTTGAGTTGCTCTGAGCTTGACTTCAGACATCACGCCTTATGTTGATCAACTTTACATTCTAATTTGGGGCCCGCGTGAAAGCATAAAACCACACACACACACACCACCCCCAGGACTCTCTCCCTTAACGTGACGTTACAACTTTTTAGCGACAAATAGTTGGCTCAGCTATGAGTTCTCTCTCTTCCTCACCAAGTTCTCTCCCTACTCAAGCAATTGGATTCAGAGACAGAAGGCCATCAGTGAGTGGTGCTATCTGGGCCTTTCTTGAACTTCTGCCTCTTTGGCAAAGGAAGATGATTCTTACTAGTAAGTGTTCGTGCTATTTCAGGGCAGCTCCGGAGGCAGGAAAAAAATGGAGATGGAAATGGTTAGAGGAGGTGTCGGGCAAATTGCCAGGTATCTACTGACAGCCACCTAGTGCTTCTACCAGGCTCCTTCTCAATATTTGGGGTGCCCTCACCAGCAGCTGCAGACTCCCCCCGAGGGCCAGGGGCTACAAGCACAGGCTGTTGGTCAGGAGGCCCTTGGCTAAAGGGGCAGCAGCTGCGTGGCTCCGGTTCAGCGTTTGCTAGACGGGAAGCAGAGCCGGTGTCAGCCAGGTCTTCTGATTTTTCTAGAGAAGGCTGAAACCAGATTTTTATGTGAAAGCTCCTGATGTGTTAATGTTGGCAACCATTAAAAGACAACTTTTAAATAGCGCGCAGGCCAATCACAACCTGTTGTCAGGCGGTGTTCAAGCTGCCAGTGTGGGCACCCCCCTGCCCCCAGCTTACCTAGCAGGTGGGCCCTCCCTGAAGGGGTTCCTCTGTCATTGTACATGTGGATTGGGTGCAAGAAACTCTTTTCCGGCTTTGCTGTCACTGACACATTTTTTTTTAATACCAAACATTAAAAAAAAAAAAAATCAGCCGTTTTAAGAGTTCTTGGACCCCTTTTCTGAACATAGTCTGGAACAAACCCCAACTCCCAGGGTGGCCGCCAGGATGAGCCATCCCCTCAAGTGACCTCCAGTCCGCGGCGTGTCCAAGAGGGGAGGAAGGGAGAGGCTGGCCCTTCGGGATGTTCTGGATGACTCCAAAACGGGCTTCAGCCTTGCTCGGATCGACAGCCTGAGAGCAGGCGGAGATCCAGTTAGTCGTGCTCGATGGGGGAAGCCCGTGCCTGGCAAGCCAGGTCAGAACCTCCTCGGCTGCGCGTGGCAACCTGCGTGCAGTGTGTCCGTGCAGAGCAAACGAGATGCTCCCAGAGACAGAAGAGAGAAAGCAGTCAGCAGAGAGGGAGCGTGGGGAATGCTGCTTATCCCCTTGCCCCAACTGGAACTAAAAACAAGCCATGAAAAATCAAAAGAAAAGTTCAGTCCCCGTGGGAAATGCTCTGGGCACCTTCTCTCCAAGTTCCTTGAGTATGCCCATCCATTCTCCAGGCTGTTGGAAATTTTCACCAAAAATAGAAGCAGGCCAGTTGGTCCCGTGGCTGGGATGGAGACAAGAGATGATTTTTGTTCCACGTGGAGGAATAGGGCCTGTGAGCAGATGACATGCAGCAAGGCAAAAGACATGTCAGCACCCCCCACCCCCCGCCCCGGGGTTCACGGTTGTATTTCTTCTTTATGGCGTGTGAGTTAGGCAAGCAATCTGATTAACCGAGTCAGGACCTGCAGTTTCAGCTTTATGGAGCTGCACTGCAAAAAATGCAGCTCAGCGTTTGAGACAATGTCATTTGTATCTTGTGTTTTTTCTTTCTTTTTTTTTTTTTTTAATTGATTTTTCCCCCCCAGAGAGGCAGGGATGACATCAGTCAAATATGTGAGACAGGCTCATCTAATTAAAATTGTGTTTATTTACTTGTTATTTGAAAAAGAATATGAAGCATGCTGTGAGACATTTGTGTCTGGAAAGAGTTGAGCAACTCCAAAGCTGTAGCGTGTGGCCATTGGTTAGAAATTGCTAAATTATGTTTCCTTATTTTCCACGAAATGTCAAATGTTGTTCTTTTGCTTCTATAAAGGTCAGTATGGCTGAAAGAGGGGGGAAAGAATGAAACTTGGACCATTCACTTGTTATTGAACTTCAGAAGTGTTTTATTTACCAGTAAAATTAAATCAAGAAATGTTTTCCTGGCTCTGAAACAAGAGAGACTAGATTGCAATAAAGTTAATGACTCTGTGTGACTTTCCTCTTCTTTCTGGGCCTTTCAGTGAAAAAGCAAGGAGAAAACTGGTTTGACAGGGAAAGCTGTTGATTACTGTGTGTTGCACATATATGTGGAATATATATTATGTTGCATAGGTCAGGTGTCATAATTGTTCCTTTATGTTTTTCTACGCTTTGATGTTCCTGAACAGAATATAGTTGTGGAAATAAAATTCTCTTAGCTGAAATATTTCATAGGCATTTTCCAAATGCTAACCAGGGCCTTGCTCCTCAAGCAGAGACGCCGTCTCCTGTTTATAACTGATGATATACAACTGGGCATACGACGCAGGGCCAGAGAGAATGCACTGTTTGTTCCCGGCTAGTTCCAAAGAACTATTGTTATTTATTAGCACTGTTTGATCTGGTCATGGTGCATTACCACCTCATGCCTCTTTTTGGAAAAAAAAAAAAAAGTGAAAATAATAAAATAGCATTATTTAACAGTGAGAAACCATGCATTTCCAGTGAGTTACCTCTTCCAATCTTATTCTGAAAGGAGTCTGGCAAAATCCAGGTGAGGAAACGATCATTGCTGTCAGTGACAGAACACCTGCTAGTAACATTTTCAAGATTGTTGTTGCTGTTCATTTGCTAAGTCATGTCCAACTCTTTGCGACCCCAGGGACTGTAGCACACCAGGCTTGCCTGTCCTTCACTGTCTCCAGGAGTTTGCTCAAACTCATGTCTATCAAGTCAGTGATGCTGTTCAACCATCTCATCCTCTGTCACCCCCTACTCTTGCCCTCAATCTTTCTCAGCATCAGGGTCTTTTCGAGTGAGTCAGTTCTTCACATCAGGTGGCCAAAGTATTAGAGCTTCAGCTTCAGCATCAGTCCTTCCAATGAATGTTCAGAGTTGATTTCCTTTAGGACTGACTGGTTTAATCTCCTTGCAGTCCAAGGGTCTCTCAAGAGCCTTCTCCAGCACCACAATTCGAAGGCATCAATTTTTCAGCACTGAGCTTTCTTTATGGTCCAACTCTTACATCCATGAAGACAACACATGACTACAGGCAAACTGATAACTTTGAGTTTACAGACCTTTGTTGGCAAAGTGATGTCTCTGCTTTTTAATATGCTGTCTTGGTTTGTCACAGCTTTCCTTCCAGGGAGGAAGCATCTTTTAATTTTGTGGCTATAGTCACCAACTGCAGTGATTTTGGAGCCCAAGAAAATAAAATCTGTCACTGCTTCCACTTTTTCTCCTATTTGCCATAAAGTGATGGGACCAGATGCCATAATCTTAGTTTTTTGAACGTTGAGTTTTAAGCCACCTTTTTCAATCTCCTCTTTCACCCTCTTCAAGGGCTGTTTAGTTTCTCTTCACTTTATGCCATTAGAGTGGTATCATGTGCATATCCGAGGTTATTGATATTTCTCCCAGCAATCTTGGTTCCAGCTTATATGTAAAAGTGTATCTTTAGTAACTCCCCACTCAGCTTCCTATGTCTTTTTCCTTCTCTTGACTCTCTTACCTCCCCCATAATTGTGCTTTGTTTTCCAGTGGGGCTCAGTGTCATCTATGGGGTCGCACAGAGACAGACACGACTGAAGTGGCTTAGCAGCAGCGGTGTCGTTTAATCCCCCATGACAGCCTCAAGGTGCTAGTCTCAGCTGTGCCTCTTGTCAGGGTATTGAAATCTTAAAAAGGGACCGTCTAGACCTCCTTCCACTTCTCCTCCTCCTAGAGAGAAAGTGAATATAGTAAAACCCATTCGCTTCCGTTATCCACCTTCCAGGGTATGCAGATAGCAAGCACAAGCTCTTCACCCCACTTCTTGGGTTCTAATCCTGGCTTGCCATTTGCTAGTTCTATGATTTAAAACGAGTTACTTAACATACCAAGCTCCCCAAGTAGCTCAGTGGTAAAGAATCCGCCTGCCAAGGCAGGAGCCACAGGAGATACGAGTTAGATCCCTGGGTTGGGAAAATCCCCTGAAGGAGGAAATGGCAACCTGCTCCAGTATTCTTGCCTAGGGAATCCCATGAACAGAGGAGCCTGCCAGACTCCAGTCCGTGGGGTTGCAGAGTTGGATACGACTGAAGCAACTGAGCACTTAACATTCCCCTGTGCCTCAGTTTCCTCATCTGTAAAGTGAGCATGGTAATGGTACAGATTTCACAGTGCTGTTGTGAGGACTGCATGAGGCAATATATATGTCAAGCATTTCAGAGTGGTAGCACATAGTAAGCATTCAGTAAATGCTCATCTTTTGTTATTACTGTTATCCACTCCCATTTTACAAATTTTATTTCATCCATGAATTGGTGTAATTGCTTCTCTGTTCCTAAGCTGTGAACTTTCTATAGTTAGTACTAGAAGATGCTAATGTTAATTGATTGATTAATTAATTTACTCTGTTTCAGGAACTGTTATATGTACTTAAGATAAACCAATGAACACAACAGACCAAAATGCCTGCCCTTGAGAAACTTGCCTTTGGGTGGAAATGCAAGAAAAGAAAAGAAATGCAAAAAGAAAATCCTCCTCCTTGAGGGGAGTTCCCCAGCCCAGGGATCTAACCTGTGTCTCCTGTGGCTCCTACATTGGGCATTGGGGAGTGGGGGAGATATATATTACAAATAAACATAATAAGGAAGTTATGTAGCATATTAGAAGGTGATAAATGCAAGTTCAGGAGAATGAGGGGCAGGTCAGTGGGTTGCAGTTTTATATAAGTGGTCATGGAAGCTCATTGAGAAGACAAGTGATGACTACATCTAAAAGTTAACAAAGGAAGGTCCAGCTTCATTTGCTTTTACTTCCTTGTCTGTTTATTTTTTTAAATTTAAAAAGTAGAAGATTTTAGCAGTATTTTTTGAGTAGCCATCAGTGAGTTCCATTATATTATCAGCATTGCAAATTGAATGTCTCTTAGACTAGCTCTTTTGATGTAATTTTTTGGCCTTCATCCTGAAATTTCCCATTGCATTTATTTTCTGGTGCATTTATTTTGAGTTCATCCATCCAAAAGCACCACAAAATTAATTTTTAAAGATGTGTGTCTTGCTTTTCTCTCCCAGGTAAGTGGGGTTCATATTAGGTTCACAGTGTAAAGTTTCAATTTCACTTTAGGCCAGTACTTCTGCATCAAAAGAAAGTTTAAACTTGTTTACTTCACATCACTTACCAAGGTAAGTGCACTGTGAGCCAAACTAGGACACAAATAACTAGATCTGGAGATTGAAGAAGTTCCAAGGGTGACTTTACCGTGGCTGTTTAGAAAAGTTTTCTCCTCTAGTGCAGACGCCTGAAGGAGAAGGCAATGACAACCCACTCCAGTACTCTTGCCTGGAAAATCCCATGGACAGAGGAGCCTGGTGGGCTGCAGTCCATGGGGTCGCACAGATTGGACACTCACTATTCCAGGAAATTTGGAAAACTCAGCAGTGGCCACAGGACTGGAAAAGGTCAGTTTTCATTCCAATTCCAAAGAAAGGCAATGCCAAAGAATGCTCCAACTACTGCACAATTGCACTCATCTCACATGCTGGTAAAGTAATGCTCAAAATTCTCCAAGCCAGACTTCAGCAATACGTGAACCGTGAACTCCCTGATGTTCAAGCTGGTTTTAGAAAAGGCAGAGGAACCAGAGATCAAATTGCCAACATCCGCTGGATCATGGAAAAAGCAAGAGAGTTCCAGAAAAACATCTATTTCTGCTTCATTGACTATGCCAAAGCCTTTGACTGTGTGGATCACAGTAAACTGTGGAAAATTCTGAAAGAGATGGGAATACCAGACCACCTGACCTGCCTCTTGAGAAATCTGTATGCAGGTCAGGAAGCAACAGTTAGAACTGGACATGGAACAACAGACTGGTTCCAAATAGGAAAAGGAGTACGTCAAGGCTGTATATTGTCACCCTGCTTCTTTAACTTATACGCAGAGTACATCATGAGAAACGCTGGACTGGAAGAAACACAAGCTGAAATCAAGATAGCCGGGAGAAATATCAATAACCTCAGATATGCAGATGACACCACCCTTCTTTGGAAAGAATGATGCTAAAGCTGAAACTCCAGTACTTTGGCCACCGCATGCGAAGTGTTGACTCATTGGAAAAGACTCTGATGCTGGGAGGGATTGGGGGCAGGAGAAGAAGGGGACAACAGAGGATGAGATGGTTGGATGGCATTACTGACTCGATGGCCATGATTTTGGGTGAACTCTGTTAGTTGGTGATGGACAGGGAGGCCTGGCATGCTGCAGTCATGGGGTTGCAAAGACTCGAACACGACTGAGCGACTGAGCTGATTGGTCATATAAATGAGCCCGTCCCTTTCTGAACTTGGTGCCAAGTGTTGGCAGGAGAATCGCTTGCCCTTGCACTGGAGCAACACATATTTATAGCAATTCTCATGAAAGGGCAGGCCAGTGGCAAGAATTTTGAAAAGAAATGAGTTTTATACCCCAAATTCAGAATCCTAGTATCTGGTAGCACGTGTTACTGTTATAAGCCTCTGAGTAAGAATTTCAGAAACTAGTAGAGCATCAGAAAATAACCAGGGGAAAACTCAAAAACAAAGATGAGCATATAGGAAAGTTTTAAAAAATAGTATTAGAGGAGCACCAAACTCAATAGTCAGAAGAGTAAATAGAGAAAACATTTATTAGGACAATAACAAAAATTTAAATTTACTGGGGTAAAAAGAATATTAAACCCATGATACTGTATTGGTTAAAAAAAGTTTATGGACTTTAGAACTAAAACCAAAGTCATTTACATATAAATACCTTAGGTATAGCTGAAAAAGATTAGTAACTTAGAACATTTAAAAGGCAGTCTCTGGAAAAAGAAGATGAAAAAAACCAAACTGATTAACATAACTAAAAGAAAAAAAATGAGATGCACAGAGACTAGTTTCAGAAATCACGTCTACCATCTATGATGTGGAGAGTAAAAGTGAGAAAATAATGTTATATCAAGGCCTTAAAAAATAAAGATGTATTTCACCAAATCAAGAAAGTTCATGGTTTAGAGCTGGAAGACAGGGAGATAGACTACCTTCAGTCTTAGACTTTTCAGAAATGAAAGAAACATCTCAACAGGAGAAACACTGCTTTAAATTTTTCAAAGTGATCAGTTCAGTTCAGTTCAGTTCATTTGCTCAGTTGTGTCCAACTCTTTGCGACCCCATAGCTGGGTAAAATAGTAGATTAGAGATAACTAAAAATATAAAGAAAATGTCCAGACTCTAACATTAAGATATATACTTACTAAATTAAAGAGAGACTAAGAAACATAAAAGCAGAATAAGATCTAAAGAGAGATTCTGGAAAACAAAAAGATGAGATTAAAAAAAATTATTTGTAGACATGGTGGCTAAAAATTTTCCATAATTGAAGAAACACATGAATTTTTAGATGTGAGTCACAAACATACGGCAAGGATAGATGGACAGATAGTAAGACAACTATAGAAATCAAAGACAATGAAAAATTTGAAAGTAACTGAAGGGAAAAGACAGATTATCCATAAACAAATGAAATTCTACAGTGAAAACAGGTATTTGCTACAAGAATTCATGAATAAAAGAGTTTATAACTAAGCAGTTTTTCATTTGAAAAAAAAAGAGATATCCTAAATGTCTACCACCAGGAAATTGAGTAAATAAGTATTTGAACACATGTCTAATCTTATACTATATAGGTGTAAAAATTAAAAACAAACAAACTAACTAACTAATGTTTGAAGTGTCAACATAATAATTTTTATGCAGAATTATAGGTACTTACAAATTCAAATAAGTAATTATCTATAAATATGAGTCTGGGCATTTAAATACCCAAGTGAGTTTAGCGAGGTTTCAAACTATGCAGGCTTATGCTAGCCGAAACAAGGGTGGGGTTATAAAAGGTTCAGCCAAAAAGTAAAAGCTACTCTGTTTTCCTCTAGCATTGCCCAGGGGAGGTGGGTGCTCGCCAGCGGACACAAGTTTCTGATCAGCCTGACAGACACCACCCTAAAGTGACCATAGAATCATCCGGCATAGCCTCAAGCATTAAAGGTCACTCAAAAAACACTCTTCCCAATTACATTCAGTTCGAAGGAGAAATGAAGAAGGAAAAAGACAAAAATCAAGTAGGAATAAATGTTGAGATTTCATTGTCATTATTATTTATGTTTCCAGAGTAGTATAAGCATGAGTACTTGCTTAGAAAACAAAGTTACAGAGTGGATGGGGAAAGGATACTTAAAGTAAACCAAAGGAAGGACAATACTGCCTCTAAAATGTGCAGGGCAGGAAGAACAAAGGAAATGAGAAGTAACTGAAAATGCCATTGATATCAAGAGCACATCATTGAGAAAGATTGTATATCTAGTTTTTTGTTTGGTGTTGTTTTTGTTTGTTTGTTGTTCTTGTTCAAGTGAAGTAAGAAAATCACGTTACTTTGAGGAACAGGGATAAAGGTTATGAGAAAAGCAACTATGTTGCTCCTATAAGGGAACAAGGAACAAAGACATATCAGAGACAAATACAAAGACAGCTGAGAAATACTAAAGGTCTAAGTGAAGACAGAAATAATACATTTTAGTAGGTCAATCAGCATGGTATAAGTCTTCTCTAGAAAGTGGCTGATAGCTTTAACTCAAGGTTGGTTGTCAGTAGGGCAAGAAAAAATTTTTTAACGTATGGGAAATGAAAAAGTTACTTAGAAAGTAGTTGACATATTAAATTACAGAGCTTTACTATATAAGAAAATAAATGAAACTGGGTCAAGTGTGCAAGTGCTACCTATATGAGACTGAAAATATCTAGGAAATGAAAAGTCTGATGCAATCAAAATGATAGAAATAAAGAAATGAGAAGTTTCCAAGAATAGGATAATATGATGAGAAATTAACTTATCTCACACACAGATCTCTATCTCACCACTGTGTTGCTTTTATCACCTATTAATATTGGTAGGCTCTTCTTTCTTTAAAAGTAATATCTCTGCTTTTGAATATGCTATCTAGGTTGGTCATAACTTTTCTTCCAAGGAGTAAGCATCTTTTAATTTCATGGCTGCAATCACCATCTGCAGTGATTTTGGAGCCCCAAAAAATAAAGTCTGATACTGTTTCCACTGTTTCCCCATCTATTTGCCATGAAGTGATGGGGCTGGATGCCATGATCTCGTTTTCTGAATGTTGAGCTTTAAGCCAACTTTTTCACTCTCCACTTTCACTTTCATCAAGAGGCTTTTTAGTTCCTCTTCACTTTCTGCCATGAGAGTGGTGTCATCTGCAGAGCAGGATCTTATTTGTTGCATTTACTAAGCATATCTCCAACCACCTAGAGTGGTTACTCATCAAGAGTATTCAATAATTATTTTTGAATATCTGAATAGTTACTGGAATTAAGATCTCATAGATACTATGAATCTTGGTATAGGTGATGAGCTGGATGAAAAGGTTTGCAAAAGTAAGATGACTTTATCTGAGAGAATTACATGGGAAACACTGGAGACAGGGTTGGATGGGGTATCTCACTCTTATAAGAAACAATATGGTATATTAGTTTACATCTAGCCTCTGGAATTTTAAACAATGGATTTGGCACTGGCTCCACAATGCCTAATCAGTAGGATATTGTACAATGAACTTGATAATTGCGAGTCCTCATTTTCTTATTCATAGAAAAGATATATCACCTTCATAACATTTTTTGAGGATAAATTAGATCATATGCCTTGTGTCTGGCATATAGGAATGCACATTATATATTAGGTATTTTTAAATGCTCCTCAAATCACTGTGATGTAATCTGTATCCTCTTTTCATACAATAATATTATTTTGCCAAGATATTAAAGAATTTAAGTTTAATAATATGCCAGCTCACAAAGTCAAAAAATTGCACCTATTGAGCATTTCTAGTGTTTCTTTTAGTATTTTTCTCAAGGAGAACATCACCATGGCAATGATATTGACAGACTCAACTGTGTATTATACGTAAAGATGCATTTTGCACTACAGAGCTGGTGCTGACACTGTTGGTTTTAGTGCTTAGTAAAACCAACAAGTTCACAAAACATTTCTGAAGTGATAACTCTGTGTCTTTAAACTGGATCTTGTCACATTGGAGGTTCTCCTTGGTGGCTCAGACGGTAAAGAATCTGCCTACAATGCAGGAGAACTGGGTTCAGTCCCTGTGTCAGAAGATCCCCTGGAGAAGGAAATGGCAACCCACTCCAGTATGCTTGCCTGCAGAATTCCATGAACAGAGGAGCCTGGTGAGCTACAGTAGTCCGTAGGGTTGCAGAGTCAGGTACGACTGAGTAACTCACACTTTTACTTTCACGCTTACCTGGTGGTCTGTGGTGGCAGTGAGTGCACTAGTCATGTCTGACTATTGCGACGTCATGAACTGTAGCCCACCAGGCTCCTCTGTCCATGGGATTTTTCAGGCAAGGATACAGGAGTGGGTTGCCATTTCCTCTAGGGATTGAACCCACATCTGAATGCATTTTCTGCATTGCAGGTGGCTTTTTTTTTTTTTTAACCTGTTAAGCCAGCCCTAGTGGTGTAGTGGTTAAGAATCCACCTGCCAATGCAGGAGACACAGGTATGATCCCTGGGGTCTGGGAAGATATCACATGCTGCAGAACAACGAAGCCTTGTGCCACAACTACTGAGCCTGCGCTCTAGAGCCCAGGGGCCACAACTACTGAAGCCCGCATGCCTAGAGCCTGTGCTCTGCAACACGAGCAGCCACCATGAGAAGCCCATGCACCATGAGGAAGAGCAGCCTCTGCTCCACATGCCTAGAGCCTGTGCTCTGCAACACGAGCAGCCACCATGAGAAGCCCATGCACCATGAGGAAGAGCAGCCTCTGTTCACCACAACCAGAGAAAGCCTGCATGCAGCAACGAAGACCAAAAGCAGCCAAAAATAAACAAATTTAAAAAAGAATACATATTTTACCTATAAGTTATGCAATATAAATTTCTTGTTCTTAAGTAAAAAAGATAGTAGTTGCAGAAAAGATATGAGAAGCAGTTGTCTTTTAGCTGGTGCATTCTTTTATTGCACTATTTTCATCACCAATTTTTCACCCTCTCTATGGCTCATGGTTGTCCTGTACCCAACATCACTTAATACATTTAGAGCAAAACAGAAAAACCAATCAAACAAACAAACAAACAAAAAAACCACTTTGAAATATATGGAAATTGTTCAGTGCACAGCAGATGCATGAATAAACAAAAGATGCTATTTCTTCATCCGTTTTACTGGCATACATACAAAAGAAAACATTTTAGCTTCATCCAGACGTTGGACACAATTCAATTATTTTTTTCTATTATTTTTCTAGGAACTGTTTTGTCAAGTAAATTATTGTGTCTTTGCCTGAAATTAAAATGTCAAAGTATTATTTTTTAGAGCACATTAATTTACTGTGCCTTTAACTGAAAAGTCATCATACTGGAACAAAAGGAGATTTTGGTGAAAACATAGTAACAATATTCAAGAGCTATTGCAGTAAGTAGTTGTTAACTGAACAGTTATTATGTTACATAAGTTTGGTTTTTTTTTGTTTTTAGCTTTGTATATTTTTCTGAAATGTAAAATTGAGTCATAGACATTAATAAAATAATGTCTATGACATTTTAAGGGAGTACAGATTTCAAAATACTGAACTCTCTGAAAACAGTGCACAGTAACTTTTTCTTAAGAGGACCACACACACACACACACACGTGTACACACACATAATTACTAATTTAAAATTGTTGTTCCTGGTGGAAGAGGAACCATTTATCACATGCTTATCATATCTGTTGACATCAGAATTGGAGAAGTCAACGATTTCTTTGCTTTCACTAAGGACTCAGAACGTAGTGAGAAAGGGCTGAAAGTTTTGTTTGAGGACTGCTGCTGCTGCTGCTGCTGCTGCTAAGTCACTTCAGTCTCCGACTCTGTGCGATCCCATAAACGGCAGCCCACCAGGCTCCCCTGTCGCTGGGATTCTCTAGGCAAGAACACTGGAGAGGGTTGCCATTTCCTTCTCCAATGCATGAAAGTGAAAAGTGAAAGTGAAGCCGCTCAGTCGTGTCCAACTCTTAGCGACCCCATGGACTGCGGCCCACCAGGCTCCTCTGTCCATGGGATTTTCTACTGCTAGCGAGGTACAATTACTTTTTGTTAAGTTTATCTTAAGATTAAATAATGTGTTGCTTCCTGATCCTATACTGCTTATAG
Source organism: Aepyceros melampus (assembly GCA_006408695.1). Lineage (NCBI taxonomy): Eukaryota > Metazoa > Chordata > Mammalia > Artiodactyla > Bovidae > Aepyceros > Aepyceros melampus. The sequence goes on along the minus strand of SJXQ01003913.1, from coordinate 73,351 downwards.
ACACACTTAGTCACAACAGCTGTCAGGAAAGAGGTCATGTCCGCTTTATCAATTTATTATCAAGAAGATCAATAGGATTAGAGTAAAGATTTTATCTAATTCAGGCTTAGGAACGTTGTGCACCCTGTTGCTATAGGCAGGGCATAGTCGTCACTGACCTATGAGATGAATACACTGTATTTTCTTGCGATCAGAATACTTTCAGCATCATTACGAAAGCACAAAATCTGCATGTCAAATTAATTTATGCTCTCTTCACCTCACACTGATTAGGACAAATTAAGTTTCACACTCATCACCTAGAGCAATTAATAAGTAGTAGTATCAAATCCAATGACTTTCCTCCACTATAATTCTTTAAACTGTTCTTTCCACAATGCCTTCTTAATAGAAGCCTGTAGTATTCATTTTAAAGCAATCATGTGAAATGAAAGTGCTCACAGCATGTCTCAGATTTTCTCAGTGTTGGAAGATACAGTCTGGGAACACATATGTATTTTACAGCCAACTGGGTTTCAAAGATGGATCCAATAATTAAACAAGTGTGGTCTTAAACATCTTAAATATTGTATAAATTTGCATCAAGGAAACCCAGAGGCATATCATCAATCCCTGAATTCTATTCATTTACATAAAAAAAACCAAGCAGAGGAGGCACATCAAAGCAAATCCTAATATGAACAAAACATTAGGTTTTAAACTGCTCTTCTTAAAAATATTATGTTTTCTATTGCCATGAAAGGGAGTTAATGAAGGAAGAATTTTGCTGAGAGTCTATATTTTAAGTGTTCTTATAAAATTCCCTTTATGTTAAGGTTTCATAAACATAAATACATGGAGGGATACCATGAGAGACCTATAATAAAGCATATGTTAAATATCATAAGGGAAATACATTTTATTAATATACAAATATGGTTTTTATATTTTATGATATTCTTAAAGAACATGAGGATGGTATGGTAATAAAAAGTCAAATTAAACTGTTTTATAAAGTTATAAACAAAAATTATTAAAACCTCATAAAACAAGATTGCAATAAACACTCTTTAGCTTTGTTATTTGGAAAGCATTTGCTAATTCATTAAGATAATATGTTCTCCTATAAGCACAGATATTTGTTTGTAAGAGAGGGAGTATGGGGGGAGGGGAGAGTAACTAGAAAGGATTTCATCAAAATATTAAAGGGAAACTCCAAAAATCGTCTCCAGTATATCCACACCATAAGCATAACAATATTGATATTGTGGAATGTATATGATACTTTGTGGTTTTCTATCTTTCCATCTGGACACTAATCTGGAAACTAAACTTGGAGGACCAAATCGATAATTTTCATTCCTTTGTCTGATTATCTTTTCCCCTCGATGCTTGTAAAATGTTAAACCTCAAGAAGTATCCTCTGCATTCAGTTACTGAAACTAGATACTCATTTACATTGTGCTTTGTCATGGACCAAATGTTTTTGTCTCCCCAAATTCATATTTTGAAGCCCTAACTTCCCACTGTGATAGTATTTGGAGATGGATCCCTTGGGAGGTAATTAGGTTTAGATGAGGTCATGAATCCATTGAGGAATTAGTGTCCTTATAAGAAAAAAATTACATATAAATGAAGAAAAATATTTACCTCTGCCTGTGAGGATATAGCTAGATGGTGTTCATCTATAAACAAGCAAAAAAGCTCTTACCAGGAATTGAATCTGTCAGCAGCCTCTCAGTCTGTCTATGGTACATTGTTATAGCTGTCTGAGCTAAGACATGTTTTATCCTTAAACATAAAAATCATACTTTTTAATCTAGTCATTATGTTTGTACTCAGCCAGATCTGACCCTTTGCGATGCTGTGGTCTCCGCATGGACTACAGCCCTCCAGGCTCCTCTATTCATGGGGTTGTCCTGACAAGAGTACTGGAGTGGGCTGCCATGTCTTCCTCCAGGGGACCTTCGAGGCTTAGGCATTGAGCTGAGTCTCCTGCAGCTCCTGCATTAGCAGGTGGATTGTTTACCACTGAGCCATCTTGGAAGCACATTTAGTCACTGCCTTTCCTTCAAATGACATCCATTTCATGTGTTCAATTACACTGCCATTTTTTAGCCAACAGGGATGGGATCTAGAATATTCCTAGTATCATCAAATAGTAATACTAATTCTGATACTATATTGTATACCCTAGTCTTACAGAAGAGGCTCAATGTCAGGTAAAATTTTCATAACATTTTCTGTCTTTTTCAATTGCAGAACATAGTAATCTACCTGTAAGTTAGAATATTTTTTATAACAAGTGTTTGGAAGACATCAAAATATTTTTTCTTAATTTATATTTTCTTAGCATGTTATTATCTTCATTTATATTTATTTTTTATACTACTTCAATATTGAAAAGATTCAACCAGTATTATTAATGAACTTGCAAATTAGCTGGATCATTTCAGCTTAGTAATAATTTCAATACCTGGAGCTGGTATCTCTATGGATCTTTATGCAATTTTCTTTTTATATTTTTATAGAAATCACTTCTTAGTTTTCCTTTATTTTTAAAATGTTTGTGTATATATTTATTAACTTTTCTCACTTGAAAAATTTATTATTTCTTTATTTGGCTGTCCTGGGTCTTCATTGCTGGGGGTGGGCTCTCTCTAGTTGTGAGTGGGGGCTGCTTTCCAGTTGCGGTGTGGCTACTCATTGTGGTGGCTTCTCACCGTGGAGGGCAGGCACTATGGTGTGCATGCTTCAGTAGTTGTGGCGTGTGGACTTAGCAGCTGTGGTGCATGGTCTTAGTTACATCTCAACACGTGGGATCCTTCCAGACCAGAGATCAGACCCATGTTCTTTGAATCAGCAGGCAGACTCTCAACCAGGGGACCACCAGGGAAGCCCTTATTTTTCAAATGTGTTTTGGCCATGCTGTATCTTTCTCGTTCTTTGTTGCGGTGTGTGAACTTTCTCTAACTGTGGTGCACAGGCTTCTCCTTTTGGGAAGCATGGGCTCTAGAGGTGCAAGCTCAGTAGTTGTGGTGCACAGGCTCTCCAATTGTGGTTGCAGGTTTAGTTGCCCTATGGCAATGGGATATTAGTTCCCTGACCAGGGACTGAACCCACATCCTGTGCACTGGTCCATCTTAAACACTGGGCCACCAAGGAAATTCCCTGCAATTTTTATAACATACAAATTAAGCACACTGCAATGCTTTATTTTCAATGTTCTATTAAGGTCTCATTTGTTCTCTTTCATACTAAGATGCAGGAAAATTTAAACACATAAGACTATATTGTGCTAAGGATACAAATGAAGAATATTCATTAAATTTCTAGGAGAAATAAGGGCTTCAAGAGTACACTTTTTTCCATCTCTGGTATAAGTAACAGTAACTGGTATACACTAGGTTCTTAATATATTTTCTAAATTGAGTAAGTAACAAAAGGTACAAGATACTTTACAAGATGTGATTATTAATAACAACACACTGAAGACTCAATCTTCAAAGAATTTATAGTTTAAGAAAAGATTTCATAGATACTAAGGGCTAATTCACTAATTAATACTGAGAATAAAATACAAATCTATGAAATTTAGATAAACACAAGTCCATATTTTAAAGTATTAAAATGATGGGCCTAAAATATACTACTGAAAAATCAGAACTATTGTTTATAACTTTGAGTAGTCAATGCAGTTCTGAAATTGTACTGTGGAGTTGTGAAGTCATGGAGCAATTACAGTGATCCTGAACTAGACTAGAGCATAAGTAGAAATGTCCTGCTATCCAACACTGGGAATAAGGTTTACTCTGAATCATTTACCAAGTTATTTCCTATTAATGTAATTCAAACGATAATATCAAATTGCTACATGTAGTGGGTCTTTCCTGGTGGCTTAGTTGGTAAAGAATCTGCCTACAATGCAGGAGACCCAGTTTTGATCCCTGGATTGGAAAGATCCCCTGGAGAAGGAAATGGCAACCTACTCCAGTATTCTTGCCCAGAAAATCCATGGACAGAGGAGCCTGACAGTGATAATATCAAAGTCCTACATGTAGTGAGAGATTTAATATTCCTTGCTTTAGAATTAGGTTAAGGAGAAGAAGCATTTCTGAAATGGCAGAGTGAGGATCTCTGAAAAACGCTTCCTTTGTAAAAACCAAGCAGAAGACAAAAAAAAAAAAAAAAAACCTGTTTGTCAAAATCAGCTGTTTCAAAATTCTGGAAATCAAAAGAAGCTTTAAAAATCCATGAAGGATTTATACCAACCCCTGCCCCCAACACACACACACACACACACACACCAGCAAAAAAACACCCAAAAAACAGCTAAATCTCAGTAAGAGCAATAAATATGATGTTTTAACTTGCCCTATCATATTTTCCTCTTGCTAGCTCTGTGGTCACCTTAAAAACCAGCCATCTAATGGACACAGAGCTGCCGTAAAAGACACAGAGAATTGTCATCAGTGTATCTATCTAGTATTGGGTTTCCCTGGTGGCTCAGGTGGTAAAGAATCAGCTGCAATGCAAGAGACCCAGGTTTGATCCCAGGGTTGAGAATATCCGCTGGAAAAGGGAATTGGCTACCCACTCCAGTATTCTTACCTGGAGAATTCTATGGACAGAGGAGTCTGGCAGGCTACAGTCCACAGGTCATAAAGAATCAAAGTCGACTGTGCCTCTTTACTTTTCAGTATTTATCTCGTAGATCTCAGGAAAAGTTCCCCTCACAAAGCTTTTCACCTGATCTAAATCAGAGCTTTCTAGTGGGAAAACTACCCTAGAGTGTTGGCCAAAAACAATCAGCATCAATTGTTTACTCTTGAAGTTGCCAGACAAAGTGACACTGGTTTAACCAAGTAAGAGTGTAGCCAAAGAACTTAAAAGGAAAATATGTATTATGAGATGTCTATATGGGGCTTTGATAGGCTCCAAATTATTCCTGGGTGTGTGTTTATGTCCCAGAATACCTAAGTGTTTCCTAACCTCTCACCTCTAGTTGAGGATCTACACAATCTCAAAATGAAGGATAAGGCATAATTCAGCAGGCGAGTTAAAATCACACCCCGTCAAATACAGAAAGCCTCTCTGCAAAGGTTGGGAGACTTACTGGTTCAAGGCATTAATAAAATCTCTATTCCATCATTAGTTGACAAATAAGTTAGCTGAAACTTCAGTGGCCACACATGAAATAGAATATAAGCTTCATAGAATTAATCTAGGAAAATCACTGACAAATAACAACAAACTCTGATAATGAATAGAAATCTTATTTCCAGAATATCCATATTATTTCAAGTATTCAGTTTCCTATTTAAAAATATGCAATATACAGAGAAAAAAAGTATGTCCCATACACAGAACAGAAAGAATTAATTCAACAAAAAAAATTATCTTTTAGGAAAACAAGGTGTTGGACTTACTAGAAAAATTGTATAATTATGCTATTATAAATACTTCCAAAAAGTAAAGGAAGCCATATCTGAAGAATTAAAGAAAAGTATGAGAACAATATCTGACTATATAGAGAATATCAAGAAGTAAAAACAATTAAATATTGAAATCAAAACCCATTAGAAATACTCAAAAACAGATTTGAGCTGACAGGAGGTTAACACTGAAGGTAGGTCAATTAAGATTTTTTCAGTTATTTCTGAGGAAGAGGAAAGAATGCATAAAATTAACCAACTTCAAAGAACTTTTGAACACCTTGAAATGTACCAACATATGCATAAGAGTAGTAAAGAAGTGGAGTCCAGAAAAGAGTAACAAAAAGAACATTAGAAACATGATGTTTCTAATCATGGGAAAGTGAAAAATTTCCCAATTTGATAAAGGATATTCATCTGCATTATCTGAGAACCTCAATTAACTTCAAATAGGTTAAACTCAAGATATACACACCCAAATACATCCTAGTCAAATTGTGAAAGGTCAAAAATATAGAAGGGATCTTGAAGTCAGCAAGAAGGGGAAAATCATATACAAAGTATCTTCAATAAGATTAAGAGTTGACTTTGCATCAGAAAGAGTGGAAGCCAGAAAGCAAAGTCTGAAAGAAAATATTAACCAAGAATTCTATATCCAACTTCTGGGCACAGAATTTTGTGTAGTATTGATATTAAGTTGACATTAAACTGCTGCTGTGCTGCTAAGTTGCTTCAGTCATGTCTGACTCTGTGTGACCCTACAGATGGCAGCCCACCAAGCTCCGCTGTCCCTGGGATTCTCCAGGCAAGAACACTGGAGTGGGTTGCCATTTCCTTCTCCAATGCATGAAAGTGAAAAGTGAAAGTGAAGTCACTGAGTCATGTCCAACTCTCAGTGACTCCATGGACTACAGCCCACCAGGCTCCTCCATCCATGGGATTTTCCAGGCAAGAGTACTTGAGTGGGGTGCCATTGCCTTCTCCGTGACATTAAACTGGACTTTTATAAATTAAGATGTTACTTGTAATCCTCAGACAACAATTTTAAAAGATATATCAAACTACAATAAATCAACAACAAAGAAATGAATATAGCACCCAAGAAAAATATCTATTTAGCAACAAAGAAGGCAGTAATGAAGGAATAGAGGACTGATGAAGACATAAGGCACATAGAAAACAAATTACAAAACAGCAGATCTAAACTTTATCATATTAGTAATTACACTAAATGTAAGTGGATTAAGCATTCCAAACAAAAGATAAGAATTGGCTGAATTTTTTAAAAAAGGATCCAATTTTGACCTGCCTATAAGAGACACCCTTTATATACAAAGACACAGACTGAAAATAAAAGAATGGAAAAAGATATATCATGCAAACAATAAACCAAAGAGAGTTGAAATGGCTATATTATTGATAATTTCAGATTCAGTAAACTTTAAGGAAAAAATTGTTACTAGAAAAAAAAAAAACATTTTACAGTGGAAAAGGGACCAATCATCAAGAAGACATAACAATTAAAGCACATAGGTACTTAGTAACAGAACCCACCAAATGCATGAATTGAAAACTGACATAAATGAAGGGATAGATGGACAAATAAACAGTAGTTGGAGAAACTGCAATATTCCACTTTGAATAATAGAGAGCAAGACTCAGCATAAGATTAACAAGGAAACAGAAGACTTGAACAACACAATGAACGAAGTAGAACTAATACATAACTATAAAACACTACCCAACAACAGAAGGAAACATTTGTAAGCACATATAGCACATTCCCAAACATAGATCATATATTAGGCCATAAAGCAAGCCTTACCTAATGTAAAGTGCCATTTATTACAAAATTAAGATGGCATAAATCATGAAAACTGTGTTCTCTTACTACAGTGAAATTGACATTAGAAATAACAGATGCAAACTAGAGAATTTCAGAAATGTGTGGAAACTAAACAATGGAGTCAAATTCCCAGTGGGTTAAAGAAAAATAAAAAAATACTCTGAGATGTATGAAGATAAATATATAACAAGACAAAAATTAAGGAATTCAGTTAAAACTATGTGTGGTGAGAATTATTATTTTTGAATACCTAGAGGCCTCCCTGGTGCCTCACTGGTAAAGAATCCACCTGTAATGTAGGAGATGCTGGAGACATGGGTTTGCTTTTTGTATTGGGAAGATTCCCTGGAGGAAGAAATGGCAACCCACTCCAGTATTCTTGCCTGGATAATCCCTTGGACAGAGGAGCCTGGTGGGCTGCAGTCCATGGGGTCATAAAAAAGTCAGACACAATTGAGCACACACAGGAATAAAACAGAAAGATATCTAATCAACTTCACTTTCCACATTAAGAAATTAGTAAAAAAGCAATGTAAGCCCAAAGTAAGTACAAGGAATGAAATAATAGAAATTAGAGTAGAAACAAACCAGAGAATAGAAAAAAAAATAAAATCAATAGAATCAAAAGTTGGTTCACTAATCTCTCATTAGATTGAACCAAAGAATGAGAGAGAGAATGTGGGAGAGAGAAATAAAACTACTAAAATAACTAATTAGAAAGCAGTTGTTACTACGGACTTTATAGAGGTAAAAATTATAAGAATACTATAATCAACTATATGTCAGCACAGTAGAAAGGAAATTTTCCTAGAAACAGACTACTGAAAGTGACTCAATATACAATATGAATCCTGAAATAAATTGTAACAAGCAAATAAATTAAATTTGTAATTTAGAAATTTCCACAGAGAAAAACCACATCAAGATGGTTCACTGGTGAATCTTATTAAACTTTTAAAGAATCAACACCAATTTTTCAAGTAATCTTCATGTTATCATCCAAATAAAAGAAGAGGAAGAAATATTTCCATACTCATTTTATTAGGTCAATGTGACCATGCTAAAACCAGACCAAGAAATCATAAGAAAAGAAAGCTATACACCAATATTCCTGCGAACATACATGCAGAAATTCTCAAAAAATACTAGCAAACAAAATTCGATAGCGTATTAAGCTAATTACGACACTGAAAGCAAACAATGCAGCTAACATCTTACTTAGTGGTAAGAGGTTTTCCCTTCTAGAGAACAATTCAATAGTCACCTCTCTCTCCATTCCTATTCAGTAGTGTGTGAGAAGTTGCAGCTATTGCAGTAAGACTACAAATGTAATTTTAATATATGCAGATTGAAAAGGAAGAAATAAAACAGTCTTTGTTTGCATACAACATGTCTATGTAGAAAATTCCAAAGAATCTTCAAACAAACCTTGAAACTATGTAAGTATAGCAAGGTCTCAGGATGTATGGTCCATACACAAAGCTCTATTGCTTTTATATATGCCAGCAATGAGGAACTGAAACTTGAAACTCAAAAAAAAATCAACCAAAGAATGAAACACTTAAGGGTAAATACAAAAAGTATGCATGGTATCAGTATGCAAAAAACAACACCACACTGAGGAAAGAAATCAATATATAAATAAATGAGATAGTCCATGTTCATGAATTAAATAACCCAACATTGATCATTCTTCATCTACACATTCAAAGCTATCCTTATCAAAATCTCAGTTACATTTCTGTAAGAATTAGCAAAGTGATTCTAATATTTATATGGAAATTCAAGAGACCCAGAATGGCCAAAATCATTTGGAAAAACAAAATTTTATTAGGGTTAGGGTTAGGTTTAGGGTTACGGTTAGGAAGAGTCATTCTATCTGATTTTAAAACTTACTACAAAGGTAGAGTGATCAAGAGAGTGTGGTGTATATATATTATATAAAGGTACATGTAAGTGGTCAGTTCAGAAAGGGTAACATATAGATTAATTTGCAGTTAATTGATTTTTGACATAGATACCAAGACAACCCAATGAGGGAAAGAAAAACCTTCTGAACTATTGAATTGTGTGAGGACAACTGCTTAGCAACATGAAAAGAATGAATCTGGACTACCTACCTCACACAAAAAGTATTCAGTACAAATGGCTCACAGGCCTAAATGAAAGAGCTAAAACTATAAAACTCTTAGAAGAAACCATGATCTTTGTGATTTTAGATTAGACAATGATTTGTGAACATTGTCTAATCTAATATAATCATTACACAATGATTTCTTAGATTATAATACCAAAAGCACAAGGAATAAAAGAAAATATAAATAAATTGGTTTCAATCAAAATGAAATTTCTTTTTCATATCATATATCCACTATTTTTTTTTAAGATTCTTTTCCCATATAGGACAATAGAGTATTGAGTAGAATTACCTGTGCTATACAGCGGGTTCTTATTAGTGATCTATTTTATATATAGTAGTGTATATATGTCAATCCCTATCTCCCAATTTACTCCTCCCCACTCTTCATACCCTGGTAACCATAAATTTGTTTTCTGTATCTGTGAGTCTACTTCTGTTTTGTAAACAAATTTATCCGTACCCATGTTTTTGATTCCACATGTGATATCATACGTTATTTGTCTTTCTGTGTCTGAGTTACTTCACTTAGTGTAACTAATTCACTTTGCTGTATATCTGAAACTAACACAACATTGTACATTAACTATACTCCAATAAAAATTTAAAAAGAAATAAAACTGTTAGAAGAAAATATAGGGCATAAAGTTCATGATATTGGATTTGGCAATCATCTCCTGGATATGACACAAGGATGCAGGAAAAAAAAAAAAGTAGACAAACTGGGCTTCAATAAAATGAAAAACTCCTGTGTATCAAAGGGCACCATTAACAGAGTAAAAAGGGAATCCGTGGAATGGGAGAAAATACTTATTTATATATTCTGGTAAAGGATTACTATGCAGAATGCATAGAAACTCCAAAAAAAAAAAAACATCAAGTAATTCAATTCAAAAATTGGCAAAGGACTTGACTAGATGATTCTCCAAAGAAGACATACAAATGGTCAACAAACACATGCAAATATGCTCAACAGTTTTATTCATTAGGAAGTTGTAAATCAAAGTCATGTTGATGTACCACTTCACATCTGTTAGGATAACTGCATCAACAAGTGTTGGCAAGGATGCAGATGTATATGATGTATCTAGAGTAATAATCATAGAGAAAACAAGTAAAATGATGCTTGCCAGGAGTTAGAAGGAGAGGGAAGTGGGGAGTTTATCAATGAATGAATATAGAGTTTTAGCCTTTGCAAGATGAGAAGAGTTCTGAAGAGATGGTGGTGATGGTTGCATAATATGAATGCACTTAATTCCACTGAACTGTATACTTTAAAGTGGTTAAGGTGGCACATTTTATGTTATGTGTTATTTTACCACAAAAAAAAAAAAAAACAAAAACTGAGGAAATGGAATTTCTTTTTCTGATTCAAAGGACACCACCAAGAATGTGATAAGACATTTATATCCAGAATATAAAAAGAACTCTTACAACACAATAATACAAAACAAACCAATTAAAAAAATAGGCAAAGATTTTGAACAGGTTTTATTTCAAAGAAGACAGACAAATGGCTAATAACTACACCAAAGATGTTCAATATCATTAGTTGTTAAGGAGTTGCAAATGAAATCAACAATTACATACCAACTAAGATGGTTGAAATTAAAAAGAGAAGCAATAACAAGTATAAACAAGAATGTGGAGAAATTACAAACCTCATATATTGGTAATGGGAGTGTAAAATGGTTTAGCTGCTTTGGGAGACAGTTTGGCAATTCCTCAAAATATTAGATATAAGTTACAGTATAAACCAGAAAATTTATCCCTAGAAATATTCAAAGATAAATGAAAAAAAAGTGTACATTAAAGACCATGTATTTGATTGCTCATAAGTCCTTTTTATAATGGTCCAAAAATGGAAACAAACTGCAGTTCGTAAACTAATGAATGGGTAAACAAAAATGTGGTATACTCATACAATGTAATATTATTTTGCCACAAAAAGGAATGAAGTACTGATACATGCTACAATATAAATAAACCTTGAAAACATCCTAATGAAATAAGCCAGTCACAGAAGAGCACATATTATATGATTCAATTTATATGAAATTTCCAGAATAATAAAATCCATAAGGACAGTAAATAGATTAGATGTCAGAGGCTGGGGAGATAGAAGGTGAATAATATACATGTGATTTATTTTAAGGGTAATTAAAAAAAAGTTCTAAAATTAGACAGTAGTGATAATTGCAGAACTCTATGAATAAACCAAAAACTAATGAGCTGTGCACTTTGAAAGGGTAATCTTTATGGTATGTGAATCCTAGCTAGCAAGTTAGCTAGCTACCTGTTTAAAAGGAGTAGAGAAGATGAAAGGAAGGCAGCTATAGTTCTCTTATATTTGAGGTTAGATCCTCCTATAATTGCTCAAGTCTCCGTAATGACAAAACAACCACTACCATGTTCATTTCCTGATCATGTGCAGCCAAAATATTGCATATTTATAATGAAGCACATACACGACTTGCTATGAATGTTATGTCAAAAAATTAAATTAACAGTAAGTCAAAAGCAACTTCTGAATAAGGAGTACAGCTAATGAATTTAATTACAACAGGACATGGGGGGATGATAGTGTCAGCTCCCTGCTTTGATCCACCAGGGAGAAAAGGAAGCTGAAAACACGGAAGACTAGAAACACTGACCTGTATACTCGAGCCTTGGCTGATGATTTTAAACATTCCCAAAGATGAGCTCTCATGTCTTTCCAGCATCAGAGCTTCTAAGGGAAGGAGGAGAATTTCTGGATAGGAGACAAGGAGAAGACATGTTTTGCTAGGGACACAAAATAACCTCCAGGTCAATAAAAATACATCAAATGAGAAAGGAAAATAAAATGTTAGGAAAGATTGCTTAACTGTTTTCATTTGCAATTGTTTTTTCATATAATCTATACCAGAATGATTGTTTTCCCTATCATGTAGCTTATAGTGAATTGCAGACCATTGTTGTTTAGTCACTAAGTCCTTTTTGACTCTTTGCAATCCCATGGAACACAGCACTCCAGGCTTCCCTGACTTTCAATATCTCCCAGAGTTTGGTAAAATTCATGTCCATTGAGTTGGTGATGCCAGCAACCTATCTCATCCTCAGTTGCCCCCCTCTCCTCCTGCCCTGAATTTTCCCCAGCATCAGGGTCTTTTCCAATGAGCTGGCTCTTTGCATCAAATGGCCGAGGTATTGGAGCTTCCGCTTCAGTATCAGTTCTTCCAATGAATATTCAGGACTGATTTCCTTTAGGATTGACTGGTTTGAATTCCTTGCTGTCCAAGAGAATCTCAAGAGTCTTCTCCAGGACCACAGTTCAAAAGCATCAATTCTTTGGCACTCAGCCTTTTTTATGGTCCAAACACTCACATTCTTACATGACTACTGGAAAAACCATGGCTTTAACTACAAGGACCTTTGCTGGCAAAAGAGAAGTCTCTGCTTTGTTAGTATACTGTCTAGGTTTGTCATAGCTTTTCTTCCAAGGAGCAAGCATCTTTTAATTTCATGGCTGCAGTTACTGTCCACAGTGATTTTAGAGCCCAAGAAAATAAAATATGTCACTGTTTCCACTTTTTCCCCTTCTATTTACCACGAAGTGATGGGACCAGATGCCAAGATCTTAGTTTTCTGAATGATGAGTTTGAAGCCAGCTTTTTCACTTTCCTCTTTCACCTTCATGATGAGGCTCTTTAGTTCCTCTTTGCTTTCTGCCATTAGACTGGTATCAACTGGATATCTCATGTTGTGTGTATTTCTCCCAGCAGTCTTGATTCCAACTTGTGGTTCATCCAGCCCAGTGTTTCTCATGATGTGCTCTGCATATAAGTTAAATAAGCAGGGTGACAATATATAGCCTTGGCATACTCCTTTCCCTATTTGGAACCAGTCATTTTTCCATGTCCAGTTCTAACTATTGCTTCTTGACCTGCATACAGGTTTCTCAGGGGACAGATAAGATGATCAGGTATTTCCATTTCTTTAAGAATTTTCCACAGTTGGTTGTGATCCATACAGTCAAAGGCTTTAGCCTAATGAAGCAGAAGTTTTAGTATTTTTTTTTTTTTGGACTTCCTTTGCTTTTTGTATGATCCAGTGGATGTTGGCAATTTGATTTCAGCTTCCTCTACCTTTTAAAAACATAGCTTACATCTGGAAGTTCTTCATTCATATACCATTGAAACCTAGCTTGAAGGATTTTGAGCATTACCTTGATAGCACGTGAAATGAGCACAATTATATGGTAGCTTGAACATTCTTTGATATCACCTTTCTTTGGGATTGGAGAGAAAGCTGACCTTTTCCAGTCCTGTGGCAATTACTGAGTTTTCCAAATTTGCTGCCATATTGAGTGTAGCACTTTAACAGCATCATCCTTTAGGACTTGGAGTAGCTCAGCTAAAATTCCATCACCTCTGCTAGCTTTATTCATGCTAATGCTTCCTAAGGCCCACTTGACTTCACACTCAGTGATGTCTGGCTCTAGGTGAGTGACCACATCATCATGTCATCCTGATCATTAGGACCTTCTTTGTACAGTTCTTCTGTGTATTCTTTCCACCTCTTTTTAATCTCTTCTCTTCTTTATCTCCTTACAATTTCTGTCCTTTATTGTGCCCATCTTTGCATGAAATGTTCCCTTGGTATCTCTAATTTTCTAGAAATCTCTAGTCTTTCTCATTCTATTGTTTTCCTCTACTTCTTTGCATTGTTCACTTATGAGGACTTTCTTATCTCTCCTTGCTATTCTCTGGAAATCTACATTCCGTCGGTTATATCTTTCCCTTTCTCCTTTCACTTTTCTTCCCTTCTCAGTTATTTGTAAGGCCCCCTCAGATAACCATTTTGCTTCTGGTATTTCTTTTTCTTTGGGATGGTTTTGGTTACCACCTCCTGTACAAAGAATCTCTATCATAACTCTTCAGGCACTGTCTATTATATCTAATTCCTTGAATCTATTTGTCACTTCCCCTATATAATCATAAGGGATTTGATTTAGGTCATACCTGAATGGTCTAGTGGTTTTCCCTGTCATCTTCATTTTAAACCTGAATTTTACAATAAGGAGCTCATGATCTGTGCCACAGTCAGCTTCAGGTCTTATTTCTGCTGACTGTATAGAGCTTCTCCAACTTCAGAGGATGTAATCAATCTGATTTCAGTATTGACCATCTGGTGATGTCCATGTGCAAAGCTGTCTGTTGTGTTGTTGGGAGAGTTTGTTTGCTATGACCATCGTGTTCTCTTGGAAAACTTCTGTTAGCCTTTGCTGTGCTTCATTTTCTACTTCAAGGCCAAACATGCCTGTTACTGCAGGTATCTCTTGACTTCCTACTTTTGCATTCCAATCTCCTATGATGAGGAGATTTTTTTTGGCGTTAGTTTTATAAGGTCTTGTAGGTCATAATAGAACCTTAATCTTCTTCAGCATTAGTGGTTGGCACACTGACTTGGATTTCTCTCATATTGAATGGTTTGCCTTGAAAATGAACTGAGACATTCTGTTGTTTCTGAGATTGTACCCAAGGACTGCATTTCAGACTCTTTTGTTGACTATGAGGGCTACTCCATTTCTTCTAAGAGATTCTTGCCCAGAGTAATAGATATAATGGTCATCTGAATTAAATTCACCTATTCCTGTACACTTTAATTCTCTGATTCTTAGATGTCAATGTTCAATCTTGCCATCTCCTTCTTGATCACATCTAGTTTACCTTGATTCATAGACCTTAGATTCCAGGTCCCTACACAATACTGTTCTTTACAGCATCACACTTTACTTTCACCAGCAGACACATTCATAACTGAATATCATTTTGACTTTGGCCCAGCCTCTTCATTCTTCCTGGAGCTATTTCCCTGTTTTTCCCCCATAGCACATTGGACACCTCCTGATTTGGGGGGGGGGTGCTCATCTACTGGTGTCATTTCTCTTGCCTTTTTGTACTGTGCATGGTGTTCTTGAGGCAAGAATACTGGAGTGGTTGGCCATTCCCTTCTCCAGTGGGTCACGTTTTGTCAGAACTCTCTAATATGACCTGTCCATCTTGGATGGCCCTGCATGGTGTGGCTCATAGCTTCATGAGTTACACAAGGCTTTGATCCATGTGATAATTTTAGTTAGCTTTCTATGATTGTGGTTTTTGTTCTGGAGGCTGTGGAATTATACTTTTTCATCTTCTGTCTGCCTTCCAATGGATGAGATGGTACAGACTATTACAGTATTATATGTGTACAAATGAAATATCTAAATTGTTTCCCAATCAAGTTGATCAGAATAATCTGTGAGTTATTGCAACACAGATTCCATAACCACAGCCCAAATTTACAGAATCATAATATCCAGAGATGATAACTAGTTGATGATAATGATGAAAATAATATCAACAATAAGAGCAGTAATACACATTGCATTGTGATCAGCCAGGTTTGAAAATCACCAGGCACCATTATGAACAATAAAACACTCACAAATCATAAAGTGCTTATATCTATAAAACATAGCTTGAAATATGAATTGTGTAAATTAAGGGTATAGAGACAAGAAGTAGTTTCTGTAATATATGGCCAGTTGGCAGCAATACTGCATAAGAATCTAACTTTCTTAAAATAGTCTTCTACTGACTGGGCTCATTGCTTCCTTTTTTTCCCAATCACAGATTGTCCATGAAATTTAAGACATAACATTTCATAGTACAGTAGTTCCTTGCATTAGCTTTCAAATCTCTCTAAAACCAAGGATCAATAAACATTTTATTTTTGTACATGACAAATATTAGAAAAAAGTTTAAAATAATTTTAAATCTCCATATAGATTTATGAATTTGGAAGACTATTTCACCAGAGGTAAAAATGTGAAGCAGCAATGGTGACTGCCTCTGGGGAGTGTGATGAAGCTGATATATGTACGTAGAGTGATACATTGTATAAAGCTTTGTGATTTTAACAGTTTCTAAAGTTCAGATTCATAAATTTGTTCTCATACATTTTAAAGAAATACAAAACAAGGAAAAATAACAGAACTTAGACAAGGGAATTTATTAGATCAGTTTTTCTATTGCTGCATAACAAATTAGCATAACTTTAGCAGCTTATAAGACATAAATTTATTATTCCACTGTGTTTGTGATTCTGGAATCTAGTTGTATCTTAACTGGGTTCTGGGGAAAAATGCTATTAATATAATGGCCAAGGCTGGATTCTCACATGGAGGATAGAATAGGGAAGATTCTGCCTCAGAGTCACTAGAATTGACAGAGGACTTCATTTTCTTGTGATTATAAACTAAGGGTATTGACTTCTTGCTCCCTGTTGGTTTGAAGGTACCTTCACCTCCTAAAGGCGTCCCTCAGGTCCTTGCCAACTAAGCCCTCCAAAATGGTTATTTACTTCTTCAAAACCAGCAAGGGAGTCTTATATAACATAATCATTGAATGAGCTCATTACTTTCCCAATTTTTTTTTTGATTAAAAGAAAGTCACAGGGTGAATTTTGACTCAGTTTTTCTGGATCTCATTGACAGACTATATTTTGAAAGGAAAGAAAAAGTTTATTGAGACTCAATTTTGTGCTCTACTAATCACTATAAAATATTTGCATATAGCATTTCTTACAACATTCCTATAAAATAGGTACTACCAGTGCTATTTTCTGATGATTATTTTTCTTGCATGAAACAAGTAGCAAGTGTTAGAACATGAAATTTAACCAAAGACTTCTTCTAGTCAAGGTTTTTCTCTTTTCATTCTACTACATTATTATATTAGAAGGCTAGAGGCTAATAACTAGTTTCATCTGCTTGTCACTTTGAACAAGATGGTATATGTTAAAAGGGCAGAAGTGAAAAGAAAGGGATGTGAGCACAACAGAAGCATTATTAAATTAACTCTTAAGATTTCACGTATAAGAATCCACTTTGTATTATTTTTAATTACTTAATTGCAAATATACAACTTTGATATTTAAGACATCCCTTAGAATGATCATTGTGGCTTATGTAGCTCAATTGCTAAACCTGGGTTTTCTAAGGAACAGCTGAAGAACTTACAGCTTTCTCCAAATGAACCTTTCTTTTTTTTTAGTATAAATTTATTTATTTTAATTGAAGGTTAAAATTCTTTGACAATTACATAGTAATAAAATCCACTTAGAAGTTTCAAATTTTTCATAATTGGCAACAGTCTACATTCTAGACTAATTGCTAAGAACTTTCATTTCCCATGAGTGGCAACATAAACTTCAACAGAATGTTTCCTATTAGTTATAGTTTTAATCTTCTATCATAATGGCAGCAAAGTACTATTTTGAGGGTTTTCTGATTTCATTGAGTTCATTTTTTGAATCTACTTAAATGCTTAAAGAAGTAAATGAGTAATTTGTCTTGTTAAAGTACAATAGTAAGTGAAAGTATAATTCTGTGTCATTTTTTGAGAAAGCTTTTAGCCTTACTATTTAACAATGAATAAATGAAAGAAAAGCTAAGAAAAAATTTTAAAAATTAATAATTGTTGTAATTGATATGTTTGAGAAGTTAATACACCACTGTCATAATGGAGAGCATAAGGAACCTAAGGTAATACTATAATGATCAGTGAATTCTCATCATGCATTGAATTCTCCTCTTTTTATATGTACACAAATGCTATAATTATATGTAATATCGAGTGAAATATCTTCTGATTGAATCTGCTCTCTCAAACTTTTAAAAGTTTGTTCATTTCTTTGACTTTTTGAAGTAGTCAGAGAAAGGTTTCACATTTGCATTTTAAGGAATGCCAAAGATTCAATCAACTGTAAGCTGATTTTTACATACCCTTTGAATCAGTGGAAACATTTTCACTCTCCCAGGTGTAATATTTAAATTCTACTTAAATTCTAAGAAAAGAAAAAAAATGACTTCAGTTGCAGTTAACCTTAGGTTAATGTTCAATTGGAAAGATGTTTTACCTTAAAGTGTCTCTGAATTTGTTTTCAGTTTGTTTTGTTGTTGTTTTTTTTTAGACCCCTTTCTTCTCTCTTTTGTATTACATCAGCTCTTGAGACTCCCCAGTATTCTGGAGAAATGGAATAATTCAGATAAAGCATCTTGTATTTTAAGATGGGAATATTTGAATATATTTGCCTTCCTTTAGGTATCCTGCTTTATGTTTCAAATGCATGGTAGCTGTTCAACACTCAAATATCTGCCTTTTATAACCTATCTCCTAGGATATGTTCCAAAACAATGAGGTATATTGTTGACAAAGAATTAAATGTAATAATCAGGCAATTAACCAAGGGTATTTGCAGCACTACATAAAAAGACAAATTAAGAAGACTACCATGGTATCCAGAAGCCATCTGTTAACCAATGTCAAATTGATGATAAAGAAAATTGAGTTCCCTTGGCAGTTGGTTTTTCTCCAGCTGCATGCAGCTATAAAAGAGCCATCAAACACAAATCTGCATTTGTTGTTAATTCAGAAATGCAGTAGAAAGGCATTGGGAAACCTCTAGTGACAACTTTTTATTCTGAAAGTTGACTCTAAGAATCTGAGAAAAGTTATACATTGGACTTTGGATCAGCATTTAAGACCAGCTTGATAGGATGAAACTAAGATGATCAGAACAATTTTCATATGTGTGTGCAAACAATACAGTAAAAATACGTTCAAAGCATGAAACAATGAATGAATCACTTTTAATCAACAATAATCGTTAGTTAATAAACTTATATATGCACCCTATTTCTCCCATTTATTATTGCACGTATCCTAATGTCAGCCTCACTTTAAGGAAAGCCTCACAATAGAGCAGTACCAGAAAATAATCATAAATTTGGATAAATTTGGATTATTACTAAGCCCTGATAAAGATTAATTTGAAAGACATACTAAGGTGCCCTTCAGAACAATTATTGTACTAATGTTCAGTGGAAACTTGAAGTTAACTTAATGCCTTGAAAGTGCTTAGGATCTGAAGTCAGGCAAAAGTGATACTTCAAATCCATACTTCATTCCTTATTAGTTATATGACCTTGGGCATATACTTAATCTGTTCTAATGTATGTATAAAAATGAGAATGATAATAACCTTCAGGGATGTTGAAAGGATAAAATGAATTAATGTGTGTCAAAACTTATTTCTGTCAAATAAAGAATTAAATGTCTTATCAATGGATTATTGAACCAATACTAATTGCTAAGGACTTTAAGCTTGTGGAAAGGTCACTGGGCTGAAGATCAGGAAATCTGGCTTGTTCTTCCAACTTTGCCATAAATTAGCTACGTGACACTGTACAAACCATTTACATTCTTTGGACCACAGTTTACTGTTTCCAAAATTAAGGATGGGATGCCATGGAATTAAAATGTTCCTATTAATCCTAAAATCCTATAATTCCAAGTACTTGAATTGGATTTCCAAAACAAATGCCAAATAAAAACTCAGAAATTTGTAGGAAATTCAAATCATTAGAATCACTTGTATGTGTTTATTACTGATTTACCTTTAAAAGAAAAAACTGGAAAAATTTGAAATTTAAATTTCTTACACATATTTTTAAAAAGCATGTAGATTTAAGGAAACACATATTTAAATTAGTCACTAAAGCTGCTGGGTTGAACTAGATTAACCCAGAATTGTTTTTGACTTGTACTAGAAGTTTATAATTTAGACCCAAAAAAAAACAAACACAAAAACAAAAAACAAAAAAACACACCACTACTTATCCACTCTCCAATTTATGTTGAATAAAACAGATATCTTTAAGTGACAGCAACATGGTTCTAGAACCTGTCTGTTGACACCTAGACAACATTGCCCACATCATATTTCACTATTTTTACTTTTATTTTTAACAGTCGGGCAAATACATTCTCTCTGACACTTTCTCTGTTCCCAACACCATATCTGGCATTGTTAACTTTGACTGAAATTGCCACATTTAGTTTACTATTGCAGTGTTGAACAAGCATTTCATAGCAAATGATATCAAAATACAAAATATGTGTCCTCTTCCACTGTGTTCAGTGAAGAGGCTTTCATCCACTCCCACTACCATGGCAGAAAACTCAGTGATCCTCATCATTTTTAAGTTAATTCCTCAGTATCAAACATCCAACATTGTCAGGTTATCTTATAGTTTCAACTCAGAAATACTAATTGTATCTTTAAAACACTGATCAATATTTGCATCTTTACTAAAATAGGAGAATTTTTCTCCTTTTAGGCAAAGTAAGCATTAGTTAGATGCTATCACTTCAGTTCAGTCACTCAGTTGTGTCCGACTCTCTGCGACCTCATGAATCGCAGCACGCCAGGCCTCCCTGGCCATCACCAACTCCCGGAGTTCACTCAGACTCACATCCATCGAGTCCATAATGCCATCCAGCCATCTCATCTTCTGTCGTCCCCTGCTCTCCTCCTGCCCCCAATCCCTCCCAGCATCAGAGTCTTTTCCAATGAGTCAGCTCTTCACATCAGGTGGCCAAAGTACTGGAGTTTCAGCTTTAGCATCAGTTTTTCCAAAGAAATCCCAGGGCTGATCTCCTTCAGAATGGACTGGTTGGATCTCCTTGCAGTCCAAGGGACTCTCAAGAGTCTTCTCTAACACCACAGTTCAAAAGCATCAATTCTTCAGCACTCAGCTATCTTCACAGTCCAACTCTCACATCCATACATGAC
>SJXQ01003913.1:39228-51316 GCA_006408695.1 Aepyceros melampus | reverse complement strand
TCTTAATATCTTCTGCTTCTGTTAGGTCCAGACCATTTCTGTCCTTTATCGAGCCTATCTTTGCATGAAATGTTCCCTTGGTATCTCTAATTTTCTTGAAGAGATCTCTAATGTTTCCCATTCTGTTGTTTTCCTCCATTTCTTTTCAGTGATCACTGAAGAAGGCTTTCTTATCTCTTCTTGCTATTCTTTGGAACTCTGCATTCAGATGCTTATATATTTCCTTTTCTCCTTTGATTTTCACCTCTCTTCTTTTCACAGCCATTTGTAAGGCCTCCCCAGACAGCCATTTTGCTTTTTTGCATTTCTTTTCCATGGGGATGGTCTTGATCCCTGTCTCCTGTACAATGTCACGAACCTCATTCCATAGTTCATCAGGCACTCTATCAGATCTAGACCCTTAAATCTATTTCTCACTTCCACTGTAAGGTGGAGAAGTCTGACAGAATGTGGTCCACTGGAGATGGGAGTGGCAGACCACTTCAATATTCTTGCCTCAAGAACCCCATGAACAATATGAAAAGGCAAAATGAAAGGATATTGAAAGAGGAACTTCCCAGGTTGGTAGGTGCCCAGTATGTTACTGGAGATCAGTGGAGAAATAACTCCAGAAAGAATGAAGGGATAGAGCCAAAGCAAAAACAATATCCAGTTTTGGATGTGACTGGTGATAGAAGCAAGCTCTGATGCTGTAAAGAGCAATATTGCATAGGAACTTGGAATGTCCGGTCCATGAATCAAGGCAAATTGGAAGTGGTCAAACAGGAGATGGCAAGAGGGAATGTTGACATTCTAGGAATCAGCGAACTGAAATGGACTGGAATGGATGAATTTAACTCAGATGACCATCATATCTACTACTGTGGGCAAGAATCCCGTAGAAGAAATGGAGTAGCCATCATGGTCAACAAAAGAGTCCGAAATGCAGTACTTGGATGCAATCTCAAAAATGACATATTTGTCATCAAACGAACGAATGATCTGTTCATTTCCAAGGCAAACCATTCACTATTACAGTAATCCAAGTCTATACCCCAAACAGTAACACTAAAGAAGCTGAAGTTGAATGGTTCTATGAAGACCTACAAGATCTTTTAGAACTAACACCCAAAAAAGATGTCCTTTTCATTATAGGGGACTGGAATGCAAAAGTAGGAAGTCAAGAAACACCTGGAGTAACAGGCAAATTTGACCTTGGAATACAGAATGAAGCAGGGCAAAGGCTAATAGAGTTTTGCCAAGAGAACACACTGGTCATAGCAAATACCCTCTTCCAACAACACAAGAGAAGACTCTACACATGGACATCACTAGATGGTCAACTGAAATCAGATTGCTTATATTCTTTGCAGCCAAAGATGGAGAAGCTCTTACAGCCAGCAAAAACAAGCCCCAGAGCAGACTGTAGCTCAGATCATGAACTTCTTATTGCCAAACTCAGACTTAAATTGAAGAAATTAGGGAAAACCACTAGACCATTCAGGTATGACCTAAATCAAATCACTTATGATTATACAGTGGACATGAGAAATAGATAAGAGACTACATCTGACAGATAGATGCTATATTGAATCTAAAAGATCCATGAATTTAGAAGAAAATTCTAAAAAGCTAGTAATCAGAATCATTTCTGTTTGGTTAGTTACTGTTAATGCAGTAGCAAGTTTAAACTAAGTTTAGACCATTAAAAAATGCATGCAAGACATAATAATATTAACCTCCAACTAAAATTAAAAATTTATATTAAAAAAAAGACATAATAGTATTTTGAATATAAAAAACAAATTGCAAGAAACAATAAAAATTATGCTAACAAACCAGGTTGATTTTGTCCAATGCACAGCAAGTTAAAACACTGAGGTTTACAGCAAAGAGGGTTTATCTCCAAGGTCAAGGAGACTGGAGAACTAGTCTTGAATCTGCTTCCCTGTAAGCAAGGAGTCAGGGCTCTTGTGGATAATAAAGAATTAGGGTGAGCTGAGGTGTGGGAAAAGGTATAGGAATCATTCCACACACAGACATACCTGAGTTACAGGTCTCTGCATTTCAAAAGGTCACCAAGCATGCCCAGTTGAAGGGTCAGTGGTCTGTGGTCCTATCCAGTCTCAATCGACTCATCTTGAACTAGATGCAGCTGACTCCAAGCTTCTGGAAATCAATTTGGGCAAACATCTTATTGCTTAGGCTAGCTGCTGCTTGGCACACATGCAAGTCTTAAAATGACCTTGATTAGTGAAGGCAGGTGAAATGGACCAATCATTACACTATTTCAAGTAAAACACTGATCTTTGACAAAGGAGGAAACACAATACTATGGAGAAAATATGGTCTTTTAAACAAATGGTGCTGAAAGATGTAAATATCTACATGCTAAAAAATGAATTTAGACAGAGGTATACCATTCACAACATAGGTCTGAATATAAAACACAAAACTACAAAACTCCCAGAAGATAAGGTAGGAGGAAACATAAATGACCTTAGGTTGAGTAAGGATATTTTAGATACTACAGCTAAAGCATGATCAATAAAATAAATGATTGATAAGTTGGGCATAACTAAAATAAAAATCTGCCATTCTGTGAGAGACACTACGGAGTGAGAAGATAAGGCACAGACTGGGAGAAAATATTTACAAGAGGTAAGTTTGATAAAGGACTGTTATTCTAAATATCCTGGATTGGCTAAAAAGTTTGCTTGGGTTTTTCCACAATATTTTATGGAAGAAAACCCAAATGAACTTTTTGACCAACCCAATACAAAAGGCTCTTAACACTCAACCATAAAAAAACAAACTGATTTTTAAAAAAAGATCAAAAACCTTTAACAGACACCTTACCAAAGAGGATACATAAATGACAGATAAGTATATGAAAATATGTTCAACATCATATGTCATCAGAGAAATGAAAGTCAAATTACCAATGAGATACTAAGAAACACCTATTAGGATGACAACAGTCGAAACATTAACAGCACAAAATGGCAGAGATGATACAGAGCAATAGGGGCTCTCATTCACTGATAGTGAGAATGCACATTGCAGTCATTCTGGAATATAGACATACACTTAGTATATGATCCAGCAATTACACCCCTTGGTATTTATGCAATAAGTTGAAAACATGTCCACACAATAATCAAACAGATGTTTATATGAGCTTTATTCCTCATTGTCCAAAACTGGAAGCAACCAAAATGTCCTCAATAAGTGAATGTATAAATAAACTAGGGTATATCTAGATGATGGAATGATATTGAATGCTAAAAATAAATGAGCTATCAAGTCATAAAAATACATGGAGAAATCTTAAATGCAAATTACTCATGAAAGAAGCCAGTCTGAAAGGCTACATACTGTATGGATTGAGTTTTCTGACAGTTTGGAAAAGCCAAAACTATGGAGACAATAAAAGATCAGCAGTTTCCAGGAATTAGAGAAGAAGAAGGGATAAATAGGCAGAGTGCATAGAAATTTTAGAATGAGCAATTATTTTGTATGATACTATGATGGTGGATATATGTAATTATACATTTGTTAATACCCATAGAATATACATGGATCATGGAGAAAGCAAGGGAGTTCCAGAAAAAACATTAATTTCTGCTTCATTGACTTTATGGTGAAGACTTTGACTATGTAGATCACAACAAATTGTGGAAAATTCTTAAAGAGATGAGAATACCAGACCACCTCACCTGTCTCCTGAGAAACCTAATACAGGTCAGGAAGAACAGTTAGGACCAGACATGGAACAGCTAACTGGTTCAAAATTGGGGAAGGGGAGTACAACAAGGCAGTATATTGTCACGCTGTTTATTTAACTTATATGCAGATTACATCATAAGAAATGTCAGGTTGGATGAATCCCATGCTCGAATCATGATTGCTGCGAGAAATATCAACAGCCTCAGAAATGCAGATGATACCACTCTAAAGTAGAAAGGCAAAGAGGAACTAGAACCTCTTGATGAGGGTGAACAAGGAGGAGAAAGCTGGCTTGCAACTCAACATTCAAAAAACTAAGATCATGGGATCTTGTCCCATCACTTCATGGCAAATAAGAGTGGGTGGGGAGTGGAAACAGTGACAGATTTTATTTTCTCGGGCTTCAAAATCACTGTGGATAGTGACTCCTGTCATAGCATTAAAAGATGCTTGCTCCTTGAAAGGAAAGCTATGACAAATCTTGATAGTGTATTAAAAAAAGAGAGATCATTTTGCTGACAAAGGTTCATATAGTCAAAGCTAGGATTTTTCCATTAGTCACATACAGATAAGAGAATTGGACCATAAAGAAGGCGGAGTGCTCAAGCATTGGTGGTGCTGGCAAAGACTCTTGAGAATTCCTTGGACAGAAAGGAGATCAAACTAATCAATCCTAAAGGAAATCAAGCCTGTATATTGACTGGAAGGACTGATGCTGAAGCTGAGGCTTAATACTTTGGCCACATGATGGGAAGAACTAACTCAATGGAAAAGACCCTGCTGCTCAGAAAGATTGAAGGCAGGAGGAAAGGGGGGTGGCAGAGGATGAGATGATTAGATAGTTCTTCACTCAATGGACATGAATTTGAGCAAACTCTGGGAGACAGCTGAGGACAGAGTAGCCTGGTGTGCTGCAGTCCATGGGGTCACAAACAGTCAGACATGACTTAGTTACTGAAAAAAAAAACCAACAGTGGAATGAACACCAAGAAAAACACTAATATAAACTATGAACTGAACTGAACTGAAACTATGAACTTTGGATAGCAATAATGTGTCAATGCAGTTCATCTATTGTAACAAATGTGCCAGTCCAGTGGAGAAAGGTGAGAGTGGAGAAGTGGGGCTGGGGTGCTGAGAGGGCAGATAGCCACCAGCTATCTGTAGCCACCAGCTACAGATAGTTCTGTATGGGAACTCTCTATACTTTCCATTTAATTTTGATGTGAATATAAAACTGTTCTAAAAATTAAAGTCTATTTGAAAAGGTAAAACAGAAGAATCTAACTTGATACATCTTAAAAGGAGATTTTTTTCAGAGAAATTGACATTTTTCCAAGTAATGAGGTAATCATCACATAAACAGTTAGTTTGGGGCATATTCAGTAGGAGGTAAGAGTAAGCTTTTAATGAATTTTTTAAATAGATGCATATCCTACTGCAAAATGAATTACATTACGAAACAGAGGGAGAACAAAAACAAAGATAAGGCACTCATTGTAATTCATGTAAGGCAACCCATCTCAAGTTTTGAAGAACCTCTAAAGATAAAAATTAATATAGATGATATATCCAAATATCGACGATTCCATCAATATCACTCAAACAAATTTTTACAGAGTATGAACCAAAATATATCTACTTCACATTCATAAGCTAAATTGGATATGACTATATCATAATTATGGCTACCCATTCTAGTATTCTGCCTGGAGAATTTCATGGACAGAGGAGCCTGGTGACTACTCTCCTGGTGGCTATGGACTGGACTACAGTCCACAGCATTGCAAAGAGGAGGACACAACTGAGTGACTAACACTATCACTTTTTTTTCACATATCATAAGTATACTGTATAGGGGAAAAGTGTGAAGGTATCATAAATGGTTAGAAGCAAAATGTGTCAAACTGTGAAGATTCAACATTAGGATGTCACCTTTCAGACTAGCTAATAAACCATATTTATCCTTTAGAAGTCAACACAATGGTCCATTAGCGTGTGCGTGCTCAGACACTTCAGTTGTGTCTGACTCTTTGCAACCGTATGGACTGTAGTCCACCAGACCCCTGTGTCCATGGGATTCTCCAGGCAAGCATACCAGAGAGGGTTGCCATGCCCTTTTCCAGGGGATCTTCCCCACCTAGGGAGGAAACCCGCATCTCTTGCATTGCAGGCAGATTCTTTACCACTGAGCCACTGGGGAATTCTGGTCAATTAGTAAAGAGGTGCAAAGCAGATTATATACATACCATTGAAAGTTGAACAACATGGGTTTGAATGGCATGGGCCTACTTGTATATGGATTTTCTACAATAGTAATTACTAGAGTGCTATACAGTATGTAGCTGGTTGAACCCTTAGAACCAAAACTGCACATAAGGAGTAACCATGGAAATGGAGGAGAAGGGGGTGACAGAGGATATGAGGTGATTAGATAAGTTATATTTGGATTTTTGATACCCAGAAAGTCAGTGGCTGCAAACCTCTAAGACATATGGATTTAAGAGTCAGTTGAAAGGGAAAAAAAGTGACCAGAGCCAAGTGAAAGCAGTGTGCCAAAAAGCCTCCAGTAAACAGCTGTAAATAAGTAAGTTGCTATGACAAGATTTAGGAGAAAATGTTCCCTGAGAATTCTGGAAGCCAAAAAAGACTGTGGCTTTGATGTTACTCATGGGGAAACAGTAAGATTATTATTCCATTGTCAAGATGTTTGCTGTGTAGGTCATCCCTAACTGAGATGGGCACTGAGGATGTGCGGTATAAATACAAACTATCACTCTGACATGGGAAGCAGACAGGGTTAAGGGACGATGTTCTGTGTTGGTTTATTGCAGAAAATGAAGAGATCCTAATACAATAGACAAGATTACACATGAAAGGCTAGAAAGAATATTCTGATGGAAAAAGAAAGGAAAGTTACAGATTTTACATAATCTTGTGCCTTCTTTGCTCCTTAGCAGACATGATTGAGAAATGTTTATCTGCTTAAACATTAAAGAGTTGTAAACCAATGTTCAACCATGGTTATTTTAATAAGTGAAATTAATAAATAATAGCCAGACTTGAAATTACTTGCAGATGAAGATATAGCCAAGGAAACACTGCTACCCATCAAAAGAAAGGAATGGGGCTGAGGCTCAACTATCTGGTACCTAATATGATTTCCGTGTCTTTGGAGAAAGAAAAAATTGAAGAATATTTAGGTGTGGCAATCAGCAGAGGCCAAGAATTTGTCATGGTTCAAAGATAACATGTGACTGGGTATATCTAGAACAATGCCTCCTAATGGGAGCTCTTCATTTTGCTCTTTCCTAAGGTAATTTCAGCTTTGGCAACTAAGATGTGTGCATAAAATCAAGGCACCAATCTTGCCAAGTTGTAGTTAGCCATTTTAAAATGAAGTCCATAATAAAAATGAGTCAAGTTACTGACAAAAACACATGTCATAGAAAAAAGAAAAGTAGCTTGACACAGCTAGTACTAGATTCAGGTCCATCTTGCTGCTGCTGCTGCTGCTGCTGCTAAGTCGCTTCAGTCGTGTCCGACTCTGCGACCCCAGAGACTGCAGCCCACCAGGCTCCGCCGTCCCTGGGATTCTCCAGGCAAGAACACTGGAGTGGGTTGCCATTTCCTTCTCCAAAGGCCCACCTTAGGAAGAATCTAAAACTTCTGAAGTCATGTCATGTCATCTGAACACAAAATCAGAAGCCGGAATGAGTTTTTATGCTACAGTCAGCAAGTATTTGCAAATTCAGGAGAGCAAAAAGGCATATCTTAGCTTTTTTCAGTACAAGAAAAGAAAGGGTCAGCTTACTGAATCTTCTCTAAATGAACATTGTATTCAAAATAGCAAAGCAAACATGAAAAATAGACAATGTCAAGACAGAGAAGAACACAGTAAAAGATTACCTTGATATTTAGTTTACAGTTCTATGCCATGGTTATAAAACAGAGAACTATAAAATAAAAATAAAAATTGGTATCATTATAGAATCATTCAGAATCATTCTTCACCACCTTTTGGGTCTTATGTAAAATAGAAAATATACAAGAGAGACAAGTATTACCCCAGCAGTTTAAGTCCTTTTTAGTTTAATCTTTTTTTTTTTTTTTGCACATACAATAATTATAAAATTTTCCCAATGGGAAGAAATTTTTTTAAAATGATGAGATTTGAGGGCATGCCTTTTGTCTTAATACATATTTAAAACAAGATGCTATTCTTTGTCTGCAGATAGTGAGTTCCCATTTACAGAAATGGCTAAGAAAAAAATAAAAAAAATCTGAGCTATCAGAGACTGCACATCTGAGAGGTTGGATTAGATGAATTCTAAGCTACATTGAAGAAGGAAATGGCAACCCACTCCAGTATTCTTGGCTAGAGAATCCCAGGGATGGGGGAGCCTGGTGGGCTGCTGTCTATGGGGTCGCACAGAGTCGGACACGACTGAAGCAACTTAGCAGCAGCAGCAGCAGCGAGCTACATTTCAAATTTTATCACTACCAAGTGCTAACAACTCATCATAGTCATTGTCATCCTTATTATCTTAAGGAAGCATTATATTTATTATTACATGTCACGTTCATGTTAAATACTAATGTATATAAATTTAGGCAGAAAACTCAAATGAGCTAATTTGTTCCAGTCTCAGAACAGGTTCTATCACATACAACAACTTTGAATGCCTCAATTCTCTGCTTCTTTTGTTCTTTCTCTAATTATATATCTGTTAAGCAAATAAGTCTAGGCTTTAAACAGAATATAAGTGATGGCAAAACTATGAGGCAATGATTATTCTTGACAACTTGAGTTTTTATGCATCACATGGTATAGCAAGACATATATTTGCCATCTATTTTAATTAATAAAAAGAAACATAGGAATCTTTTCTAAGGAAGAACAAATGTTGTAAAAGTATCTCCTGTTATTCTCTCCCAGCTCAGCAAAGAAACACCAACAACATCAGCACCTCCACAATAACTGCATCCCTTGCAAATGAGTGCTTATAGTATTATGGTGGGAGGAGACTGGATGTGAAGTCAGAAGACATTTGGCTTATGAAAACTGTGAACAATTTCTTTCTGAGATACGTTTAAACTGGAACTCACATTATCGACAGAATTTTCTAATATTCTGCCTGACCAGTTATCTCCTTAATTTTAAATAATAATAATAAAAAAACACAGTCAAGACATTTGGTTACTATAACATAAATCTTTTCATAAAGTATATATTATATATATATTACTGTGTATATTATAAAATTATTTTCTTAAATGTAAAAGATACACAAAAGGCACTTAATAAATATTTTTGAAAGAACAGATAAGATTACTTCTTAGTTGTTCACTAAAATAATAAACTGCAGTCTCCTCTAACTGACTTTCAAAACTAGTGGACAAATACATGGATATAGAAAACAATACATTGTTTAACAACTCCGATACTTTGGCCATCTGATGCAAAGAACTGACTCATTGGAAAGATTGGGAAAGATTGAAGGCAGAAGGAGAAGGGGACGACAGAGGATGAGATGGTTGGATGGCATCACTGACTCGATGGACATGAATCGAGTAAGCTCAGAGAGTTGGTGATGAACAGGGAAGCCTGGTGTGCTGCAGTCCATGGGGTAATAAGATTACTTCTTAGTTGTTCACTAAAATAATAAACTGCAGTCTCCTCTAACTGACTTTCAAAACTAGTGGACAAATACATGGATATAGAAAACAATACATTGTTTAACAACTCCGATACTTTGGCCATCTGATGCAAAGAACTGACTCATTGGAAAGATTGGGAAAGATTGAAGGCAGAAGGAGAAGGGGACGACAGAGGATGAGATGGTTGGATGGCATCACTGACTCGATGGACATGAATCGAGTAAGCTCAGAGAGTTGGTGATGAACAGGGAAGCCTGGTGTGCTGCAGTCCATGGGGTCGCAAAGTGTCAGACATGACCAAGCAACTGAACTGAACTTTTACCAGTTACGATGTGCAGAATCTTAGAAGTGGATTGTAACTTTCATTGGAAGTGGTCTATAATTTCCAGTTTTAGACATATGAACATGAACAAAACATTAAAATAGGACAATTAATTAGTTGTCAACATGAACTATAAATCAAGAGAATAAACAGGCAAAATAAGTCATGCTGTGATTAATCGCTGAGTAATATCTGACTCTTTATGACCCCATGGACTGTAGCCCTCCAGGCTCCTCTGTCCATAGGATTCTCCAGGCAAGAACACTGGAGTGGGTTGCCATGCCTTCCTCCAGGGGATCTTCCCAACCCAGGGATCAAACCCAGATCTCCCGCATTGCAGGTGTATTCTTTACCAGCTAAGCCACAAGGGAAGACCATATAAGCCATAAAGAAGTAGTAGGTTGATAAATATGAAGCTGAAAGTACAGTCCTAAGCCATTATACTAGAATTATTTCTCAAAATAAAATTTGAGAGATTATACCTTCAGAAAGAAGCCAATGGCTTCTTTCAATACAAGTTTAAGCATTAAGTTTTCATACAATATGTTGTTGGATGTGATTAAAATTTTGTGTGCTCTTCATTGTATTAAAACCACAGGCAAAAGTTTTTCTAAGCCTTCAAATGCCACACTTTGAAGCTTGTACAGTGAGGAGTGTTTCAAGAGATGGTGGGTGGAAAAACAGAAATCGACATCAGCAGAAAAACCTAGGCTAGGCTAATATTTAATCAAGAGAGCAAGCAACTAATTTAAGGAAAATGAAAAAGGAGGGATTTAAAAGAAACTGAACACAAACAAAAAAAAAATCACAATTTCATGACAAACAACAGTACTATCTTGTGTTCACCCAGCCCATTTGATATATACCAAAAATCTTGGTAGAAATTATTGCATTAATCCATACAACAATTGGTCTTGATATGGATTAGAAACTTACAGTATTACTCCTGTTTAACAGTTATTAAAAGTTACAGTTTCAAAAGCAATTCAGTGACTTTCTGAGTAAAATCAAAATCTAAGCAACCACAAATTTTAGTTTACAAATCTATTTCCTACTACCTGTATTAAGGATATGAAAGTTTTTAAATTTCTTCCCCTATTCAATTGAGTTAACACTTCACTACTTGCTAGTGTCAAGTTTGTTATTTTCAAACAACAACAAAGCTCCCAGTGAAAACCATTATTTCTCTTTAACTTCTGAGGAGTTCAGAGTAAACATACAAAAGAGACATAAGCAAGGATACTATCATCATAAGCTTGGAACATCCAGTAAATAAAATACATTACTTTTCAGCTCTTTTGAAAGGAAAATATGTATTATACATCCAAACAT
Organism: Aepyceros melampus; assembly: GCA_006408695.1. Taxonomy (NCBI): domain Eukaryota; kingdom Metazoa; phylum Chordata; class Mammalia; order Artiodactyla; family Bovidae; genus Aepyceros; species Aepyceros melampus. Next base: position 40,293 of record SJXQ01003913.1, on the reverse strand, counting down.
CAAACTGATGGAATAATATATACTGATTTGTGACAATGATTTAAAATATTCCCCTAACACCATTTTTCATATTAGATGTTCATGAAAGAGAACACTAGCATAAACCACACTACTATAACAAAAGTCAGTGATTTCCTCTCAAGGCAGTAAGGCAATGTTACTCTACTTCACTGTGGTCATCACAGGCACATCCAAGGTAGCCATTTCTTAACAGTCATGCTGTAAAACTAAGTTAAAAAAATAAACAATCAAATTGTGTAATGACTGCTGGCCTCAGGGTAGCTCCATGATAGATAGATATAAGATAGATGACAGAGATAGACTAAAAGATGAATGTCTTCTTTTGATTATTTTGAGTAATTGATGCTTATTATATGAAAAGCTATGATTTGTATTATTATTTTTTCAGCATCAGCAGAAGGGAAACAGGAAAAATCTTAGCAGGGCAAGTTCAGCCTATATGTTAAGGATTCCTGAGTTAGCTGTGAAAAGAAGAGAAGCAAAAAGCAAAGGAGAAAAGGAAAGATATAAGCATCTGAATGCAGATGCAGAGTTCCAAAGAATAGCAAGAAGAGATAAGAAAGCCTTCTTCAGCAATCAATGTAAAGAAATAGAGGAAAAGAACAGAAGGGGAAAGACTAGAGATCTCTTCAAGAAAATTAGAGACACCAAGGGAACATTTCATGCAAACATGGGCTCGATAAAGGACAGAAATGGTCTGGACCTAACAGAAGCAGAAGATATTAAGAAGAGGTGGCAGGAATACACGGAAGAACTGTACAAAAAAGATCTTCATGACCCAGATAATCATGATGATGTGATGACTAATCTAGAGCCAGACATCTTGGAATGTGAAGTCAAGTGGGCCTTAGAAAGCATCACTATGAACAAAGCTAGTGGAGGTGATGGAATTCCAGTTGAGCTGTTTCAAATCCTGAAAGATGATGCTGTGAAAGTGCTGCACTCAATTTGCCAGCAAATCTGGAAAACTCAGCAGTGGCCACAGGACTGGAAAAGGTCAGTTTTCATCCCAATTCCAAAGAAAGGCAATGCCAAAGAATGCTC
>SJXQ01003913.1:12427-38757 GCA_006408695.1 Aepyceros melampus | reverse complement strand
AGGCTGAGTGCAGAAGAATTGATGCTTTTGAACTGTGGTGTTGGAGAAGACTCTTGAGAGTCCCTTGGACTGCAAGGAGATCCAACCAGTCCATTCTGAAGGAGATCAACCCTGGGATTTCTTTGGAAGGAATGATACTAAAACTGAATCTCCAGTACTTTGGGCACCTTATGCGAAGAGTTGACTCATTGGAAAAGACCCTGATGCTGGGAGGGATTGGGGGCAGGAGGAGAAGGGGACGACCAAGGATGAGATGGCTGGATGGCGTCATGGACTCGATGGACGTGAGTCTGAGTGAACTCCGCGAGTTGGTGATGGACAGGGAGGCCTGGCGTGCTGCGATTCATGGGGTCGCAAAGAGTCGGACACGACTGAGCGACTGAACTGAACTGAACTGAACTGAGTCTGCAAAGAACAATGCTCTCCAGTAATTATTAGCACAGAAGAGGTACTTCTAGTTTTCCCAAATTTTATAACACACAGTTCTAATCATCATGCTTCAAATGAAAATATTCTGGAACCATCTTAAACTATCTGGCTTCTAAGCCATCCAGCCTGTTGACATCCAAAAATCAATGTTATCAGTGTCTCTTCTAGTGAGAGGATTACTTTAACAGAGGTATCTCCACAGTCATCCTTGGCACACCTGGTCACAGGAATGCATGATTTACACAGCTGCACAGCTGGGGTTTGTGTTGAAAGATTTTAGCAGATGAGGCATAAAATTTGAAAATATGCAGCTGGGGAGATGGGAGGTATGAAACCCTCTGCTCTGCAAACATTAGTCTTTTTCAGATTTTGTTTGTCAGTCTTTCCAGCTAAATAGAGAAGTGACAACTCTCTGAAAGAGTTTATGCAGATGCTGAAAAATAAATAGATTAGCTATTACTAGCTGGCATAAATGCTTAGCCTTTAGATATTTCATTATATGTAACAGAATTGAGTAAACACATTGGCCAGGATAATATGGACAACAGAAGATACAAATATGAATGCCGGCACATGAAAACATATTAGGGACAGATTTAGAAAAGATAAACAAAGGTACAAGAGCTATTTTGATTTATTTTTTTTAATGGCTTACATTTTAACAAGGAGTATTTTTAAATGGATGAACGATGCAGCAGTTATAAGGTATAAGGATATCTGTTAGGGATACTATTCTCTTCTGGGGCACCATATTAGCTTATGAGGTTGTGGACAAAATTCAGCTTCTTGTGGTTGTAGAACTGAAGTCCCTGTTTTCTTGACACATTGATCTCTTCAAATTCAAGCAAAGAATCATTGAATTCTTCTTGTGCTTTGGATTTCTCTAAATTCCCTTTCTGCCTTGCCTTGTGCTTTTAAGGGATCATGTGATTATATTGGGCCTATGCTTCTGGTCAATCTTCTTCTTTTGAATTCCATTGATTAGGAAATTTAACTACATCTACAAAGTTCTTTTTGACATGTTAAATCATATATTCACAGTCAGATGATCAGAGTGTAAAATCCTATTGGGAGCTAAATTCACTTGCCTGAAATTTCATCATCTATTACATATTTATTTGAAACATAAGTAGACTTATATTAGATTATTATTCCTAAACATGACAATATAGTCATTATTCACATTACATTTTAGTGTGAGTTTAGTAAGAATCTTAACTTTTAAGAACTGAAATTTGCCTTAAGGAATAACAACTGTAGCCATGAAAAGAAAAATACAGGACAAAAGTCTGATTTTATAGCATGGAGTATTTCCCAGGGGAAAACTAAAGTCCGGCCTGAGTGGAATACTGAAATGTGGCATTCTTGAACAGGATGCTAGAAGAAAGTAGAAAGAAGTAGAAGAATGAGTGGGACAGAGACAGTGAAGAACCAGAAAACAGCTTTCCCTTGGGCTGTGAAAGATAGTAATGAGCTGAGTAAGTTAACCAGACCCTAGCCCTAGATGTCACTCCTCTCTCATCACTAATTCAAACACCACACACACACACACACACACACACACGCGCGCCCCTAAATAGAAACAGAGGTACAAGGAAAGATTCCAATAAGTTTCTGCAGTTGAGAAACATATTTCTTTCCCTTGGAGCATTGTTTTCATAAACAACAGCAGAGTTGGAGTTGAGGAAAAGAGGTATTTAGAATAGAGGGAAGAAACAATATACAACTATTTCTATTCGTTTTCAAGCGCCCCTTAACTTCCAGGAATAGCTTTGTCTATTCAATTATTGTAATGTATATTTAAAGAAAGAAAGCATTTTCTCTTGGAACAAATATTAAGTTCACAATAATCCAATCATAACCTCAACAGGGTGAAAAACCAATCTCTGCTTCACTTCACTGCATTATAGTATTTAATCTTTTTCTATTGATAGTTAGTGCATGCAATTTTCATTAGAAGAGCTTTAAACATCAAAAGTAGCATTTGGAGGCAGCAGCAGATTCACAGCAGCTCTTTAATATTTGGTCACTTTGTAATTAGATTATAACTTTACAAAGAAGCATATACAAGACACTGGGTCACAGTTTTAAAGTTATAAAATCAATAAAATCATCCAGGGTGTATTATTATTTTGAAATGACTTATAAGCAATTTCATTTTACTGCCAAAACATTTTTATCATTTCTTTCCCAAAGACAAATGTGTTCAGTTTGATTTGTGTCTGGCTTTGCATTTAATCATGTTTGCAGGATTTTTTTTTTTTTGAGTTTACAATTAATTCTCTTTACATTTATGTAACACTATTCAAAACTTTTCCCTCCCTAAGTTTGTCCTAGTGGATGACTGCTTATTATAATTTTGTAATGTTGTAATTATTTTATATATATATATATAGTACTCCGAGGATCCTGACAGAAGATATTTTATAATTTTTTTTTATTGCTCAAACAATTGCAAATAACATATTCATAAAGTCTAAAACGTGTATACATAACCCAGATTCAAATGCTGTTCTGAAAACCACTCAGTTCAGTTCAGTCGCTCAGTCATGTCCGACTCTTTGCGACCCCATGAATCGCAGCATGCCAGACCTCCCTGCATTGGTGTGGTTGGTTCATTTTCCTTACTCCACAATCTGTTCCATTCCATATTATTGTACGGTATCCACTTTCATCATTTGTCATGATTTGTTTTTTAAAAGTGGAATGATTTCATTAAGTTTCAGTAGAAAATTACATATGGAAATACAGTCAAGAAGAATTTTTTTTCACTTATGTGGAACCCAAACATCAGAGTGATTAACCTCATCATGCTGATCTGAATGATTCTCAACAATTAATGTGTATATTTTGAGTATGTCAACTATCTCTTATGTGGTTTAACAATGATTCTTCTCAACTTACTGTCTCAATTTGACTGCTATCAACTTCAACTGGTCTATCTGACCACAGAGCACCATTCAGTGAGAAACCTCCAGGACCAAACTTCTCAAACCACTTTTGACACAACTAATCAGTTGCAGTACCTTCTCCATACACTGCACAAATCTCTGTGTGTGTGTGTGTGTGTGTGTGTGTGTTTCAGCTGCATGTTTACCCTTCTAGAACTCGTAAAGCATAATATGCCAAAAATGTTTGTTTTCTTTCATCTTCAATAGTAAAATAATTACACAAAAATTCACCAGTTTTTGATAAGCGTTTTTAATTCACATTGATATGACATCTGTCTTAATACAATCTAACAAAATTGTTTTGAATGAAACTAAACACAACTATGTGCCACTAGAGTCATCTCATGGGGAAAAAGAAAATAAACATTATGGCCAACCCAATAATAGTTAAATCAAAACAGATCATGAATGTATAAAATGTAAAAATTTAAAACTTGCAAAGGAAAACATAAAATCATTTTCATGACCTTTGGAACAGACAAGGGATTCTTACATGGAATATCAAAAGCATGATCCCCCAAAGAAAATATTGATAGATTAGACTTCATCAAAATTAAAAACACTTTTTTTTCCCCTGTGAATGATACTGTTAAAAGAATTAAAAAAGAAATTACAGATTGGGAAAAATATTTGTAAATTATTCTTCACAAGGAACTTGGATCCATAGAATATAAAAAATTTCTAAAACTCAAAAACAAGAAAACAACCGAATAAAATAATAAAATATTTGAATTAAAAAAACCCACTTTGCCATGGAAGATATACCAGTGGCAAATAGGTATATGTAAAAATGTTCAATATCATTAGTCATTACAGGTAATGTGAAGTAAAACCAAAAATAGACACCACTGCACATTTATCAGATCAGCAAACAACAGATACAAAAAGAACCTGATAAAGTCACATGCCCTGGCAAGTTTGCAGAGCACTCAAATTTCAAACATTGCTACTAGCAAAGCAAAAATGATACAGTCAAGAGTTTAGCAAGTGTTTATTGATGTACAAAAATATAAAGGTACTGTGATACATATAGTGGAATACTATTTAATCATTAAAAAGATTGAAATCTTATTCAAAAATATGGATGAATCTTGAGGGTATTATGCTAAGTGAAATAAGTCAAGAAAGACAAAGACTGTTTATTTTCACTTATATGTGGAATTAAACTAAGCTAAGCTATAGATAGAATAGATTGGTGGTTGACAGAGGTGGTAGGTGAGGGAGTGGATGAAGTAAAAGAAGGGATCAAAATGTACAAACTTCCCGTTATAAAATAAATAAGTCATGGGGATAAAATATACACCATAGTGACTAGAGTTAATAATATTTTACCTAGAAAATAGAAAATGCATATTGTTATTAAGAGCCATACATAAAATCCCCTGCAAAATTTCACAATGATAAAAATCTTTGAAGTGTATAATACATATTTCTTTTTTACTTTAGCAATACTAATAAAATTAATGGCTCCTGAAAAAAAAGTAAACAAGCATACTTATCATATGACCCAACAATCCTCCTCCTAAGTATTTACCCAAGGAAATAATACTTACGTTCAAAAAATTCCTGTACATGAACATTCACAGTAGTTTTAATCATGTGCTCTAAAAACTGGGAACAACCTAAACACCCTTTGACTGATGAAAGGATAAACGAACTTTGGTAAATTCATAAAGTGCAATAATACATAGCAATAAGTAAGTAAAGTCACTCAGTCGTGTCCGACTCTTTGTGACCCCATGGACTGCAGCCCACCAGGCTCCTCAGTCCATGAGATTCTCCAAGCAAGAATACTGGAGTGGGTTGCCATTTCCTTCTCCAGGGGATCTTCCCGACCCAGGGATTGAACCCAGGTCTCCCGCATTGGAGGCAGATGCTTTAACCTCTGAGCCACCAGGGAAGTCCTATACATAGCAATAAGAATCTGCAAATTATTGATACAAGCAAAAATGTACCCACTGAAGAGTGAATGTGAAAATGTTAGTTGCTCCATCATGTCCAAATCTTTGTGACCCCATGGTTCTGGTGTATTATAAGGGAAAGATGCTGGGTTAAAAGGTTATGTGCTTCCTGATTTCATTTGTATGACATACTGGAAGAGGCAAAATTACACCGAATGGAGTTAAGTGGTAGATGTCAGATTTAGGGATGAGGAAAGGGGTTGATTACTAAGGGCACTGGGGAATATTCCGGATGATAGAATCGCCCTATATCTTGCTCATTTTGGTAGTTACACAACTCTGTGTATTTGTCAAAACTCAAACAAAAACTGAAATCAAATAGTACCCTTAAGGACCCTCCCAAGTGTGAAGACTCCTCCACGTCCCCTGCTTCTGTTTATAGAAAAGCTAAAGTGTCTCAGACCTCCTCACAACAGAGTACGCACAAACAGTTAATGATTTGCACGATAGAGTCACAGAATCTTTCTATGTCTGATGCACACTCCTGAGTTGTTTTATAGATACTATAACTATAACCAGAAGGAAAAAAGCTAATCCTATGATGACCAGACTGTAGCCATGGCAAATATAAGCTGCTCCATCTTGAGCAGTACTGAATCTATGGCAAGCACAATTCTAAAAACAGGCCTCAAGAGAACAGGAATAATAAACACTATTGCTCATAATAATGTGTATCTTTGTGGACATCATCAAAATAATTACAGCTTGTTCTACAGGTATATATAAGTAGGTAACTAAAATTGTTAGCAAAGAGACACTACAGACCCATATCAACCCACTCTAAGAATGTGGTGCCCTGCGTCAACATGAAGAAGCTACATAGGTAAACTTTTACTCATAATCCAATAGAAATGAAATAATGTCTGAGTGTGGGGATTTGTAAGCAGCTCTTTGCAGGCAGCAACTTTCTCCAGAAGGCCCCTTTCATCTCATCGCTTTAGCAAAACTATATATTTACCAACCTTTATACCAGATGCCCCATGCTTAACTAACCTCCAGCCCACGCACAACTTTCAAATCCTTTGATAACAGCATACCTTGCCTAACCTGTTGATTCCTTTTTTTAAATTAAGTAGAAATGAAGAATAAATAATTAACAGATGACTATATCTTTTTCCCTAGTTTCTTCCTTTGGCAATCTCATGAGCAGATGGTGAGAACAAGATAGCATCTAAAGATCACAAGGAGTTAACAAGCCTGCACATGTGGGAATCAGCAAAAAATTCCAACCCCATAACTCAAGGATTAACTGAGATTACTCCCCTTTTTCCCTTTAAAAATTTCCATGGTAAAATCATTAGAGCTGGTTCTGGACAGGACACAATTCTGCCTTCTCCCTAGATTACCACCTAAATAAAGCAGTCTTTCTGTTCCTACCAGCACTTGTCTCTTGAGTGTTGACTTTTGAATAGTGAGCAGCCAAACCTGAGTTTGGTAATAGAATGAGTGAATTTTACTTTACATAAACTTAAAATGCATAGGTAAAAATTAATAGGAAAAAATTTTAAATATACTACTTAAATTTTTAAACATTGTCAATGATAAAACTGGAAAGCAACAAAACTGTTGAGGAAATACCATAATGTCAATAGATGTTTATGTTTCATTTATAAAGAGAAACAATAATATACCCATATTTAGAGATAGTAAAGTAAACACAAAATTAAAAAGGGAAAATGCTAATCCTTTAAAAGTTATTATGGAGAGAGTTTTATATATATAAATATATATGCACACACAGTATGTATTGTTTACATTGTATAGGTATATTCATAAGAATTATATTGAGCTAAGACAACAAATGGATAACAGCAAACAGGTCTTATTTAATGATGTGAGTTTAGTAATATTTACACAATCTTCATATTATTTGAGTAAAGAAAGCACTTTTTTTGGATGTTTAAAGTTAATTTCTGGATCTGTTAGACCCCAAATCACAATTATTTGTGAATCTTATAAGTAAGGCAAACAGACAATTTTAGCAACTTCCTTATAAGACCATACCTATTATTTTTCTCAGTTTGTGTTGTATGCTTTTTTTGCAGTCTGTAAAGCAGTTCATATGGGTACTTGGGGTGTTCTGAAAATTCTAACAAACAGTAATTATTCCACTAAAAGATGATTGTGTTATAGACTTTAAAATTCTCAGCATAGCAGAAACACTATGGCTTATGCCACGGACACAGATTGCAAGGCCAGGCTGGGAAAATGAGCTGCTGTTTGGAAGATAGCATGCATCTTTTCCATCTTTATCCAACATTTTTACACATTTTTTTTTCCTTTAAACTCTCAGGAATGCCTGCCAAATATTATTCGGGCCCTGATAAATATATTCTTTTCCTTTCTAAATACACCATGTTTCTCATAGCAAAGATGGCTTCCATCATAAGGTATTATTACATAATATACCACTGTCATGAGAAATGCTTAGAAAGCTGCCCATATTTTCTTGGTATTTGTTTTGCATATTTCAATCCTATTGGAACCAACTTTCTGTCAACTTTCTTCTTGGAAATCAAAGAATACCTACTGATCCTGAAAAGGACTCTCTGACTACTAAAACAAGCCAAAGTTACAAGAACCAGTAAGTTAAAATCACTGACTTCTTTACAAAACCTTCAATTCTATTTTGGGGCAGGTATTTTTTTATTTAGTGTGGAATTTCTACATTTACTACAGCTCTTTGCATGTATTGACTGAATTCAATTAATTTCACGATAAAACCATAAAACCAGAAAGAAGATCCCATGTGTGGCATTATGCAAACAAAACATTTGTTGAGAAATAATTCACAGTCCCCTTTATCCTTTTTTCTTATGATATAAGGCATGCTGATTAATATATCAGAATTCTGAACCTGTCTTTTAATTTGAAGAACATTACAGCAATAAACCAGAGATGGAAAGCGTATTGAGGGAGGGGGAATAATTACATTCCAACAAAGAAATAGATTTCATTATAAGTACCCAGGGGGTTATTTTATAAGAAAATAGAAAAATATATTTAAAAAAAATATAGCTTGGCAATGGCCTTTATGTCTAGAATATTATTTTCTCAATATAACCCCCATTGAGGCAAAAGTAATATTAACAAATAATAAAGTTTTGCTGTAATTCTTAGTATTTTAATAAACATAGTTATAACATGCCAAGTAAATTAAACTCCTTAATCTTTTTCCTCTATTTTACTACACCATTGCATTGCTGTACTTGGAAAATGATCATTCCACAAGCAAAGTTACTAATCATCCAGACTGATTAAAAAGAAAATGTCTTCTTGTTTCCTCATGACCCCTAAGCTGAAGTCTTTGAATCAGAGATTAAAGCTTAATTATTCTGATGTACCAGTTCAGTGTTAGCAACCTGGCCTCTTCACCACTTTGAAAGTGTAAATTGCTTGAGTAAAATAGGTGAATACTCTGTCCTTTGCTTTTTTTTAAGAATTCATACTTTCAATTTATAGATGAAAAACAATACCTTCACTAAATTCTAATCATACTTTCTGCTGACAGAGATAGAATAAACCTGGAGATTATCTAGAATACTAAGGGAAGATCACTATGCATAAATCAATATTGCCTCTACCTGTGTTACTAATCTTCCTTTAGACATAAAACACAATTTTTTTTTTTAATGTAGACCACTTTGAGATAAGGTTTAAAGTGCTCTCTCACTCTTATAATACAGTTTTCTTTACTAAACTACTTTAAGCAGAACTGTTTTAAGTATAAAAAATAATTTGAGAACAGTCAGTGCCACCACCCCCATAACTATTGTCTACCCAGTACTTCTATACACAGGTAACCACGCCAGTTTCATGTGTGAACTTTCAGAAATATTCTGTGCTGCACAAATACTGCTTTACAGAAACTCCAACATGAAACAACATATTGAATTTTTTTCTTTAAAAACATAGCTTTAAAAAGATCTATATCAATACACATAGGTTTGGTATGTTATTCTGTTATATAAATATTCCATGATTTGTTTAAATCATCACTTAGGATGTGTACAGAAACAGGTAAGTCCTAATGTTGATTCCAGTCCATTTTTTAAAACTTAAGTATTTACCCTGGAGAAGGAAATGGCAACCCTTTCCAGTATTCTTGCCTGGAGAATTTCATGGACAGAGGAGCCTGGCAGGCTATTGTTCATGGGGTCACAAAGACTCGGGCACATAGTTGATTTATAATACTATATTAATTTCAGGTGAACAACATGATGGTTCAATATTTTACAGATTATACTTAAAATAATTATAAAATATTGGCTTATCTCCCTATAACATCTCTGTAGCTTATTTGTTTTATACATAGCCCATCTATTTTTGTTCTTCCTTATGGTGACTTATCTTCATGGCTTCTTGATTCCTTGTCTGCCAGCCATGCACAAGAAAAATGAATCTCATGTAAGCTTGCTTGAGTTCAAATTTTGGCACCACCAGTTTTTCACTATGCGAATGTGGGGTAAGTTATTGAGCTTATCTGAGCCTTAGTTTGTACTGGTATAATAATGCCTCCTGAATTTTATAAATCATAAAAATCATGAAACACAGCCCTGGCACATCCCAATGTGCCTTATAAATAGAGTGAATACTGATATGATCACTTCCAGAAGCCTTCTGGAACAGGAGGTGAAAGGCTCACTATATATTATAACAAGTTTCAAACATTGTATCCTCCAGAGCCCTGGCCCTGACCAACGCCAGTCTAAAGAATGGATTTCTTTTCACTGCTCTCCTCAGGATGGGCACGAGTATTCCTGATGTCCAAAACCACAATGAACAGGTGAATCTTGTCACAATAGGATCCAGCTCTAAGAATGATTAGGCTCTTCCCATTCAGGGGGAGTAAGTTGCCAATATCTCTTAAATTGCAGATTCAAGCTCCAAGACCTCACAGGCCCAAGTAATCTCTATATGAAAATTAATTCACAGATCAAACAGTCCAACTGACTAGTTTATACTCAGATAATTTGTATGCATAACGGTTAATGTCTCTCTCTCTCTCTGCACTGTGGATTCAGCTGTACCCTCCCTGTAAAGTGGTATGTCATTCCCTCTTCCCCAGAACTAAACAGACAATCTTCACTGGGCTTGCATTTAATTGCTCTATAAGTAAAGGAGGGTGGCAATCAGGTGAGATTAGTCTCCAGTCCCTTTGTATGCATATAACTTGGAGTGAGCATGAAGCAGAATCTAATTCTCACATTCTCGTGTAGTCTTGGTTCTTGTGTGGCACTAATGTTTGTGTTTTATATCATCTATTTCTATGATATCCATGTGTAAAGTGGCTCTATTATTTCCATACTATAGAAAAAGGATCAGAAGCTTAAAAAACATAGATAATTTCCTCAAGATCATAAGAGCATTACATGACAGAGCTAGCACACAAATTTGGGTTTCACTGACTTCAAGGTCTGTATTTTTCCACCACATTCTTACATTGTCTCTAATAAATAAAGAAAGATATTCTGTGTGCAACTGACTAAATTCTGTAACGGTCTAAACTACTTTTTTTTAAATATAAATTTATTTAGTTTAATTGGAGGTTAATTACTTTACAATATTGTATTGGTTTTGTCATACATCAACATGAATCTGCCACGGGTATACACGTGTTCCCCATCCTGAAACTCCCTCCATCCTCCCTCCCCATGCGATCACTCTGGGTCATCCCAGTGCACCAGCCCCAAGCATCCAGTATCATGCATCGAACCTGGACTGGCGATTCATTTCATATATGACATTATACATGTTTCAATGCCATTCTCCCAAATCATCCCACCCTCTCCCTCTCCCTCAGAGTCCAAAAGACTGTTCTATACATCTTTGTCTCTTTTGCTGTCTCGTATACAGGGTTATCATTACCATCTTTCTAAATTCCATATATATGCATTAGTAAACTGTATTGGTGTTTTTCTTTCTGGCTTACTTCACTCTGTATAATCAGCTCCAGTTTCATCCACCTCATTAGAACTGATTCAAAAGTATTCTTTTTAATGGCTGAGTAATACTCCATTGTGTATATGTACCACAGCTTTCTTATCCATTCATCTGCTGATGGACATCTAGGTTGCTTTTTTTCTCTTTCACCAGAGAAAAACTCTATATCCAGGGAATCTAAACATAATGCTACATAGAACATTATGTAAAATGTAAAACACAGTAACTGTTGACATATTTTCAAAGGTGTCAAGAAGATGACAAAGTAGTGGTTACAGGCCAAAGGTAGACTGACAAACACTGGAAGTGAATAAGATGACATTACAGAACAACACAAGAAAACTCACACAAAATAACATAAGTGATCAAACTGCACATTAAATCCATGGAAACTAAAGACTTTCAGACCTCTAATTAGAATACTGTATTCTTTCAAAATGTTTGTATATTCAGCTGCTACACATACATTTTTAAATGATCATACTTGTTCTGTAATCTAGAGAAAACAAATGAACACTGGCTAGTCCCCGGGAGATAACACCCTGCTAAGCCATTGAACATAACTTTTGCATCAAGGAACTAAATGTATAAACTTATCCTTATTAGAATTTTGCTCTAAATCATTGTTTCCCAGTTATGGTCCAATCTTAACAATGATAACTTACAAAGTTCAAATTGCCTTCACATCTATTCACTCATTTATATCACATTCATTTACTCACAAGAATCCTTCCCTGTTGACAAGGTGAATACCATATGCCATATATTTTGAGATCACAGCATTGAATTTGAAGTTAATGCATTTGCCCAGAGATTCTTTTTTCTATTATTGAGAAAGAATACAATTTCCTTACCCTTAGCCAAATGTTCTTCTAGTGATAATGGCAGTTATGATGACAAAATAAGAACATTACAAAAATACAATAGCCTTGAGTTTCCAAACACATGTGTGAAAATCACTATGGTGTGGGCTTAATGATGACATATTACTTCATCTAATCCTCATAACAAAGCTATGAAATGAATATCATCTTATAAAAAGCAAGAAACTGAGGCTGGGAAAGGTTTAAATAACTATCCTAGATCACACAGTAAAAAAAAGTCTCAGAGTGAAAACACACTATAGATGCTTCTGAAGGTAAAATTTCTTATTAGAGAAAAATGTCAAAAATAGTCAGTGTGCTGGTCCTTTCTAGCTTTAGTGTTCAAAATAAGATAATGACTGTGTTCCACTTAGGACATGAATTATTATCTCATAACTTTCTAATATTAAAGTCCTATATCATTGTTCTTTAAATATCATAAAATATTAGTTTACCTCTATTAAGACAAGAATTTTTGGGGTGTTTAGATATAGCTGCTTTGAAGATATAGTATCTTCTTTTCTGACTGTATAACAAATGACATAATCTTTTTTTTAAGGCAGAAGAACATGTCCTTTTCCACCTCTGTAAGTCCTGTTCTCCCTGTATTTCTCTCCATATTTCCCCAGAAGTTGCCTTCTTTCTCTCGCCTCTTGTTCTCTCAGTGCAGATCACCGATACACTCAATTACAGATACTCTTTGCATCACAGTTCAATCAATAGTTAATAACCTAAAACACTAAAGTACTTTATTAAGTGCTATGAATACAGAAATGAGGGAAATGAACATGGCCTCTCACCTTATAAAGGTAGTTACATAAAGACACTGACATTAAACAAATTCATTAATAACTGAATTATGGTCAAAAGGTGAGAGGGAAAAAAACAGGATGTAGGATGATTTGTGACCTTTAATAACAGAGGTTCATCTAACTGGTAAACTCAAGAAACATCTCCCTGATGAAGTAATTTTAGCTGAAATTTTAAATAGGAACAGGAATATGCATACAAATATGGAAAGAAACTTGTCCAAAGTCCCTAAGTCATGAAAGTCCTAAATGAGGGTTATTGGAGCTAAAGTTTAGTGAAGATGAGAGTCTACTACATCACTGAGCTCATCAAAGTCAAGTACACTTTATTTATGATAGTCACTTTATTTATAATTGAAAAAAAAAATATTTGAAGGGCTGTAAGCAGGGGAAACAGTGGAAACAGTGGCTGACTTTATTTTTTGGGGCTCCAAATTCACTGCAGATGGTGATTGCAGCCATGAAATTAAAAGATGCTTACTCCTTGGAAGGAAACTGATGACCAACCTAAACAGCATATTAAAAAGCAGAGACATTACTTTGTCAACAAAGGTCCATCTAGTCAAGGCTATGATTTTTCCAGTAGTCACGTATGGATGTAAGAGTTGGACTATAAAGAAAGCTGAGCACCAAAGAATTGATGCTTTTGAACTGTGGTGTTGGAGAAGACTCTTGAGAGTCCCTTGGACTGCAAGGAGATCCAACCAGTCCATTCTAAAAGAGATCAGTCCTGCATGTTCATTGAGGGACTGATTTTGAAGCTGAGACTCCAATACTTTGGCCACTTGATGCAAAGAGTTGACTCATTTGAAAAGATTTTGATGCTGGGAAAGATTAAGGGTGGGAGGAGAAGGGGACAACAGAGGATGAGATGGTTGGATGGCATCACCGACTCAATGGACATGGGTTTGGGTAGACTCTGGCAGTTGGTGATGGACAGGGAGGCCTGGCATGATGCGGTTCATGGGGTCACAAACAGCGACTCAACTGAACTGAACGGAAGCAGGAAAGGATTTTCTGTTTAAAAGCATACATGGGGAAAAATAGTTTAGAGACCCCCTAGACTATGTTTGGAGATTAATTATGCAAAAGTTACAAAATCTTAGGCAAGAAATACTGGTAGATAAATTAGAATGACACCAGTGATATGGAGAAATAGAGCACATATTTAGGACAGAATTAAAGGGTTTAGTCTACACACAGTAATTATCAGAAGAGGAAAAGAACAAGAAGAGCTGGGGCTTCCCTGATGGTCCAATGGCTAACAATACACCTTGCAATGCAGGAGACACCAGTTTGATCCCTGCTCTGGCAAGATTCACAAGCCATAGGGTAACTAAACCCATGTACCCAACTGCCAAGCACAAAACTTGCAACTACTGAAACCCATGCACCCTCGAGCCTGTGCTCCACAGTGAGAGAAGCCACTGCAACGGGAACCCCACGCACCAAATCCAGAGAAAAACCCATACAGCAGCGAAGACACAGTACAACCAAAAACACAGAAATAATTTTTTTTAAGTACAAGAAGAATCAAGAATAAATTCAAATATTTTGGTATAAGAAATTTGATACAGAGCTTTGAAATGTTTGAAAGATTAGAAATAAAGCTTAACACATATTCACTCTAAAATACCAAAGAGAAATAAGGAAATTGATCTTAAAAATTTGTGAAACAAAAGAGAAGCATGTAAAGCCAACTTGTGGTTTATTTATACAGCTCAGCAGTTAAAGCAAAAACCTTTAGTACATGGAAAAAAACATGGTGAATCTTCAAAATGTTATATTAAGCAAAAGTAGGGAGACACAAATTACAATATTAAGATTTAATTTATATAACTATCTAGAATAAGTAACGCTAATTTATAGTGTTAAAAATCAGATGAGTGGCTGTCTAGAGCAGAAAGAAGTGGGTAAAGGAGAACTTAGAGACAGCTCTTAAGGACAGTCCGAAGCCTTTGGGGATGGTGGAAATTATAAGCAACCTGATAAAAAAATGGTCAAAGACCAAAAAAGATACAAAGATGGTAAATAAGCACATGAAAAGATGCCCCACATCATGTGTCATCGGGAAAAATGCAAAAACAATGACAAAGCATTATACACTCGTTAGAATGGCCAAAATTCAAGACATTGACAGCACTAAATGCTGTTGAGAATGTGAAACAATGGAAACTCTCATTCGTTCCTGGTGGGCATGCAAAATACAACAGCTACTTTGGAAGCTAGCCCAGTAACTGAACATTTTGGTGTTTATTTGCCCAAAGGAGTTGAAAATTCACACAAAAACCTACACAAAGATGTCTATAGTCATTTTATTAATAGCTGCCCAAAGTTGCAAAAACCAATATGTCCTTCAATACCTGAACAAATAAATTGTGATACATTCAGACAACAGATATTTAGTGTTGAAAAAATGCGACTTCAAGCCATGAAAAGACACAGAAGAATCTTAAATGTTAATTACTGAGTGAAAAAAGTCAACCTTAAAAGGCAATATTCTATATGATTCCATGCTATGATATTCTAGCATATTCAAAAGCAGAGACATTACTTTGCCGACTAAAGTCCGTCTAGTAAAGGCTATGGTTTTTCCTGTGGTCATGTATGGATGTGAGAGTTGGACTGTGAAGAAAGCTGAGGGCCGAAGAATTGATGCTTTTGAACTGTGGTGTTGGAGAAGACTCTTGAGTCCCTTGGACTGCAAGGAGATCCAACCAGTCCATTCTGAAGGAGATTAGGCCCGGGATTTCTTTGGAAGCAATGATACTAAAGCTGAAACTCCGGTCTTTGGCCACCTCATGCGAAAAGTTGACTCATTGGAAAAGACTTTGATGCTGGGAGGGATTGGGGGCAGGAGGAGAAGGGGACGACAGAGGATGGGTTGGCTGGATGGCATCACTGACTCGATGGACGCGAGTCTGAGTGAACTCCGGGAGTTGGTGATGGACAAGGAGGCCTGGCGTGCTGCAATTCATGGGGTCGCAAAGATTCGGACACGACTGAGCAACTGAACTGAACTGATATAGATAGTAAAAATCATTGGTTGCCAGAGGTTCAGAGGAAAGGAGAGATGAACAGGCAGAACACATAGGATTTTTAAGGCAGAGAAACTATTCCGTATGGCACTAAAATGGTCCATACCTGTCATACATTTATCAAAACTCATAGAATGTGCAACATCAGTAGTGTAAAAAACTGAGATTGGTGATTATACTTTAGTTCATTGGGTATAATTGAAGAATCTTGCTGCTAAGACTGCTGTAAATGATCTTCACTAAGTAGTTTTAAAAGTTACATGTTATATGTGATTTGTCACTCAAATAATCTGCTTTTATTCCTTAAAATGTTCCATATCTTCACAACTGTTTCAAATTCAGAGGAGATTTTTAATCTCCCCTGTGAATCCAGTAGCATTCAATATTTCATTTGCCATTGGAACCTGAACTGATTTTCAAGTACAGATATTACAGCAGATTAATTTTATGACATTTCAACAAAATTTAAGTTTACGTCATTTGTGATTAGTAAACACAAAGAGTGAATGTCATAATATTCAAATGGTTTAGTATTTAAAGCACTTTGGTGAGTTCAAATGGGATAATATTGCTTTTGGAATACTTCTCAGAGTTTTGAAGAGGTTTATGTATAATCAAATGGTTTGACTTTATATAAACAGTTGCATTGTATTTATACTTTAGGTAGAAGTCACCACGTGTCCCAATATCTGTCGGTTTTTGAGTGGCTGTTACAAAGAGGACATCACATGCTGAAAACATAACTACACAGTTTGGTTATCTGTCAAAACATAAGTCACCAGAGCTGAAAAGGGACAGAGCAAATATATCACACACCTGATATACGGCAGGCTGCTACAATGGAGGAGAAAATTGCTAGAGTTCTATGCTTGATTAGAGCACAAGATGAATAGGATTTGTCTGATTTTAATCTTTAGACTCTAGGGATATTTTCCCATATTTACCACTAAGAATACTCACAAAATAAAACAATGGAATCATGCCCAGAAAAGAAAATTAAAAGTCCAACTTTAATTATTCATACAATTTAACATGGAAACTGGAAAACAAATGGCAGCTGGAAAATGAAATGAATGGAAAGGGAGAGTTAATAAAGATGTCTATTCTCATTAGAAATGTTTTATGAAAAATGAGAAAAATGAATATTGCTAATGTAAATATAAGTGTACTTACCTCTTACCATGAAAACCAATTCAGAAGGATCAATAAGTGGAATGACAACCACCTTAAAATTAATAACAATAAAGATATAAATAACACCAGATAATTTTGTGATTGCAAAACTTTCAGACTTCAGGATAACTTTAAGAAAAATAAAGGTGTATTCTATCATTTTCTAAATAAGGGATGATTGGCCCATAATAAAATGATGAAAATTCACACCCACAGAAGAAAATGTTACAGCTAAGCACAAGATAATCAGTATAATCACAAATCTGACAAATCCCCAGAAAAAGAAATTATCCACACATCTTTTCTTCCGTAGTATAAGTAATATCTTTTACTCTATTCACCCCAATCTATAGTTATCTAGTATAATTCCATAAGAGAAAGGAGAATTATTTCACTCCTGTCTCAATGGGTGAAAGTACTTCATCATGAATTGGTTTTACATCCATTAGACTGACCCTATAAAAGCTGTGTGAATCTATAGGTGATTCAGGCAAAAAGAAAGAGAATTTGCAACTTACCTTCAGGTAAAATTCATTTACCTTTTTTTTTATGGTTTATTCTTTCATTCAAAATATCTAGAAATAATTTTTATGTTCTAATGCTGAACTACCTTAAATTTTATCTAGAAAACAGACACATAATTTGTAACTTCCTAAGAGCAGATGCAACATCAGTTTTGTTTACATTTTCCACAGCTGTTGGTCTGGCAAAAAAACTCGCAATAATATATAGCTTTTTCCTTTCCTCAAGCTTTATTGAGGCCATCAGGGAAATGCAAATCAAAGCCACAATGAGATATCACTTCACATCTGTTAGAATGGCTAGTATCAGAAGACAAAAGATAATAAGTGTTGGTGAGGATGTATAGAAAAAGGAATCCTGGTACACTGTTGATGGAAAGGCACATTGGTATAGCCAGTATGGAGAAGAGTATAGACATTTCTCAAAAAACTAAAAATAGAAATACTATATAATCTAGCAATCCCACTTCAGGGATTCAAACAAAGAAAATAAAATCACCATTTCAAAGAGATCTGAACCATCACGTTCACTGCAGTATTATTCACAATAGCAAAATATGTCTATTGATACATGAATGGATAAAGAAAATGTGGCATGTATATACAGAATGAATATCATTTAACCATGAGAAAGAAGAAAACACCATTTGCAACAACTTGGATAAACCTAGAGGACATTACAGTTAAGTGAAGTAAACTAGACAGAGAAAAACAAATACCATATGATCTTACATATTTGTGGAATCTTAAAAAAAAAAAAAGTTTAGTTCATAGAAAGAAGAAGTAGAATGGTGATTACCAGGGGCTGCAGGTGGACAAAAATAGGGATGTTCTGGTCAAAGGGTACAGGCTTTCAGTTATAATTAGTAAATAGATGAATAAACTACCAATCTTTAAAAAATTAAATTGTCAAGAGCAAGTAGTCAAAGAACAAATAATTTTAAATCCACAAACACCATAACCTAGAAAAGATAAACTTCTCCACTCATTTTTGTGAGGCTAGTAAAAGCTTACTAAGAAAACCTAAGAAGGAAAAAAAAATTATAGTCAAATCTCACTTTTCATTTATATGCAAAAATCATACATAAACTTATACAAATTTAACACTACTGACATATAAAGAATATTAAACTTTATATGATGACTGCAATGATAGAATTGGACATCTAAAGTGTATACAATATGAACAAAAAATAAAAATCATATCAACAATTAATCTAGAAATTTGATAAAATTCAATAACACTCATGATTTAAAAAACACACAGCAAACAGTATAAAAAATGGACATAATGCAAAAAGCAACTATTTAATTGTTCTGCACTGTGTACAGAAGCAAAAAGACTGGTTAAGAGGGCATAATTTCTTGAAGAAGGTAATATGGTTAGCTAACCAGTTAGGTTACAGTTTCCACCAACTTCAGACTTGAATACTGGGAGCAGGGAACAGGCCTGCAAAAGACTATAGCTGTTCCAGCCAGGGAAAATTGAAAACTGAAGTCAGGAAGCCAGAAGCTACAAATGTAGTAGTGGAACCATGAATGGGAAAGAGTCAGAGAGGAGAATCTTCAAACTTCCTACCCATGTCTCTAATTGACCCCGCAACTACACATGTGTGGAACAGACTCAATGACAGGTAACTAAGGTCTGAACTAGGACCAGAATTGCTTCCCAAGAAACAAAATTTAAAGTTCAAGCACAGCCAAGGAAAACATTTATTAAAAAGAAAAAATAAGACCAATAACAATAACAAAAAACTAAATAATAGTCATTGGAGGATAATAACAGAATTAAGAATCTGCAAAATGTAATATTCAGAATGTCCAGGATACAGTCCACAAGGTCATGACATACCAAGAATCAAGACAATGGAACAGAGTATTAGAGAAAAAGAAGTCACTTGAATGCAAAACAGAGAAAACCTAGATGTTAGTACTAACAGAAAGAATATAGACATGGCTGCTGCTGCTGCTGCTGCTGTCACTTCAGTCGTGTCCGACTCTGTGTGACCCCATAGACAGCAGCCCACCAGGCTCCCCTGTCCCTGGGATTCTCCAGGCAAGAACACTGGAGTGGGTTGCCATTTCCATCTCCAATGCATGAAAGTGAAAAGTGAAAGTGAAGTCGCTCAGTCGTGTCCGACTCCAGCAACCCCATGGACTGCAGCCCACCAGGCTCCTCCGTCAATGGGATTTTCCAGGCAAAAGTACTGGAGTGGGGTGCCATTGCCTTCTCCATAGACATGGCTACTACATTCTAAATGAAATAAAAGACAATTTATTTAATCAATAAAAATTTTACCCCCCAAAATGGAATATCTCAACACAGAAAATGAAATGATAATAAGAAAGGAATTCTAGGAATGATAAAGTAAATATACAGTAGGAAACAGGAGAAATTTTTTTGATATTGTAGTAGGACAATATTTTTAAGAGTACACAAATCACAAGAAAATTTATAATTTGGAATTGACTAGAAATGCACTTTAAAACACGTTGAAATAAGGAAAATGCAATTCACAGACTGGGAAAAAATATTGATAATACAAATGCCTGATAAAATGTGTGTAACCAGAACACATAAAGAATATTTCAATCAAATAATGAAACAAAGTGCCCATTATGACAAGTATGACATTTAAACAGATAATTCATAAAATAATATACCTATATATATATATATATAATCCAATTGGTAGATATTAAAATCCTCAACATTGCTAGATATCAGAGAAATCAAAATTAAAATCTTATGATTCCTCTATATACTCATTAAAATATCTAGAATAAAATTGACTTAAAATAATCAATGTAGATATGAAACAACTGAAACTTTCATACATTGTCAGTGAAAATATTAAATATAACAATTTTTTAAAGTGTTAGATTATTACAGTTTTTATATTATTATAAAGTTTAGCATCTACTTAATATTCAAATCACACACAACCTAGAAATTCTACTCCAAAGTATTTCCCCAAGAATAATGAAAATATATAGCCAAACAAAGACTTGTACATCATTGTACTTAACAATTTCAACAATTATCACCCCCAAATCGAAACAACACAAATATGTCCTTCAGCAGGTAAATGATAAACAAACTGTGGTATGCTGCTGCTGCTGCTAAGTCGCTTCAGTTGTGTCCGACTCTGTGTGACCCCATAGAGGCGGCCCACCAGGCTCACCCATTCCTGGGATTCTCCAGGGAAGAACACTGGAGTGGGTTGCCACTTCCTTCTCCAATGCATGAAAGTGAAAAGTGATAGAAGTTGCTCAGTCGTGCCTGACTCTTAGTGACCCCATGGACTGCAGCCTACCAGGCTCCTCTGCCCACGGGATTTTCCAGGCAAGAGTACTGGAGTGGGTTGCCATTGCCTTCTCATATAATAAAATTATGTTCAGCAACAAGAAATGGACTACAAATAACCAACACATCCCCAAAATTTTATGTGAAGTAGGAGGAACAAGACACAAAAGAGCATAAATTGTATGGCTTCACTTACATGAATTTATAGATCAAGTACAATGAATATATAGTAATAAGAATCAGACCAGAGCTTGCATTGCACTGGGCAGGGTTAGCTGTCAGTAGCTACAGAGTCATAAAGGAAATTTTGGAGTAACGTAAATAACTCTAACTTTTAACTGGGGTCGTAATTACAAGGAAGTAATACAATGGCACCTCACTCTAATACTCTTGCCTGGAAAATCCCAAGGACAGAGGAGTCTGGTAGGCTGCAGTCCATGGGGTCACGAAGAGTCAGACATGACTGAGCAACTTCACTATCACTTTTCACTTTCATGCATTGGAGAAGGAAATGGCAACCCACTCCAGTGTTCTTGCCTGGAGAATCCCAGGGACAGGGGAGCCTGGTGGGTTGCCGTCTATGGGGTCACACAGAGTTGGACACGACTGAAGCAACTTAGCAGTAGCAGCAGTAGCAATACATTTGAAAAGCACATTGAACTGTTTTAAAGTGAGTGCATATTTACTGCGTGTAACATATATCAATAAAGTCAATTAGAATGAAACTTTGATTTCACATACAAAACAATGTAACCCACTATATTAACAAAATAATAAAGGAAAATTCAGTATCACAGTAATCCAAGTCTATGCCCTGACCAATAATGCTGAAGAAGCTGAAGTTGAATAGTTCTATGAAGAACTACAAGATCTTCTGGAACAACACCCAAAAAATATGTCCTTTTTATTATAGGGGACTGGAATGCAAAAGTAGGAAGTCAAGAGATACCTGGAGCAACAGGCAAATTTGGCCTTGGTTTACAAAATGAAGCAGGTCAAAGACTAACACAGTTTTGCCTAGAGAACACATTGGTCATAGAAAACACCCTCTTCCAACAACGTAAGAGAAAACTCTACATAAGGATAACACCAGATGGTCAATACCAAAATGAGTCTGATTATATTCTTTGCAGCCAAGATGGAGAAGCTCTATACAGTCAGCAAAAACAAGACTGGGAGCTGAGTGTGGCTCATCATGAACTCCTTAATACCAAATTCAGAATAAATTGAAGACAGTAGTGAAAACCACTAGACCATTCATTCATTCATTCAGTCAGGTCAGTTGCTCAGTCATGTCTGACTCTTTGCGACCCTATGGTCTGCAGCACGCCAGGCCTCCGTGTCCATCACTAACTCCCGGAGTTTACTCAGACTCATGTCCATTGAGTCGGTGATGCCATCCAATCATCTCATCCTCTGTCGTCTCCTTCTCCTCCCGCCTTCAATCTTTCACAGCATCAGGGTCTTTTCTAATGAGTCAACTCTTCGCATCAGATGGCCAGAGTATTGGAGTTTTAGCTTCAACATCAGTGCTTCTAATGAACACCAGGACTGATCTCCTTTAGGATGGACTGGTTGGATCTCCTTGCAGTCCAAGGGACTCTCAAGAGTCTTCTCCAATACCACCATTCAAAAGCATCAATTTTTCAGTGCTCAGCTTTCTTTATGGTCCAAATCTCACATCCATACATGACTACTGGAAAAAGCATAGCCTTGACTAGATGGACTTTTGTTGGCAAAGTAATGTCTCTGCTTTTAATGTGCTATCTAGATTGATCGTAGCTATTCTTCCAAAGAGTAAGCATCTTTTAATTTCATAGCTGCAGTCACCATTTGCAGTGATTTTGGAGCCCCCCAAAATAAAGTCTGCCACTGATTCCACTGTTTCCCCATCTGTTTGCATAATTGATGGGATCAGATTCCATGATCTCTAGTTTTCTGAATGTTGAGTTTGAAGCCAACTTTTCCACTCCTCTTTAACTTTCATCAAAAGGCTCTTTAGTTCTTCACTTTCTGTCATAAGGATGGTGTCATCTGCACATCTGAGATTATTGATACTTCTCCAGGCAATCTTGATTCCAGCTTGTGCTTCATCCAGCCCAGCGTTTCTCATAATGTGCTCTGCATATAAGTTAAATAAGTAGGGTGACAATATACAGCCTTTCTATACTCCTTTCCCAACTGGAAACCAGTCTGTTGTTCCATGTCCAGTTCTCTTTCTTCCTGACCTGCATACAGATTTCAAGAGTCAGGTCAGGTGGTCTGGTATGCCCATCTCTTTAAGAATTTTCCAGAGTTTGTTGTGATCCACATAGTCAAATCTCTTGGCATAGTCAATAAAGCAGAAGTAGATCTAACAGACAGAGTGCCTGAAGAACTATCGACAGAGGTTCATGACATTGTCCAGGAGGCAGGGATCAAGATCATCCCCAAGAAAAAGAAATGCAAAAGGCAAAATGGTTGTCTGAGAAGTCCTTACAAATATTGTGAAAAGAAGATAAGCAAAAGGCAAAGGAATAAAGGAAAGATATACCCATTTGAATGCAGAGTTCCAAAAATAGCAAGGAGAAATAAGAAAGCCTTCTTCAGTGGTCAATGCAAAGAAATAGAGGAAAACAATAAAATAGGAAAGACTAGAAATCTCTTCAAGAAAATTAGAGATACCAAGGAACATTTCAATCAAAGATGGACACAACAAAGGACAGAAATGGTATAAACCTAACAGAAGGGACTATATATAAAAAAAGCTGAGTGCCCAAGAATTGATGCTTTTGAACTGTGGCGTTGGAGAAGACTCTTGAGAGTCCCTTGGACTGCAAAGAGATCTAACCAGTCAATCCTAAAGGAAAGCAGTCCTGAATATTCATTGGAAGGACTGATGCTGATGCTGAAGCTCCAATACTTTGTCCACCTGATGCAAAGAATGACCGCCTGGAAAAGACCCTGATGCTGTGAAAGACTGAAGGTAGGAGGAGAAGGGGATGACAGAGGGTGAGATGGTTGGATGAAATCACTGACATGATGTACATGAGTTTGAGTAGGCTCAGGGAGTTGGTGTTGGACAGGGAATCCTGGAGTGCTGCAGTCCGTGGGGTCTCAAAGAGTCAGACAAGACTGAGCGACTGAACTGAAGTGAATTGAATAGAGGAAAAAACAGATAACCACCTCAATAGACAAAGAAAAACCCTTTAACTATATCCAACACATTGTTTCCTGATAAAACATCTTAGTAAAATAAGGATAGAAGTGAATTTCTTCAACTTGATAAAGTCCGTTTCCAAAAAGTCTAGAGATAAAATTATCCTTAATGGTGAAATACCAAATACTTTTCCTGTAAGACCAGAAAGAGTAAAGCTGAGGGGCTGCAAAGCAAAGAAAGAGGGTGAAAAAAATACAAGATTCAGAATAATTACCTCTTGGTACCCTTGGGGAAAGTTACTTAGTTGATTTCAAAGCTAACTGTGATGCTCTTTTTCCTTAAATCAATGAATGCTTTTTGATATTCTTTATGTGTTACATGTATATAACACGTTCTTTTCTGTATGCTGTAATATAATAAAAATTTTATTTGGAGTATATCTTAATTGCAAATACATCATATTTATCTTAATTCTAATAAAATAGTATATAATTAAATAAAAGATATCATAGAAGTTTGAGTAATATCAGATCATTGGGATTGTCATAGGGAATTGTTTATGAAATCATAAGAGAACAATTTGAAATTTTGGTTGGTAATTCAAATGCAACAGGAATAGCATCAGTTAGAATTATATACATGTATATATGTTGTGTATTGTTGGTGGCACTGTAAAGCGGTATACAGAAAATATGGGAGACAGCACAGAATTTTCTCAAAAAATGCAAACAGAACTACCATATGATTTAGCAAACCCACTCCTGGGTGTATATGTTTCCTTAGCTCTTCTTAACTACGTGAAGTAGTCTGTCCTACTAGAAAGCCTTTTTACATAGTTCAAGGTGGAAATTATTATTTGAATTGCCCAGATGCTTAGTAATAACATCCAGGTAAATGGCTCCTAATAATACACTTTAAAATACAAAAATAATGACATTATATGGTGATTGGTTTATATATCTCTTGTCATTTTCCCCTGAGTCTGTATATGCATGTGTTAGACATTCAATCATGTCTGACTCTTTGCAGCCTCATGAACTGTAACACACCAGGCTTCATGGTATTCTCCAAGCAAGCATACTGGAGTGGGTTGCCATTCCCTTCTCCAGGGGATCTTCCCAACCGAGGGATTGAACCTGAGTCTCCTGCATTGGAGCTGGATTCTTTACTTAAAACAGCAGAAGAACTAAGATTACAAAGAATTTTTACTTTTATACATGGTTATCAAAATTTTTATTTCTCTTCTTCACTAAAATCTTACATATTGAATAACAAAACATCATGAGATTTTAAAAATAATTTTTATCATGTTATGGGTCATGGAAGTATATTTTTAGTAAAATTTTATTTACTACAAATCAGTGTTTTA
This sequence comes from Aepyceros melampus, assembly GCA_006408695.1. Classification (NCBI taxonomy): domain Eukaryota; kingdom Metazoa; phylum Chordata; class Mammalia; order Artiodactyla; family Bovidae; genus Aepyceros; species Aepyceros melampus. The sequence goes on along the minus strand of SJXQ01003913.1, from coordinate 13,254 downwards.
CTGACAGTGAGTATCCTTGACTCCTACCTTCTACTTTTTTAATAGAGTCTTAAATTTGCAACATGATTGTCATGTTTTGATATTAGTTTTTCACTGACCTCATAAAATAAATTGGAAAATGTTCCCTTTTCTATTTTCTGAAAAAGTTTGTATAAAACTGCTATTACTTATTCATTAGATGTCTGGCATAGTTCCTCAGTGAAAGCATCTAGGCCTGGAGTACTTTGAAAAAAATTTTTGAGGATGAATTCAATTTTTATTATAGATATTGAACTCTTCTGATTTTCTATTTCATCTTGTGTCAGTTTTTGAATTATAATTATAAGAAATTTGTACATTGCATCTATTTGTCAAATTTACTGGTATTAAGGCTTCCCTTATTATCATTGTAATAATGACATGATATGTAGTGATATATCTTTGCAGTTTAAGAGTGAATTCAGATCATTATATGAGATGAAAGATAAGAAATGATTAATTGATTAACACAATTAATTGATTGATGAATTCAATTTTTTTCATTTCTAAGCATTTTCATTCCAAGTGAAAAATTAAGAAATAAAAGAAACAAATAAGACTAGTTGATATTATATATACACATACAGGTATGTGTATATATGTGAAAACTTTTATATATTTAATATAGATTCATTTACTGAATGAGAAGTTTAGATATATATATAATATTCTTTAATTAGTGTATTAATATAATACTTTCAAATGAAAATGGAAGTTCTCAACCTCTTGTTAGAACTTACAATTGGCAATGTGAATATAGAAATATATAGACAATGCCAGTTTGGTGAGTCAATATCTATTTTTTTTTT
>SJXQ01003913.1:0-12335 GCA_006408695.1 Aepyceros melampus | reverse complement strand
GACTTTTGGATCGCAGCCATTCTGACTGGTGTGAAATGGTACCTCATTGTGGTTTTGATTTGCATTTCTCTGATAATGAGTGATGTTGAGCATCTTTTCATGTGTTTGTTAGCCATTTGTATATCTTCTTTGGAGAAGTGTCTATTTAGTTCCTTGGCCCATTTTTTTTTTTTTTTATTGACTTAGCAATTAGGAATCACAGAAGGTCATACAAAGTGTTACAAATTCTTAAAACAAAGCAAAGCAAAATAAAAAAATTAAAAACCTCATACAATTATCCTATGTGTTTTATAAGAATTCAGTTAATATTTTTGTTTACTATTTACTTTCTTAACTAGAACTATAGAAAGATGCAGGAGATTTTAGCAGGATGTCAGAGAAAAATAATGAATTATTTTTAAAAACAAAATAAAAAGATACATAAGATACTCTCTCTCCCATTTTCAACACCAGATGGCCCACAGAGATGACTTCAAAAATAATTTTTTAAGAAAGTCCATTAATATTATGCATTGTTCAGATTAGACCACAACCTTCTTAGAAGAGATGGCCAGTTTTGTTGTTGTTGTTGAAGTTGTTTCTTTCATAGACAGTCCTCTTAAGTTTGAATTTAAAACTTAATTTTTGCTTCACACTTTCTCCAAAAATAAAGTCCCCTGGAAAATCTGTGCCCTGATAGATACTTATGTTTTCTCCTAATCATCACACAGATTACCTCTTTCCAAGTGCTTTGGGGAATATTAATATTATATCCAATACAAAGTATATGAAATACACCCAGAAATATGCTGCAAGAAATATTCATCCAGCGTAAGGGACAATGCCAAATTTGACAGGGGGTTGGCACTTAACATATTATTAGTAATTATAGCATGAAAACATGTTTTTGTATTTATTGCTTTAACACATCTGAATAAACACAGAACTGAATCATAAAACACAGGAAATATTTTCCTTATGCCAGGGCATCCTTTGTCATTAGACTCAGAATAGGCCCATTCTTCAAGCATTTTGTGTGAAAGGCTACTTTGAGGGCCATCTTTGAGATCCTTTTTGAGGTTTTTCCTGTATTGCTTAGCATTTCATGTAAACGGTAGGCCCAATGATAATTTTCAATATTTAGAATAAATACTCATCTAATTACTTTGATAAAAACAATGATCATCCTCCTCTTGTTGTTCAGTCACTTGGTTGTGTCTGACTCTCTGTGACCCCATGAACTGCAGCACACTAGGCTTCCCTGTCCTTCACCATCCTTCAGAGCTTGCTCAAACTCATGCCAGTTGAGTCAGTGTTCCCATCCAACCATCTCTTCCTCTGTCTTCCCTTTCTCATCCTGCCTTCAATCTTTCCCAGCATCAGGGGCTTTTCTAATGAGTTGGCCCTTCACATCTGGTTTTGGAGTATTGGAAATACTGCCTAATATTGGAGCTTCAGCTTCAGCATCAGTCCTTCTAATGAGTATTCAGGGTTGATCTCCTTCAGAATGGACTGGTTGGATCTCCTTGCAGTCCAAGCAACTCTCAAGAGTCTTCTCCAACACCACAGTTCAAAAGTATCAGTTCTTCAGTGCTCAGCCTTCTTGATGGTCCAACTCTCACATCCATACATGACTACTGGAAAAATCATCTTCCTGTAGGCAAGTGCAAAGACAGTTCCAAGTATAGTCTTATAAGGCCCTTATTCTTTTATTCCTTTTTTAAGGGGACATTTTTTATTAAAAACTTTATTTTTTTGGCTGTGCTGCATCTTCACTGCTTTGCATGAGCTTTCTCTAGCTGCACTGAGGGGGCTAGTCTCTAGTTGTGCTCTGCAGGCTTTATTGTGGCAGGATTCTTCTTTTGTTACAGAGCATGGGCTTCAGGTGCAAGAGCTTTAGTAGTTGCAGCACACGGGTTTATTTACCCTGAGGCATCTGGAATCTTCCCAGACCAGGGATCAAACCCATTTTCCCTGCATTGGCAGGTGGATTCTTAACCACCCACTGGACCACCAGGGAAATCCTCCTTTATTCTTTAAATCATGTTTTATCCAAAATTTCTTTAGATTAGCCCATCAATCAGAAAATTAGTATAATGCCACCCAAGATAATTTTCAAAGTAACTCACTAAGATTTGTTTTTTAACCACAAAATAAAATTCAGCTAGAAATATGGACTTTTATTATTTAGAGTTTTTTTCTTTTGCTTTTTAAAGAAAACTTTTTGAAAATCCGGAAAATTAATCTTAACTATCATCAGGAATGTAATCTAATGTTATGCAAATCCCTAGATAAAATTCTAATGTGTCATTTTCATTACTAATACTCTTAAAATAGCATTGTATATGCATTGTGAATAATGCAGAGATGATTTTTCAATCACCTTTATACTAGAAAAGTATTTAAATTTAGAGAGATTAATAGACTAGCCATTTCTTCCTTTTCCCTATAGATTATTGAGTGCTTATGGGAACAAGGAAATAAAAATGCCTTTTTCATATACCTATTAATAAAAAAGGATGACTTCTTAGGTTCAGTAGTGAAAATATTTCATTTAATGGTTAATTTACATACATTTTTGAGCACTTTTTGGTGTTATAGTTTAGACACTGAAAAGTACAATGCTTAAATAACTCTTCAACACTTGCTACATCAGTTAGAATGTCAGTTGCAAGATACAGAAATTTGAATTAACATGCTTTAAACAATAAGTGGATATATTATCACAAGAAACAAGAAGTTCAGACATCAGGAACATTACACTCTTGGTGAATTTATACTGACTGTCAGGATCAAGAGTCCATGTTTTTTCTGTTTGTTTGTTTGTTTTGTTTTGACATGTTTTTCATGATTGCATGATGACTGCAATTTCATATAGAGCCAACAACATCCAATAAATGAAGAAAGGATATTTCTTATTGACTACTTTCTACACCAGTGGAAACTCAGCTTGAGAAAATTTCAAATGCTTTAACATTGGCCAATAATGGTCACATTTCCTATCTTAATCTGATCCCTGGCAAGAAAAATTTCATTATCACAAATGCTTTAAAGTAATAATTTATCTGCTCCTTGGACTGCAGATAGTATGATGTTTTATTAACATGTAGCCAAATAACAGAAATTTTTCTATCAAAAGAATCAGATTGGTAAAAACAGGCTTAAGTACACTGCCCTGAAAGAATTAGTTTCTCAGGTAAACTTGTTCTTGATACCTGGTTTTCCTCCTTTGTTACACTTTTCCCAACTCTAATATTATCTATCATTTGAACTCCTTTTCAGCATTCAATATTCAACTGTAAGTTAAAAACTAGATTAAAAATCTAATTATAATTTTTAATCACAAAAATAAATCATGAGAAGCCTGTGCATCATTTTATTCTGAATGTACCAAGAACTGTTTACTATTTTAGAAAATTTGTTCTGCAATGGCAATTTTGCTTATAATTTTTGAGTCATTACCACAATTCAACTGTGTTAGTTTAGATTTATAACAAAGAGTGTTTCTACTTTGTTATGTCTTCTAGTACAGTTGTGTCTGAGTATTTACATATTTAAATATCACTATTTTATTATAAATTGATTGTTTTGTTTCTTATTTGAAAAATGAGTTATCATGAGCTGATAGCTTTCTGTTCTACCAGGACATGAAACTAGGTGTGAATAGGAAGAATCCACTACTATTAGAACATGGTGAAATTTAGGTTACACCTGAGTAGCTCCAGAAGACACAGTTACATTTGGCTTAAACTCTACAGTATTGCCACCTTGCTTTCATCTTACATTTATGGCCCCATGAAGATTTCTTAATGACAAGTCTATGGAGTAAAAAACATCTGGCCTGATTTAAAGATGATTGCATGTAATATGTTGCCAGCATGTACCTTCTACATGAGCAGGCAAGACAGTGGTGAAGAAAGATCCTACAAGTGGATGAAATATGAGGTGGTACTTCTGACCCCTCACTTTTGTTGTAAGGATGCTTAAATAAAAATGTGGATATACTCATTTATGATATTGTTTTACACTTTAAAAAGATTTGTCAGGAAAATGGTTAGAATATGTTTGGAACTTTGAGAACAGAAAGCCTAGAGTAGAAGGATATGGTGTACCGTTCAAAATTTTCTGTAAAAATATTTGTTTCCCAAATGAATATTCACCAAAAGGCACCACTGCAGAGGAGGCTTCCCTCTATACATGACAAACTGTCTTTTTCACCAGGTACCCTGCTTCCTGCTTAATAGACTCAAGTATAAGATTTCATGGTGGCAAATATGGAGGTTATAAACAAGCTTAATAAATAGCATTCCTTTCATTGAGTAATTACATTAACATAGAGTTCTCTTCATCATACTTTGTTTTAAGTAAACATCAGTGCTGACCTCTGCATGTAGCATCAAGAGTAGAAAATCTTTCAGTTACCTGATATCATGTTGAGCAGGGTCATCATTTGGTCCTATTGAAAAAGCATCTTAACTTAGATAGACACTTGTAATAATCAGTAATAGCCAATAATGTAATATTTTATCTTGATGTTTACTATACAACATTTGCCCCGAAAACTCCTGCTTGGGAAGTCCCTTACAAGATGAATCAAGTAAAATCGTGACTTCCATAATTTTACTTAGGCAAGAGTGAAAGAAACAAATCATACATGCTTTTCTTTCCCTTGTTGGAAATACAACTCACTAAACATTTCACCCTTTCTTTTTTACCACTTGGGGTACTTTAGTTAGTTATTCTAGCCTGAGACAATCACTTCTGAACAAGTGCTTTATTGGGGCAGTAATCCCAAGGAGCAAAAGTAAGAATAGAGAGACTGAGATAAGGAAAGAAAACTAATATGAGTGCTTTATCAAGGGTTGCCATTACATGACTTAGTTCTATCTGGGTCTTACAGCAGTTCTATCTTTTGTTTTCTGTACTGGCTGCACCAATTTACATTCCCACCAACAGTGTCCCTGGGTTCCCTTTTCTCCACATCCTCACCAACATTTGCTATTAGTGATCTTTTTGACAATAGCCATTCTAACACATGTGAGGTAATATCTCATTGGAGTTTTGCTTTGCATTTTTCTGATAATTAGCTATGCTGAGCATCTTTCCATCTACTCATTGGTCATCTGTATATCTTCTTTGGAAAAATGTTCAGATCTTCTGCCCATTTTTAATTAGGGTTATTTATTTTTTGATATGAGTCTGTATGAAATTTTAAAATATATTGGATATTAACACCTTAAGAGTTATATTATTTGCATATATTTTCTCCCATTCAGTAAGTTGTATTTTCAGTTTGCCAATAGTTTCCTGTATTGTGTAACATCTTTTAAGTTTAATTAGATGTTATTTATTTATTTTTGCTTTAGTTTCCTTTGCCTTAAGGAGATTCCAAAAAATATTGCCACGATTCAAATCAAACAGTATTCTGCCTATGTTTTCTTCTAGGAGTTTTGTGATTTATGGTGGGGGCAATAAACTGGTATTTAAGAAATTAGGACAAATAAAAATTATAGTACATTTGGATATATTTTCTCCCATTCAGTAAGTTGTATTTTCAGTTTGCCAATAGTTTCCTGTATTGTGTAACATCTTTTAAGTTTAATTAGATGTTATTTATTTATTTTTGCTTTAGTTTCCTTTGCCTTAAGGAGATTCCAAAAAATATTGCCACGATTCAAATCAAACAGTATTCTGCCTATGTTTTCTTCTAGGAGTTTTGTGATTTATGGTGGGGGCAATAAACTGGTATTTAAGAAATTAGGACAAATAAAAATTATAGTACCTATGAAACTGAAGGGCCTTCTGTAGATACTTCTAATGCATTGAAAAAAAAGTTGATGAAAAGGTGAATGTGATTACTTGCCAATTAAAGTCTTAGTTTGAAAGTTCAAGGACTGTCAGCATGTAAGTAGACTCTCATCCTAAGAAGCTAGAGTGCATGAAAACATAAGGATTTGACACAGGAATTATTTATAAATTTCTTTATAATAGTAGTTATAAAAGTCTGTAAATTCTCAGTCATTTAGCATATTTTAGGCACCAAGTTCAGGTACTGGCAGAGAAGGGGACATTAAGAAATGAGACAGAGATATCTGGACTGATGATTTCAAAAATCTTGCATCTCTAGATTCTTCTGAGTCCTACAGTGCTCAGAAATGGCCCACTACCCCCTATTAAAGGTAAATGCACTCCTTTGATTGAAGATGATGTAGAGGCCTCTGGCTTACAAGAAAGCATGCCCCTTTCTCAGGACCTACCCTCACTACATATGTGGACCACCAGGCTTGTAAGTACAGTTAAGCTATAACAGATCATGACCAAGGAAGTACTAAGAGAGAAACGGGAGTACAGCTGAAAGGAGATTCAAGGTGTAGTCATCATATACTGATAAGATGCTAGGGAGTTTACATGGTCTGAACAAACAGAGGAAGAAGTGAAAGTTGAATAATGGGGTGTTTACAGGTAAGAGACCATCCCATGAAACAAAGTTTATCATCTTAGCAAGACCTCCAGAGTATGATAATAACACCCTGTTAGGATGGCTCTTGGAGGTTAGAGAAAGAGATGGCTAAGAGTAAATAAATAGAAATGTCAGAATTTCTATAAAAGACAGTTGAGGAAGAGATTAAAATTCTCAGAGAAATGGATATGCTTAAGTAGACACATTACCTAAGGTCAAAAAAATTCACCAACTGTCTAAGTTTTATACTGAGGGCTCAGTAAAAGACACTTAAAAAAAAAAAAAAGGAATGTCCTAGGGAAAGAGGCATTAACTATCACCAAGAAACTCAATGTGATTCATTGGTATAGAACTTAATAGAAGATGCTGTTTCAGAACAGTAAACCCTGATGGCCACGTGGATGATAGGAACCTTAAGTGACAGAGGCCAGATGGCAGTACTAAAATGACTTTGAGCATCAAAGTGGCATATCCAAGGGATATAACCTCTTGAGAATTAAGGAGATGGTTAATATATCACTATGTCCCAAGTCACAAACTAATGAGCCTCCAATGAAGAAACTCTTCAACCTAAAAATTAAAAAAAATATATAAGGAAAGGTAGCCAAGATGTTGAAGTCGGCTGTCCTTTTAAGAACCAGTCCCTTGCCCAGCTGTTTGACTTAAGCCAGTTTCAACCTTGAATTTCATGACCACAGGAAAGACTGAGTCTCCTGAAGAAGGGCTCTTCAAAGCAATAGCAAATCAATAAAATAATGACTTCCCTATTCTTTTCCCCAAAGGGACCTACAATGAACTTACAGACACAAACAGCCATGGAGACAGCAATAAAGACTACATATAAAATCCAACTGTAGGGACTTCCAACCTCTGCTGCTGACAAAGTCAGCAATAGAGATTAATTCTGAGTCCCTGATAATACCATCCTTTGGGCTTCCCTTGTGGCTCAGCTGGTAAAGAATCTGCCTGCAATGTGGGAGACCTAGGTCCAATCCCTGGGTTGGGAAGATCCCCTGGAGAAGGGAAAGGCTACTCACTCCAGTATTCTGGCCTGGGGAATTCCATGGACTGTACAGTCCATGGGGTCACAAAGAGTTGGACACGACAGAGTGACTTTCACTTCACTTTGAAGAGACAACCTGTTACTTGAAGGCAAGTTAATTACATTGGATCCCTTCCATACTAGAAAGAGCAGAGATTCAGCTTGAGTAGAATTAATACAGATTCAGTAGGGTATGCTTTACTCCTTGTGAGGCCTCAGACAGAATCATATCTGGTGTGATCCACTTATCCACTATCCCAAATAACATGACTCCTCTTTACAGAAAAGAAAGTATGAAACTTAACCCATATACAGAGGTTCCATTGGTTCTATTATCCATCTTACTATCTAGAAATTGTTCACCTGATGGAGTGATGGAAATGCCTTTTAAAGGTATAACTGAGACAAGTAAGTTTGGATGTGACAGCTGATAAATATGGGGAGATCTTTGTCAATATTTACTTTTATGCTAAATCAATGATCATTTAATGTTTCTGTGTCTTAAATAGGATAAAACATGGGTTTGGTTACCAAAGATAGAAGTCATTGTAGCCTTGCTTAGCATCAAACTCAATGTCTTTGTTGGAGAATTTAAGCTTCCTATCCCCATGGTAATATGGGTTTAGACATCTTGGTTCCCAGAGACAAATATTTCCCCAAGGGGAATAGAAACAGTACCACTAAACTTTAAGTTAAGAAAAGTTATGACCAACCTAGATAGCATATTCAAAAGCAGAGACATTACTTTGCCAACTAAGGTCCATCTAGTCAAGGCTATGGTTTTTCCAGAAGTCATGTATGGATGTGAGAGTTGGACTGTGAAGAAAGCTGAGCGCCGAAGAATTGATGCTTTTGAACTGTGGTGTTGGAGAGGACCCTTGAGAGCCCCTTGGACTGCAAGGAGATCCAACCAGTCCATTCTAGGGGAATAGAAACAGTACCACTAAACTTTAAGTTAAGAAAAGTTATGACCAACCTAGATAGCATATTCAAAAGCAGAGACATTACTTTGCCAACTAAGGTCCATCTAGTCAAGGCTATGGTTTTTCCAGAAGTCATGTATGGATGTGAGAGTTGGACTGTGAAGAAAGCTGAGCGCCGAAGAATTGATGCTTTTGAACTGTGGTGTTGGAGAGGACCCTTGAGAGCCCCTTGGACTGCAAGGAGATCCAACCAGTCCATTCTGAAGGAGATCAGCCCTGGGATTTCTTTGGAGGGAATGATGCTGAAGCTGAAACTCCAGTACTTTGGCCACCTCATGCGAAGAGTTGACTCATTGGAAAAGACCCTGATGCTGGGAGGGATTGGGGGCAGGAGGAGAAGGGGACAACAGAGGGTGAGATGGCTGAATGGCATCACTGACTCAATGGACGTGAGTCTGGGTGAACTCTGGGAGTTGGGGATGGACAGGGACGCATGGCGTGCTGCGATTCATGGGGTCGCAAAGAGTCGGACATGACTGAGCGACTGAACTGAACTGAACTGAATCACTCAGTCACTTAAGTTTCCTTGCATCAAGAAACAAGCAGGCAAGGGAAGAAATTATCAGCTTGGAAGATATAATCGACCATAATCATCATGAGGAGGTAGGGCTGTTCTTAGATGGAGGGATAGTAAGGATTATGTTTGATACTCAGGGCGTCCATGTGTATGTGCTTTGATATATGTTTGGCCATTTTTGAAAATAAATGGATAAATGCAATAGCTATGATTTGCAAAGATGTTAAGAATTCTAAAGGATAAGGGTCTTGGTAGGTACCCTATACTGGCAGAAGTGCTATCCAAAAGGGGCATCTCAAATGGACAGAGGTGAATGAAGACAAGGCATATCATTGTCACTGCTAAGACCAGCTACAGCAGGTGTTGTAATCTTATCCCACTAATCTTCTTATCTCTCAAGAAAAAAGACCAACCAAAATCATAGCAGAGCTTCTCATTGAACTTTTGATATAAAATAAGAGGCTGAGAGCAGCATAAGAGTAGGACAGTAATAGATGGGAGGTGCGGTGCCCAGATTACCCCTTCTGGACTGAAGCACTCATGCCCTCACTTGTTGGGAGTGCTGGTGGCTAAAGTCTCCCAGTCCAGTCTCTTTCTATACTGAATGGAGAATGCCAGGAGGAACTTGGGTTGCTACTACACCATATAGGAAGGGACGAATGTGTTTGGAACACATTTTCTGAGGGGTCTTCTAGTATTTTGATGTCATGCAGTAAATTGAATGCAAAACTGCAACAATCAACACAAACAGGCCCCAAAATAACTGTTAATAATTCAGATTCTATAAAAATGTAAGCTTGGTTTGGGGTCACTTTACCCAAGAATGCTTACCAGCTATAGTACTATTGAGACCAAAGTAAAAATGTGGCAGAAACCATTATTTTTTGAAGACTGTCATACAAGCCTCACTATACCTTCATAGCCATATTCACAGACCTCCCTATGAGCTTCTCTAAATCAATAAGCCAAATGTGAAGACTTTTCTAAAACTTTCTTCAAGCTTCAGTTTCTCCAATATATCTAGAAATTCCAGTGGAAGCCATTTAGTTACTATTTCTTTTACACTCCAATTGGAGCCCCTCTGTGCTTTCATTACCCCATCTCTTACCCCATCCTTATGACTTCTAAAACCTATATTAAATCCCTAATTACTATAATGCTTAAATTGGAATAATATGACATGGAATGAATAATAATGGAAACTAAATTGTATCCAAAACTGTGAAAAGCTAAAGCAGGACTTAGATGTATGTATTAGAAAAGAATAGTTTATTACAGAAGAAAATCTTTGACTTTGAAGTAGTTGAAGATTCTTAAAAAGGCAATGAGAGCAAAGGTAAAAGGAAAAAAGGTAAAAATGTTTAATTGAACTTCAAGTTAATCTAGATTAAAAATATCAAGAGATATAATTAAGAAAATAAAAAAGGACTTTACAAACTGGAAAATACTTCCAATACCTGTACCCTACAATAGATCTATACCCATATATATATTTAAAACTATATAAAGTTAATTGGAAAAATACAGACAACACACTTTAAAAAACAGGAAAAGGAGTTAGACAATTCTCAAAAGAGGGTATCTGAACCATAGACAGACTTTAAATATATAAATTACAATCAAAATGCCAAATTACTGCAAACTGATTATAATGATTATAACCGATTATAATTTTAGTTGACAAAACCAAGTGTTGTTGAGAATGTAGAGCAAGTGAAACTCATGGACTGTTGGTGAGAGTGTGAGATAATAAACCAGTTTTTGAAAATTGGCATGATCACTAAAGCTGAACATACCTAGAGCATGGCATTTAAGTTTTTTTTTAACTGAGATGATGCATGCAATAGGTGAGTTAAATGAGACTTTAAATAACAGAGATATGACTCAGTATCAAAACAAACTAATAATTCAAAGGTTAGCTGCTGCTAAGTCACTTCAGTCGTGTCTGACTCTGTGTGACCCCATAGACGGCAGCCCACCAGGCTCCGCCATCCCTGAGGTAACTGCATAATGCAACCAAAACATGAACTCCAAAACATCTTAAACATAATGACTCATTTGTTGGTGCCTGATTCCAAGGGGCTGGGAATGTGCCTAGAAAAAGAGAGAACCAGACATAGATGATTTTTAGAATTAGTTATAGGGTCTGACAGAAAGCAACATATACAGTTCTTTGCAAAATCTGAGTAAACTGTGTTGGATTAACTTATAGATATTAAAGAGAAGAAATAATCATAGCGGAAGGGGGTCAATGTAACCTACTTAGACTTTTAAAATTATTTATAAAAACTCTTTCAAAAGTTTTTTAAAGGACTACTGAATGACTGAAAAACAAAATAAATTTGAGCTTCAACAAAGCTGTTTAATATGTTTCTATTGCTTTTAAGAAATGCTATGGCTAACATAGCATATCAAAAAGCAGAGACACTACTCTGGTGACAAAGGTCTATATGATTAAAGCCATGGTTTTTCCAGTAGTCATGCATGGATGTGAGAGTTGGACCATAAAGAAAGTTGAGCACCAAAGAACTGATGTTTTTGAACTGTGGTGTTGGAGAAGACTCTTGAGAGTCCCTTGGACTGCAAGGAGATCCAACCAGTCCATCCTAAAGGAAATCAATCCTGAGTCTTCATTGGAAGGACTGATGTTGAAGCTGAAACTGCAATACTTTGGCCACCTGATGCGAAGAATTGACTCACTGGAAAACACCCTGATGCTGGGAAAGATTGAAGGCGGGAGGAGAAGGGGATGACAGAGGATGAGATGTTTGGATGGCATCACCAACGCAACAGACATGAATTTGAGCAAGCTCTGGGAGTTGGTGACGGACAGGGAAGCCTGGTGTGCTTCAGTCCATGGGGTTGCAAAGGGCTGGACATGAGTGACTGAACTGAACTGACAGAGATTAGGGTGTATCATAATCTTTTCAACCCACAAAGTCTATAAGATTTGAAATCTTGAAGTTGCTGGATAAAGTAAAATTCTTGGTTAAGTGAAGACAGTGATGAAATAATTATAAGGTCTCACAGTTCGGTATAAATAAGCAGAAGAGTGGAAGATACAATCTAGAGTAAGGAAGTTCAAAGAAAGATTACAGAAGCACAAAGTTCAAATTATGTATAATCACCTTTAACTCAGAATAAAGAGAGATAATAAAAGGAGTTTAGTGCTATTGTTATTTATTTTTGTTTGCTATCCTCCTACCACTAGTATATTAACCCTGTGCTGATAATCAAAACATTTTGCAAGTTCTTATACATTAAGAAATAACTGTGGTAGACATAAAGTCAAGTGTCCTGAATCAATGTTAAACAATGTGCTTCTAGAATCTGATGTAGACTCATGTAATATAT
>SJXQ01003912.1:538440-631375 GCA_006408695.1 Aepyceros melampus | reverse complement strand
CATTGATTGCTGAAGAAGGCTTTCTTATCTCTTCTTGCTATTCTTTGGAACTCTGCATTCAGATGCTTATATCTTTCCTTTTCTCCTTTGCTTTTCGCCTCTCTTCTTTTCACAGCTATTTGTAAGGCTTCCCCAGGCAGCCATTTTGCTTTTTTGCATTTCTTTTCCATGGGGATGGTCTTGATCCCTGTCTCCTGTACAATGTCACGAACCTCAGTCCATAGTTCATCAGGCACTCTATGTATCAGATGTAGACCCTTAAATCTATTTATCACTTCCACTGTATAATCATAAGGGATTTGATTTAGGTCATACCTGAATGTTGGGTGGAGTTTATAGAACTGGCTTGACTCCAGGCGGGACATTCTTCTCATCAGGTACTGGGAGCCTGAAAGTGAAAGTGTTAGTTGCTCAGTTGTGTCTAACTCTTTGCGACCCCATGGACTGCAGCCCGCCAGACTCCTCTGTCCATGGAATTCTCCAGGCAAGAATACTGGAGTGCGTTGCCATGCCCTTCTCCAGGGGATCATGGCAACCCAGGGATCAAACTCAGGTCTCCCGCAGTGCAGGCAGACTCTTTACTGTCTGAGCCACCGGGGATGAGAACTCCCATACCTGTTTATAACACAAAATGACCTTTTGCTAAGTTGTGCTCATGGAGAACTGAACTTAAACTTAGTTTCATTGACTTAAAAGTAGCAGGAGAGCCAAGGGGAAGAATTTGTAGAAGATATTAGAACAAGGACAGTTCTGTTACTTCCAAGTACTGTATCTATAGTGACAGAAACTGTTGACAACAACCGGCAGCCAAGGAGAGGTCCAGCCAGCACTCCTAGGGCAATGATCGGGCCAGCCTGCCTCTCCAAGGCTCTGAGCTCTCTGAGGGGAACCTGGAAGACTGGTGCTGTGGAAACAGGACCTGAGGAAGCCAGCAGCCAAGACTGCCAGAGGGCCGCATTGGATACCTAACTTTCAGTTAGCACATGTGCTATGCTTAGTCGCTCAATCCTGTCTAACTCTGCGACTGCATGGACTGTAGCCTGCCCGGCTCCTTTGTCCATGGGGATTCTCCAGGCAAGAATACTGGTGTGGGTAGCTGTTCCCTTCTCCAGGGGATCTTCCCAACCCAGGAATTGAACCCAGGTCTCCCTTATTGCAGGCCAATTCTTTACCATCTGAGCCACCAGGGGAAGCCCAAGAGGCTACCCTACTGGCATGGGTAGCCTCTCCCTTTTCCAGGGCTGGGTAGCCTATCCCTTCTCCAGGGAAACTTCTTGACCCAGGTTCCAACTGGGGTCTCCTGCATTGCAGGTGGATTCTTTACCGTATAAGCCACAGGATCAGTTAGTACATATAAAGAACAAAAGGTGAAGGAGATAATTAGGTGTGTATTTGCAGAGCTGAGCTGCATATAAAAACCTGACAGATTGACTAGTGGTAGCTGTGGCCTGAGACAGCATGGTCTGGTTCTCAGGAAACTGTTCTCCAGAAAGGTACAGTTGAAGTTGTGATAGTAACTTCATCCTAGGAAATGGGCCCTGGTGAGTCTGGAATCCAGGATGGGTCAGATTCTGTGCGGACTGGCCCTGTACAGCTTCTTCTACTGGTCATTGTGGTTCAAATGAAGGTAGAGGCAGCCTTCAGGAGAAAAGGGCAAGAAAAGATGTTGGAGGGGACTTCCCTACCGGGAAGACTTCCCTTGGTGGGACTTCACTGGTAGTCCAGTGGCTAAGACTCTGTGCTCCCAATGCAGGTGGGCCAAGTTTGATCCCTGATCAGGAGATTAGCTACCACTTGCTGTAACTAAAGATCCCATATGCTGCAATGGAGAGCAAAGATCCTACATGCTGCAACTAAGACTCTGTGCAGCTAAATAAATAATTAAAATAAAATAAGAAAAAAATGTTGGAGAAGGAAACAAATAGCCTGGAGATAAAATAGGGCTTTGTTAAGCAAGAGACAGGCCCAGCTTTTTGAGGGGGAAGATAGAAGTGTTTTTGCAATTTGGAGAGCAATACCTGGGTGCCTGCTTTATATGTCAGAAGCTGTGCTAAAGCACTGGGGTGTATCGGGTACCTGAAGTTAGTAAGGTGAACAAAGCAGAGGTCCCCCCTTCCACTGGCCCACACTCTACTCTGAAAGCATGTGTCTGAGGCATACTTTCTCCTGTGTATCAATTGGTTCTACTCATCCTACTGCAATCTTCAATAGTCTGGGGCCTTCCACAGTCCCTAAAGGAAGAGGGAGGAGTTGTGATGGCAAATTATGGAATATTATAAAGCTGTCAAAAAAAACCTTTGCTCAACTCTCCTTTTTTTTTTTTAAATTTAATTCTTTTATTACATTTCACAACTAGTTTAACGCTGAGAGTTCACCATGGGTCACAAGATTCAAAGTTTGGTGTTATTGAAACGTGCTATTAAATGTGTTTAAGTGATCATATCAGATGATGAGAACTATCTCCTGGGAAAATATTTTAGGTCAATGGTTCTTTTTTTTAATTTTTAAAACATTTATCTATTTTTAATTGGAAGATGATTGCTTCACAATATTGTGCTGGTTTCTGTCATATTCACCTTACCTTTCTTGAGGCCAGATTACCCTAACATCAAAACCAGATAAAGACATCACAAGAAAACAGTTGTAAATGACCACACTTTGTTAAAGGGTCCTATTCATTTTCTATGTTTACTTGGCTTTTCTTTGCAGAGTTTTATCTTGGCATATGTATATTTAATTTTAGGGATCTAGAATCCATGTTTGTGTTAGTTAACATGGCCTTAAATCCCATTTTATTTAACAAATACTTATTCATCACTACCATGCATGAGGTTTATAGAAGGTGTCTATAAGAGTCTTCAGCACACTGTGAAAACCATCTGCATGTGAGTCTGACCTCCCCTCCACAAGGCTGCATTCATGTCTCAGTCAGGCCTGTGTCTCCAACACCTCACACAGGCCATCCCCATAGGACTAGACACTCAATACATACTTGGAGACTGTATGTCAAAATGCGGAACACCTTTACTAGGAGGCTGAACCAACAAGGGTGCCAATAGAGTGATGGGGATTGGGTGATAAATTCGAGATTTAGGTGGTGGGCGTTTGGGGGAGGGACAACAGTAATGGGAAAGAAGCCTGGGAAGCGAGATAGAATCAGATTGCAGTGAGGCTGAAAGCCCATGCTAAACAGATGGAATCTAGTTTTGTATCCAAGGGGAAGATTGAAGGGTTTAGGGACAATAAAAGATCATTTTCATTTAAATTTTTAAAAAGAAAATTCTTGTAAAGCCCATATGTGTATCAGTTAAGGGGCTTTCCACTGAGAATAACAGAAAACCTGATTCTCATGAACATTTAAAAAAAAGGGAATTCAGTGGTTTATAAGGCTGAAAATTCCAGGGTAGGGCAGATTACAGACACACTTTCATTAGATCGCAGTTTTACTTCTCTATGATTATCTTGGCCTTGTCCTCCTCCATGTGCTGGCATCATTATCAAACTAGTTTATCTTTATGGTTGCAAGACTGCTGCTACTAAGGCTAGTTGCTATTTCTCCCAGCATTTAGTGAAAAGTCCAAAGTTTCACATTGATTAGACCAATACAGTTCTCATTCTTGCATAAATGAATTCATGACACAGAGCCAGAGAAACAGGATTAAACTGATGCCCTAGGACAACTGAGGCCACCCTCATGGCCAAGAGTGGATCAATCCATCCAAATTTCATGGCTGTGTCTCAGAAGGAGAGTGATGTTTGGAAAGCTGAGAAGGCAACCAACAATGTTCACTACAATATGACAAAATAAATGTCTAATTACGAGGACAGAATTTATGCAAAAGAAGACAGCAAGGAAGAATTTGCTTTACTTTATTAAAATGATCAAAAATAGAATCATGTTGGCACAAAGAATGTGGAAATAAATCCAGATTGGCTTTAAAATTAGTCCCATGACAAATGCTGCAATTTGATGGCAACTTGTTTAATGAAAAGTATTGATATAATTATCAATTGAACTGGAAAGAGATCAAATTAGATCCCTGGACATTGCAACTTAAGTAAGAAATTCCAAGCATATCAGAAAGGCAACGGTAAGAAACAAAACAGTAAAAGCATTAGAAAAAAATGGGAAGAAGAAAATTCAATCAACCACCAATGGCCAGTGATATAATCAATCACATCTATGTAATGAAGCTTAAAGAACAGTGTTCAGAAGCTCCATTTTCCTTCCCATACATCTTACTCTATGTGTCTCTTCCCTATGGCTATTCTTGAATTATATCCATCCCTGGTGGCTCACAGACTGGTTCAAAATTGGGAAAGGAGTATGTCAAGGCTGCGTATTTTTAGTCCCATGACAAATGCTGCAATTTGATGGCAACTTGTTTAATGAAAAGTATTGATATAATTATCAATTGAACTGGAAAGAGATCAAATTAGATCCCTGGACATTGCAACTTAAGTAAGAAATTCCAAGCATATCAGAAAGGCAACGGTAAGAAACAAAACAGTAAAAGCATTAGAAAAAAATGGGAAGAAGAAAATTCAATCAACCACCAATGGCCAGTGATATAATCAATCACATCTATGTAATGAAGCTTAAAGAACAGTGTTCAGAAGCTCCATTTTCCTTCCCATACATCTTACTCTATGTGTCTCTTCCCTATGGCTATTCTTGAATTATATCCATCCCTGGTGGCTCACAGACTGGTTCAAAATTGGGAAAGGAGTATGTCAAGGCTGCGTATTGTTATCCTGCTTATTTAACTTATATGCAGAGCACATCATATGAAATGCCAGGCTGGATGAAGCACAAGTTGGAATCAATATTGCCAGGGAAATATCAATAACCTCAGATATGCAGATGACACCACCCTAATGGCAGAAAGTGAAGAGGAACTAAAGAGCCTCTTGATGAAAGTGAAAAAGGAGAGTGAAAAATCTGGCTTAAAACTCAACAATCAAAAAAACTAAGATCATGGCAACTGGTTCCATCACTTCATGGCAAATAGATGGGGAAACAATGGAAACAGTGACAGACTTTATTTTCTTGGGCTCCAAAATCACTGCAGATAGTGACGGCAGCCATGAAATTAAAAGACACTTGCTCCTTGGAAGAAAAGTTATGATAAACCCAGACAGCATATTAAGAAGTAGAGACACCACTTTGCCAAACAAGGTCCATTTAGTTAAAGCTATGGTTTTTCCAGTAGTCGTGTATGGATGTGAGAGTTGAACCATAAAAAAGGCTGAGCACAAAAAAATTGATGCTTTTGATCTGCGGTGCTAGAGAAGACTTTTGAGAGTCTCTTGGACAGCAAGGAGATCAAACCAGTCAATCCTAAAGGAAATCAACCCTGAATATTCATTGGAAGGACTGATGCTGAAGCTCAGGCTCCAACACTTTGGCTACCTGATTCGGAGAGCTGAATCACTGGAAAAGATCCTGATGCTGGGAAAGATTGAGGGCAGGAGGAGAAAGAGACGACAGAGGATGAGATGGTTGGATGGCATCATCAACTCAATGGACATGAGCTTGAGCAAACTCAGATATAGTGAAGGACAGGGAGGCCTGGCTAGCTGCAGTCTATGGGGTCGCAAAGAGTTGGACATGACTGAGGGACTGAGCAACAACAATTGTAGGCTCAGATGGTGAAGAATATCCCTGCAATGTGGAAGACCTGGGTTCGTTCTCTGGGTTGGGAAAATCTCCTGGAGAAAGGAATGGCTACCCACTCCAGTATTTTTGTCTGGAGAATCCTATGGACAGAGAAGCCTGCGAGGCCATGCGGTTACAAAGAATCAGACACAACTAACACAGTTTCTTTTCTCATATAGGTTATTTATGAATATTAATAGAACACTGAGTGGTTTTTACATTTTTTTCAGCTTTATTATTACTTATTTTTGGATCTTTTTTAAAAACAAAAATTGTAGAGGGAGGTCCAAGAGGGAGGGGACATGTGTGTATCTATAGCTGATTTATGTTGATGTATGGCAGAAACCAACACAATATTGTAAAGCAACTACTCTTCAGTTCAGTTCAATCGCTCAGTCGTCTCCGACTCTTTGCGACCCCATGAATCACAGCATGCCAGGCCTCCCTGTCCATCACCAACTCCTGGAGTTCACTCAAACTCACGTCCATCAAGTCAGTGATGCTATCCAGCCATCTCGTCCTCAGTCGTCCCCTTCTCCTCCTGCCCCCAATCCCTCCCAGCATCAGAATCTTTTCCAATGAGTCAACTTTTCACATGAGGTGGCCAAAGTACTGGAGCTTCAGCTTTAGCATTATTCCTTCCAAAGAAATCCCAGGGTTGATCTCCTTCAGAATGGACTGGTTGGATCTCCTTGCAGTCCAAGGGACTCTCAAGAGTCTTCTCCAACACCACAGTTCCAAAGCATCAATTCTTCAGCACTCAGCTTTCTTCACAGCCCAACTCTCACATCCATACATGACCACAGGAAAAACCATAGCCTTAACTAGACAGACCTTTGTTGGCAAAGTAATGTCTCTGCTTTTCAATCTAGGTTGGTCATAACTTTCCTTCCAAGGAGTAAGCGTCTTTTAATTTCATGGCTGCAATCACCATCTGTAGTGATTTTGGAGCCCCCCATAATAAAGTCTGACACTGTTTCCCCATCTATTTGCTATAAATTGATGGGACCAGATGCCATGATCTTCGTTTTCTGAATGTTGAGCTTTAAGCCAACTTTTTCACTCTCCTCTTTCACTTTCTTCAAGAGGCTTTGTAGTTCCTCTTCACTTTCTGCCATAAGGGTGGTGTCATCTGCATATCTGAGGTTATTGATATTTCTCCCAGTAATCTTGATTCCAGCTTGTGCTTCTTCCAGCCCAATGTTTCTCATGATGTACTCTGATAGAAGTTAAACAAGCAGGGTGACAATATACAGCCTTGACATACTCCTTTTCCTATTTGGAACCAGTCTGTTGTTCCTTGTTTCAATTAACAGTAAATAAATGTTTAAAAAATTGTGCATATTTAATGTGAAATATGTCCACATTTATAGATTAAGAGAACAAGCCATTTGAGAGGGAGAGGTTAGATACCCTTAAGAAAGTCTTGGAAGTAGAATAAAGAATAACCAATGGTAGAGCTAGGCTTAGAAGTGAGGAATTTCCTTTTTAAGAGAAAATGACGAGGAGAAGAATTATAGAAAATAAAAAGATGTTTTTTGGTGGAGAGAAGTTGAGCCTCCATCCCAGGGATGAAATTTTAAATACTTAATGATGAAGGCAGGGTGGACCCCAACTGTCCAGACACAGCATGGAAGCCCTCTCCTCCATCTGTGTTAACTCTTTAGTCACTGGTCAAAGCGAGGTCTCAGGGTAGAGGCTGGGGCAGCAGCCAAGGCAGACAACAGATCACTGGAGCTGAAGCAACATCTCCTAGTTGGAAATTTAAGACTGAATACAAGTGATCAAAAACAGTCACTCTTGACAAAAAGAATATCATACCATCATATGATGAATATTTAGCTCTGTGACTGAGGAAGGGTTTTTTGGTTCATTTTTTTAATCAAATAAATAACACACACAGTGTGTGTTGGCAAAATGTCTAAAGAGAGAGGATGAACTGAAATAAAAATTGTTCACACTCTTTTGGCTGATTCTCTCATAGTGAAGGACAGTCTCATAGTTCAAATGGGGGAAATAGGGTGAATTTCAGGATGCAAAATCTGGTGTTTATTTGAGGTTCTTCCTCTGAACACCAGCCACAGATCTTTTTGCAACTCTGCTTTCCCACTAGTGGAGAAGAGCAAGATGATAATACCTTGCACTCAAGAGAATACAGGAAAGCGCTCGGGGATTCCCAGATCACGGCTGCCAAGCACATGGTATGGAAACCATCGCCAAGGTAATTACGTCAACCTCAGCCACCGTTGATCTCCCTTTACTTGTCTGCATTTCAGAAATGTTTCTCCCTCCTTACTCCAAAGCATTGCAGCCCTCTAGCACAAGATATGCTGGCCTGAGGGCTGCTGGATTGGTGGAACAGAACCCAAAGAATTAATTTTTTTTTAATATTTATTTTGCTGCATTGGGTCTTATTTGCAGTGTACAGGCTTCTCTCTAGTTGTGGCGCCCAAATCTTAGTTCCCCCCCAGCATGCGGGATTTCAGTTCCCCAACCAGGGATTGACCTCATGTCCCCTGCACTGGGGGAGAGGGGGGTTTTCTTAACCACTGGACCACTAAGAAAATCTCCCAAAGAGTTAATTGGTCCCTGATCTAGGGCATGCTGTATGTGGCCATAGCCTTTTCAAAACCCAGACTTTCCTGATTAAAAGAGACCTTTTATCAAACCCCAGGTCCCTCAAAGAGGAAACCACAGCAAAGGTTAAACCAACATTTAGATCCATTTGGATTTTTTAATCCAGTCTCCTTAATTCTTTCTTGTTGGAAAGCTTAACCATAATTTATTACACATGAAGGGAATTTCTTGACACATATCAGTTATTTATAATTCAGATAAGATGGCCACTTGAGACATTCCCAGAGGTTTTAAGGCATAATAGGGAACACATTATATTTGAATATATAGCTGATATATTGACCCAGCGGGACTCATGGTATAATCAGAAAACAGTTCGATGCCCTTCTATCATGCCTGCTCAAACCTGCTCTATGGGGCTAGTTGTTTTCCTGTTCCTTGTATAAATTAATGTGTAGGTCTGGTGACTTTGGGGTCACTCTCAATTAAAAAATAAATTTAAGAAAAAAAGCCTCTGAAAAAGACAAATAATCATATGATATCACTCATATGTAGAACCTTTAAAAAATGATATAAAAAGACTTACATACAAAACACAAAGAGACTCACAAACATAGAGAACAATCTCATGGTCACCAAAGGGGAACGAGGGAGGAGAGGGATAAATTAGGAGTTTGGGATGAACATATCACACTGCTAAATATAACACATAGATAACCAACAAGGATTCCTGTATAGCACAGGGAACCATATTCATTAACTTATAACAACCTACAATGGAAAAGAATCTGGAAAATATTCATAAATATGTATAACTGAATTATTCTGCTGTACACCTGAAACATTGTAAATCAACCATGAGTGAGTGAGTGAAAGTTGCTCAGTCGTGTCCATCTCTTTGTGACCCCATGGACTTTTCCAGACCTGAATACTGGAGTGGGTAGCCGTTCCCTTCTCCAGGGGTCTTCCCAACCCAGGGATCGAACCCAGGTCTCCCACATTGCAGGCAGATTCTTTACCAGCTGAGCCACAAGGAAAGTCCAAGAATACTGGAGTGGGTAGCCTATCCCTTCTCCAGCAGACCTTCCCGACCCAGGAATCGAACTGGGGTCTCCTGTATTGCAGGCGGATTCTTTACCAACTGAGCTATCAGGGAAACCAACCATACTTCAATTTAAAAAACACACAAAACAAAAGGCCTCTCATTACTTATAGTCAAAATTAGGCTTATACCAGGACTTCCCGGGTGCTCCAGTGGTTAAAAATTTGCCTTCCAATGCAGGGAATGCAGGTTCTATCCCTGGTTGGGGAACTAAGTTCTGGGATCCATGTGGCACAACTAGAGAGTCCTGTGTGCTACAACTAAGATCCGATGCAGCCAGATGAATACATATTTTTTTTTAAAAAGTCATTAGCTGCTAAAACAAATTGCATATGTTGTTTTAAAAAATAGTCATATATCAGTAATTAATATGTCTGGTACAGAGTAATGATAAAAACCCCACACTTTTGTGGTGTGGCTAAGGGGAGTAATGGTAGGCTCTATTTCTATTTCTCAAGTCTGGTTTCTCCCCTTCCTGCACCTGAGGGAGGTTGTCTGACTCCTCCAGGAGGAAAGTGGGGAAGAGAGAGAGCTAAGGAGGCAGAAAGCTGGCTCCAGGTGGGCAGAGCTTCCTCTGGCCGCGGAGGTGACATTGTCTCTCATTTGTGCTTCGTGCGTTTGTGAGAACCAGCCTTACCACCACCACCCTACTGGGCAGCCTCTCACCACTCATATCCTTGGCATGGGCAAGTTCATTTTGCTTCTGACTGGCTGCCTGAGATTCTTTTGCCTGGGCTGTGAACTTCCGGAGACAAACCTCTGGCTTCTTTCTGCTGAGGTCTCTTTGCCCTTCCAAGCAGTCCTCTTGATCAAAGTCAAGCCCACACTGTCTGTCTCACTATCTTAGACTTGTCTTCCGTGGGTGTAAATTACTTCCTCTACCAGAGTCCCTACCCTGTGTTCAGGCCACTTTTGCCAACTCTAGCCCTTTAGATTTCTCAGGCATGAGCCAGACAATGGTCCATGGCGTTCCCCAAATTGCAGGCATCACACCTCAAGCTCTCAGTCCCTCTCATCAGACTCAAGGTGAGAGAAGAGCCCTCTTCACCCTTCGGCTAGCAGCTGCACAGGAGGGCCGCTTGGGACACTTAACAAGTCCTTCCACAGAAACCCTTCTTCAGCAGCTTCCACCTCAACCCTTTTATACCTTCAAGGTGAGTGAGAGGTTAAGGGAACACTCCTTCTAATCCCTACTTGGTGGTTCTGCACCTTGTCTGGAATGTGAGAGTTGTTGGCAACTATAATTTGGGGTCACTGTCAAAGTGGAAATAATAGCTTGCATTTAACATCCTGTCACTCAGTGTTTTCTCACTGGCTTTCCAATTACCCCATGCGATTTTCTTTAATAGGTTGTTTTTGTTGTTTGGTCTCTCAGTCCTGTCCGACTCTTTGTGACCCATGGACTGCAGCTTCCCTGTCCTTCACTAGCTCCTGGAGTTTGCCCAAACTCATATCCATTGAGTCAACGATGCCATCCAACCATCGCATCCTCTGTCACCCCGTTCTCCTCTCGCCCTCAATCTTTCCCAGCATCAGGGTCTTTTCCAATGAGTCAAGTCTTCCTATCTGGTGGCCAAAATAGATGCTGGTACAGATCAAATACCATTTCGATGAACTTCGTATGGTGGTGTTTTCACTAAAGATGACCTGAATGATCAGCGGCCAAATAAGGCTTGGCAATGATTTTGTTATACAGAGATTATTATTATAACGAGATTCACTGCAATTGAACCAGCAGCAGGATTCCCAGAATCCTGGGAGTGTTATTTATGAGTTGTGCTTCTCAATCTGTTTTGCCAACTGAATAAAGAAAATGCTCTGAATCTTAAACAATGATAAATTGGCTGGTGAGAGAAAGGAAATGAGAATATAGAATTTTTTTTCTCCTAAATGTTCTATAATGGTTTCAGTTAGATAACAAGTTCTCTTATATCTGGAAAGCCACCGCCCCTACTCAGATGCAGGATGCCTGTGCTATGAGTCAGGTCAGTGGACTGGTAGAGCACCACGGGGTCAGAATCACGGCGCCATGTGGTGGCCCTGGGATATGATCCTGTCCCTGAGTACCAATCACCATCTTACTCACCAAGTTTATGCTGGCCTCTAATTCCTGGGTCTTAAGCCCTGTTTGCTCTGTTGTCAACAGATTGTGTTAGAATACAGGATGGGACTACCCTGGTGGTACAGTGGATGTGAATCTGCCTACCAACGCAGGGGGCATGGGTTTGATCCCTGGTCTGGGAAGATTCCATGTGCTGCGGGCAACTAAAGCCTGTGTGCCATAACTACTGAGCCCTCAGACTGCAACTACTGAAGTCCATGAGCCTAGAGCCTGCGTTCTGCAATAGAAGCCACCACAATGAGAAGCCTGTGTGAGGCAACAGAGTAGCTCCCACTCACTGCAACCAGAAAAGGCACGCTTGTAGCAACAAAGACCCAGCACAACCAAAATACATAAATAAAAATAAAATTAATTAATTAACAACTAAAGAAACTTTTTAAAAAAGAGGAATACAGGCTGGATTTTTCTTTTTTCCTAGCTGCACTGGGTCTTTGTTGTAGCATGTGGCCTTCTCTTGTGTGGAGCATGGGCTTAATTGCCATGAGGCAACGTGGGATTCTGGTTCCCCAACCAGGGATCAAACTCACGTCCCTGAATTGGAAGGCAGATTCTTAACCACTGGACCACCAGGGAAGTCCCAAGGATGGATCTTTAAATACATTTTTTAAAAAGAGGACCAGCTCCAGGATAGATTTTTACTCGTATACCCATAGATGATTTAATATATCTAAATTATATTGAGTACATTGTGGATGAATTTTTCACAGGTGAGATACCAAGACCAATAAAAGAAAGATCAAAGCATGGATAATCTTCTATTTTGTTTGTCTTCGGTTCTTTTGAAGCTTCACTAGAACTCTCATGACATTAATGGAATCTGCTTATAACAACCAACTCTCCTTCATAGCCAGCATCTTAACATAATATTTCAGCTGTCAATATCCCAGTCTGGAAGGTAATTTATTCCACTCCGAGTTAACATTTGGATGGACGTTTTAGAGATGAAACTGGCAATGATTCAGTGCTGCTGACAAATGGCGCTGAGCCTGATGCCACAAATTCAAGTTTGTTTCTTAAGCACAAGTGGGCCTGGCTTTAAGTGAAAGTGAAAATGTTCAAATAACTTTAACGTAGTGCAAGGGTTCTCAATCCTTCCATAAAGACAAAGAAAAGTCAGGACATTTTACAAATAGGGAACCCTTCAAAGAAAGGCAATAACAGTCTTGGGCATGTCAGAATCACCTTTGGCTCTTTTTTAAAAAACATAGCCTTGCTGAGTTTGCTCTTCTCTGCTCAACATTCTCCAACTCAGGTTCAGACTTAGGGGGGTTTGAGGTAGATCAAGGTGTTTCTATTTTTTACAGTTTCCACTGGTGATTCAAATGTGCAGACAATGTTGAAAGGGACCACTAACTGTTTGGATGAATTCAGAAGTTTTCAAAGAAGGGACTGGAATCAAGTGTAACTAGAGGGTTCCTTCAGTTATCCCAGAGAGAAATGATTGGCATTAGGAGAGATGAAATCGGGGGAAGGTCCTCCCTTCAGAGCTGGGGTTCATTCTGGAACTGGCCTCAATCACTGGGGAGATGATGAAAGCTACAATCACTCTCCTTCAAAAATGGGAAGACTCACCCTTACAAAATGCAGAAGACTTCAAGTTTGTGGTTTTGCTGTTTTAACCAAATGTTTTAACCTTAAGGGAAGGGAAAGAGAAGAGGCCAGGTTCCTGGCCTCAAGAAGCTCACAGTTTAGTAGCCAGGAGAAACCAGCAAAAACAAATCAATACACGGATAATGGTGTATTGTCGGGGAATAGTATATCATGGGGGAAGGAACAGTTCTGGAAGGTTGAATTGGAGGATTTGAACTATGTGCTTTGAGAGGCAGCAGAGAAGAGGCAGGTGTGGTAGGGAGCGCCTAGGGAGACCTCCTCCCCCCGCAAAAGAATGGAGGTCAGCCTGCGGCAGGTTAATAAAGGGGGTTCTCTTGTGGGAGCACCGGAAGGATGCCTTTGGAAGAGAAGTTAACCCGTGAGCGCGTGATAAAAATAGTTGATCCACGCCGCTGCCAGAGGTCACCGCCATGGTGCCCTGCTAGGCTGCGATCGCGGGCGGGGAGGCGGGGGAAGCTATTCAGACACCGATGAAGACAGTTTTCAAAGAGACGAGACTCTGGGAGGAAGACAGCAAGCTGTCGCTGGGAGGGCGCCCTTGGAGTGCCGCTCATCGCCAGGGTCAGAAGTTGGCCCTGTGTTTATTCTTCCCGATGAAAGGAAACCGCGGGAGAGCGCCGAGCGGCGGCGAACTGCATTCAGCCGATGGGCACGAAAATGAATTTTAGCTGCTCTGTGCAAAAGCCCTAGGTGTGTGGACCGAAGGGAGCCGGCCAGAAGGTTACAACAGGTCAGGAATAAATAACCGCCAGGCGGAGGATCCCAGATTCCGTCCTTCCTTTTGTTGGGTGAGCGGCGAGCGCCAGGCGATCGCATCTACAAAGGCGAAAGAAGCGGTCCCACCGGCGCCGCTCGGCTCCAGCCCCGGGTAACCACGCCGGGCCCCGAGGGGTGGTGGGGGTCTGAGACCCCGGGGTGCGGAGAGCAGGGGGTGAGGTGGGGGGAGTCTCTCCCGGTGGCCTGGNTGGATTACCGTGATATTGAATGGTTTGCCTTGGAAACGAACAGAGAACATTCTGTCGTTTTTGAGATTGCATCCAAGTACTGCATTTCGGACTCTTTTGTAGATCATGATGGTTCTTCCATTTCTTCTGAGGAATTCCTGCCTGCAGTAGTAGATAGAATGGTCATCTGAGTTAAATTCATCCATTCCAGTTCATTTTAGTTTGCTGATTCCTAGAATGTCGACATTCACTCTTGCCATCTCCTGTTTGACCACTTTCAATTTGCCTTGATTCATGAACCTGACATTTCAACCACCTTTTATTACTGGCAAAATAGATGTTGTACTTAAAGGCTTAAGTAGATTTAGGTTAAGATAATGTTGACCAGAGACTTAGGAGATGGTACTGTATGCCATAGACTGCATCACATTAGGAGGCCCATCACACTCTCTTGCCCAAACGTTAGTGATGCTGAGATTCATCTCTGACTTCAAATAGTAACAGGTATTGCTCTCAATACAAATGTATGTTCATTCTTTCTGTAGCCCATAACCTGAGGGATTATACTTAGACACCTTGAGTTTGCCATCAGTAGTTTGCCTAATGTTTTATGGATGCATTGAAGATCCAACCCATCTCAATATTTTAAGGGCAAAAAAAAAAAAAAAGGAAAATTAGAAATATATTATCACTCTATATTGACTCCTGTTCTTCAGTAAAGAAGATATTTTCTCATTTATTTCATGATTTTAATTGCAAAAATATTTCCCATAATAAAGTCAACAGTGTCAGACTTTGTTTTTTTTTGGGCTCCAAAATCACTGCAGATGGTGACTGCAGCCATGAAATTAAAAGGCGCTTACTCCTTGGAAGAAAAGTTATGACCAACCTAGATAGTGTATTCAAAAGCAGAGACATTACTTTGCCGACGAAGGTCCGTCTAGTCAAGGCTATCGTTTTTCCTGTGGTCATGTATGGATGTGAGAGTTGGACTGTGAAGAAGGCTGAGTGCAGAAGAATTGATGCTTTTGAACTGTGGTGTTGGAGAAGACTCTTGAGAGTCCCTTGGACTGCAAGGAGATCCAACCAGTCCATTCTGAAGGAGATCAACCCTGGGATTTCTTTGGAAGGAATGATGCTAAAACTGAAGCTCCAGTACTTTGGGCACCTTATGCGAAGAGTTGACTCATTGGAAAAGACCCTGATGCTGGGAGGGATTGGGGGCAGGAGGAGAAAGGGACGACCGAGGATGAGATGGCTGGATGGCATCACAGACTCAATGGACGTGAGTCTGAGTGAACTCCGGGAGTTGGTGATGGACAGGGAGGCCTGGCGTACTGCGCTTCATGGGGTCGCAAAGAGTCGGACACGACTGCGCGACTGAACTGAACTGAACTGAAAGTCAAGATTGATGCATAATTTTCCCCCTTATTAATTTTCAGAGAGAGAGTGGGTCATTCCTGACAATGGCAATTAAATATTTATTGTTGCTGTTTGCTCACCTTTCACTTCCTCTTATTGAACATTATACACATGACTTATTATGTATTTAGTGTGTTTCAAGGTAGTGAATTATTCCTCTAGTAGTTTTTAAATTGGCCTACGCTGGCTGCTACATCTCTTTAGCATCATTTGTTTGTTCATTTTCTTTTTGCTTTTCTCATAACAAAATGTTTCAGGCCCTACTCATATATTCCTTATTGAGAATTCCAGGCTGCTAGTTCTCCAAGAAGTCCTGATTCTTCTTTGTAAAGAAGGTGGTTTATTGATATTTAGGGATGAGGGTTTATTGTCAATGAGTATTACTGCTTCTAAATTCTTTTCATACAGTAGGAAATTTGAATAACTTACAGTTTGAATTTACCATTTCAGGATTTTAATTTTTATTATTTTGTTATATATGTATATATATTTTCTTACACATTAGAAATTTGATTTTAAAAACTTTAGTATGATGATTTGTTGTTTATACAACATACATAGAATAGTTTCAAATGACTATACAAATACTACATTAAGAGTAGGACTACTGAGAGAAACATATCTCAGCACTTTTTTTTTTATCTTTAAGCAGTGTATTTACTTACATTATCATCTGTTTATTGAAATTTTTAGATCTAGACACATTATTAAAGCTATATTTTCAAAAGTGTGCTTGTTTAAAATAGCAATTATAAATCATCTAGTTAAACTATTTTTAAAACTTTTCATAGTCACAGATCTATTTTTCTGAATCTCTTTTCAACTCAGCTATCAAAGTCTGTATTCTATTCTATACTCCTGTTAGTCAAAAAATTATCAGTAAAGCATCATTTCTTTATACACTGCACATGTTAATCTCTGAATTTTTCTTTCAAGTTGCTGGTTCCAATTTTGGTAACTAATTGTTTAAATAAACTAAATCTTTTTACTCATATTGAACAGAAAGTTTTTGACAAGCTGATGACCACAGTTTAAAAAGAGAGCCCTGATTAATATATGAATTGGTCCCATTAGTCTATTAGTGCTCTAGAAGTATTCAACTCTGCGCTAAACTCAACAATTACTTGCCTTCAGTTGTACTATTTTGTGTTCAACCCCACATGTTCATTACCACCTCCACACATCACTCCATTCAGATGATAAAAACAAAAACCATTAAGAGGTAAATAGATAAAGATAATAAGGGCATGATCAACTCCTGATCCTATAGAAAGATATCATTATGTGAAGAATACAATCTGATTTCAAGAGGTAAGAAAAAAAAAATGCTTACTTTGAAAGCTGAGGTAAGAAATTGCCAAATGTCATCCATATAAGGATGAATAAAAGGATTGCTTTTCTTATAAGTTATCAAACTGACTTCTATGACCTCAAGAGATAAGTAAACATGTTTAGTGTTGTTTCAGTTTGATTTTATCTTATCAAGAGTAAATCTGAGCATTGTTTTCATGTGTTTAAAGACTATTGTCATTTCTACAAAAATTCCAGAAACTGGGCAGAAGACCTAAACAGACATTTCTCCAAAGAAGACATACAGATGGCCAATAAGCACATGAAATGATGCTCAACATTGCTCATTATTCAGTTCAGTTCAATTCAGTTCAGTTCAGTCACTCAGTTGTGTCCGACTCTTTGCGACCCCATGTATCATAGCATGCCAGGCCTCCCTGTCCATCTCATCTCCCGGAGTTCACTCAGACTCGCGCCCATTGAGTCAGTGATGCCATCCAGCCATTTCATCCTCTGTCATCCCCTTCTCCTCCTGCCCCCAATTCCTCCCAGCATCAGAGTCTTTTCCATTGAGTCAACTCTTCGCATGAGGTGGCCAAAGTACTGAAGTTTCAGCTTTAGCATCATTCCTTCCAAAGAAATCCCAGGGTTGATCTCCTTCAGAATGGACTGGTTGGATCTCCTTGCAGTCCAAGGGACTCTCAAGAGTCTTCTCCAACACCACAGTTCAAAAGCATCAATTCTTCAGTGCTCAGCTTTCTTCACAGTCCAACTCTCACATCCATACATGACTACTGGAAAAACCATTGCTCATTATTAGAGAAATGCAAATCAAAGCTACAATGAAGTATTACCTCATACCAGTTAGAATAAACATCATCAGAAAAATCTCAAAAAAACAAATACTACAAACAATAAATATTGGAGAGGATGTGGAGAAAAGTGAGCCCTACTGCACTTTTGGTAGAAATGCAAAGTGATTCAGCCTCTATAGAGACCATTATGGAGATTCCTTTAAAAACTACCATATGACCCAGAAATCCCACTACTGGGCATACACTCTGAGAAAACCACAATTCAAAAAGACACATGCTCCCCATTGTTTATTGCAGCACTATTTACAATAGCCAAGACATGAAAGCAATCTAGATGTCCATTGACAAATGGATGGAAAAAGAAGATGTGGTACAGTGGAATATATACACAATGGAATATTTCAGCCATAAAAAGGAACAAACATGAACCAGCTGAACTGAGGTGGATGAACTCAGAACCTATTATCTATCTATAATATGTATATTATATAAATTATATAATATATAACCTAATATATAAATATCATATATTAACACATATATATGGAATTTTGAAAAATGAGCCTATTTATAGGAAAGGAATGGAGACAGAGACATGAAGAACAGGCTTGGTGACACAGTGGGGGAAGGAGAGGGTGGGGTGAGTTGAGAAATAGCACTGACATAAATAAGCTACCATGTGGAAAATAACTAGCTAGTAGGAAGCTGTTATACAACACAGGTAGCCCAAGCTGGTGCTCTGCGACAACCTAGAGAGGTGGGATGTGGGACAGGGAAGGAAGCTCAAGCGGAAGCTTCCTTATATATGTGTGTATATATAAGCTTCATATGTATGTGTGTATGTGTGTATCTGTGTGTATGTATATATATGTGTGTATATATATATATATATATATATAATGTGTGTGTGTGTGTCTATGTGTGTGCATAGTTATGACTGACTTCTGTTGCTATATGGCAGAAACCAATACAACATTGTAAAGCAGTTGTATCCTCCAATTAAAGATTTTTTAAAAGTAAACATATTAGCATTTCTTTAATGATAAATACATTTTTTTATGTATGTCTTTGTACTTGAACTTTTTTTTGGTAATTGATTTCAAAGAGATTTTAATGAGTTTGTGAGATTAACCTCTTGTCTGTCATGTAAGTAATAATTATTTCCCCATGATTTTGTCTTTTGATTTGCTTATGACATTTTTTCTATAAAAATCTTTTAATTTTACAATCAAAGCAATTAGTGTTTTATTGTACTGTTTCTTAAATTGAATGCTAAAAATGTTTTTCTGCTCTTAAGGTTATAAAAGTCAACCAATGTTGTTCTAATAATGGCATGCTTTATATTGATATATCTAAATCTTTGACCCATGTGGAAATGATCAAAAAGTAAAATGTGAAATAAGAGTTTACAAGTAGCTACCCAGTTGATCTAACAGCATTTATTAAAAAGTCTACGTTTTTCTCTCATTGATATAAAATACCATGTCTACTGCATAGTGATTCCCTTATGTACTGGATTTTCTATATGGATTTTATATTTATCTCCACTAATCTTTCCATATGTCTGTGCCCAATATAGTAATTTTATTTCTGAAGCTTCATCTTATGTTTTAGTATCTGGTAGGTTTTTTGGTACATGTTACTCAGCTGCTCTAGCATTGCTCATGACTAATGCGTTTCTCAGGACCTACTTGCCATTTTCTTCACAGAAGTTTAACCTATTTCTTATTTTCATATGGAAAATGAAGCTTTCTTTTCCATTATGTCTTCTAATTGGTACTGTGTGTATATATGAAAATAGATAGATTTAAGTTAATTTAATATCCCACTCCTTTACTGAATTTTCTCATGGTAATAGCTTTTGCATTGATTCTTTCTGGTTTTCTTTCTTTATAAAATAGAAATCTCCTAACAGAGTTAGTTTTACCTCTTTATACTTGTTATAAATCTAATTTCCGTCTCCTGTCTAATCTCATTGACTAATATCTCCAGTATGTTTAATTTTATGTATTTTAAATATTACAAATACATAGAAGTCCATATTAAACAAGCCTACAGATCAATAAATTAATATAATCCACCTATTTAATCACCACTCATGTAATAAGAATGTTTCACACATCCTCTGTTTGATATTAATGTACCCACATGGGCTTTCTACTGACCAATTTTTGTATTAAAATTTTCATTTAGAATACTGTATATTTCATGTCCAGAGTTTCTATTTGACTGTTTCTTATAGCATCTACTTTGTTCCTCATTATGGCCATGCTTTCCTTTTGATATTTGAATATATAAAGCATACATATAAACATTTTAAAGATCATGTCTGCAAATTCCAACATCTTTGAGACTGCTGTTTCCATCAACTGATTACCTCCAAAAGGACACAATTTCCTATGTCTTGCTATGTCTAGTAATTTTTCATTTGATGCTGGACTTGGTGATGTTACATTATTCAATGCCTGGACTCTGTTGTCTCACTTTAAAGACTGCAGTCTTTGCTCTGGTAGGTAGTTACTGACAAATTAGCTTGATAATTTGGGGACTTGTTTTCAGGCTTTAAAAAGGGATAATCCAGAGTAGACTTGTTCATTGGTGAGTTCAACTTCTTTACTATGGTGAAATTCTTCTGGAGTCTCCAGTGAATACCCTGTACATTCAACACAGTCTCCTTTGACTGGTGAAACTCAAGCTCCACCTTTCTGAGACTCTTCATAATTATTAGCGTCCTCAGAAAGTTTTCTTTCTCTGGGAGTTTTTCTTTGCTTGCACCTCTGGAGTTTTACCATATAAGCATACATATTAATGTTCATACAAAGCCTGAAGTGGCCTCCTATGCAGATTTTTAAAACTCTATCTTTGCCTGATACGCTCCTCTCTCATTCTGATGTGCAAATTCCAGTCACTGTACGCTTACCAAACTCAAATCTATTGGATTCTCTTTGTGTTCCCTCTTCTGTTCACTGTTCAGAAATTGCCTGAAGGAAAAAATTCAGAGCAATTGTAGAGCTGACCTCATTTCTCTATCCCTTCTTTCCTCAAAAATAATAGTCCTCTGCTGTCCAATGTCCAATACCTGAGAAAAATTATATTATGTATGTTTTGCAGTTTTTAAATTATTTATAGTAGAATGGTCATTCTGGACTTGTTATTCCAAACTTCTTAGAAGCAAATCTCTAATGACCCTTTTGGTGGTTTTATAGCAACATACTTCCTGATTGTTTATTGCTCTGTACTATTTCAAATTCAGCAATAAACTCTGAGATAAAAGCCTAGCAGAAAAACTAGCTGACTTCTGTGAGAATGTGTTTTCTCTGAATCTTGCTACAGTTTTGCACATGTTGTAATTTCATTTTTCTTGTTAATACTTGAGTGTATTTTTCCTGTACTATCTTTTAGAGATTTATTGTGGTTGGAAGGAGGAAGAATTTCTATGGTTTTCCATGTTTTCGTAAAGAAGGTTTTCTGTTTCTATAAAATAGAATGTTTCACTAATATACTGCACTCTTTTTGTTATTGTTACTTTCTCTATTTTATTTTAGAGGTCTCTAGCTGCTGTGCTGTGCTTAGGTGCTCAGTTGTATCCAACTCTTTGTCAAAATACAAAATTGAAGAAATAGAAGGAAAAAATAGATACTTAATGTGTTATACATGTTTGTACTATAACAAAAGAGACTGGAATAGGGTATACTTTTAAAGTATTCCCTGGCACCCTAATACTAGTTTTGTTTAACAAAGCATCTCAATTTGTAGATATTAAGCAATGAGGTTGAAGGTCTACAGACTGTATCTCTATCCCTGAACCTTGTGCATGACTGATCTGCAGACAGGAAATACTTCTATTGCTATGATTAATGTGAAACTGCTAATTTTTGAATATTTATATGTCTATGAGGTTGGAATTGTACTAATACTATATATAAAGAAGGTATGAGAAACATAATCTACCCAGTATCAAACCACTGGTAAATACTCCCTTCTGTGTGACTCTAAAGCTAATGGCCTTAATTTCTACATTTGACTCTCTCCAGGCAGACAGTAGCAATTGTTTTGTAGTTCTACAAGCCAGTACTATGGAATTATCACGGTGACATAAATTCTTAAGAGTGACCATGCATCATCTTCCCAAAAAGGTTTTTTTTTTAATTTCTTTTAATGGTGGTACACCATGATAGCAATCAGAAAAATTTTTTAAAAGTCTGAAATGAAATACATTGACACAGGAAAAGGCAGAGTTTGGGGAGATAAGATGATCAAGAAAGCAGAAACATAATTGGAAAGTAGGTTTATGAATGTGCTCTTCCTTTAAATTAGAGATACATACAATAGAGATATATTTCAGTGTTGTATATCAATTTGTTTTTAAAACTTCCATTTTTACAACCAGATAGTTTATACCTTTCAATACACTAAATAATTAGCTATTCCTTTTCCACTTCTAAGCACTTCTGGAGTTTGGAATCTGGCACCACGTGGTTGCATAGGTAGTACCCTCACTGAAGTTCATAATGATGTTTACACAAGGTGCTACTATTTGGTAATAAAAGTTAATTTTATTTTATTTGGAAGATATAATATGAATTTTAATATGAAATTTAATATTGTCTTTTAAATTGTCCACATTCTCCTTCAATTCCAGTTCAGCTAAAATAAGGAAAGGCATGAAGTGATGGGACCAGATGCCATGATCTTGGTTTTCTGAATGTTGAGCTTTAAGCCAACTTTTTCACTCTCCTCTTTCACTTTCATCAAGAGGCTTTTTAGCTCCTCTTCACTTTCTTCCATAAGGGTGGTGTCATCTGCATATCTGAGGTTATTGATATTTTTCCCGGCAATCTTGATTCCAGCCTGGGCTTCTTCCAGTCCAGCATTTCTCATGATGTACTCTTTTCAATATGCTATCTAAGTTGGTCATAACTTTTCTTCCAAGGAGTAAGCGTCTTTTAATTTCATGGCTGCAGTCACCATCTGCAGTGATTTTGAAGCCCCCCAAAATAAAGTCTGACACTGTTTCTACTGTTTCCCCATCTATTTCCCATGAAGTGATGGGGCCCGATGCCATGATCTTCGTTTTCTGAATGTTGAGCTTTAAGCCAACTTTTTCACTCTCCTCTTTCACTTTCATCAAGAGGCTTTTTAGTTCCTCTTCACTTTCGGCCATAAGGGTGGTGTCATCCACATATCTGAGGTTGTTGATATTTCTCCCAGCAATCTTGATTCCAGCTTGTGCTTCTTCCAGTCCAGCATTTCTCATGATGTACTCTGCATAGAAGTTAAATAAGCAGGGTGACAATATACAGCCTTGACGTACTCCTTTTCCTCTTTGGAACCAGTCTGTTGTTCCATGTCCAGTTCTAACTGTTGCTTCCTGACCTGCATACAGATTTCTCAAGAGGCAGGTCAGGTGGTCTGGTATTCCCATCTCTTTCAGAATTTTAGGGAGCATTAAAAGAAGAGAAGGGAAAATGAAAAATAGTTATAATTACTGTGGAACTGAATCTTTTGGGGTCCTCTTTAGCTTCACAGACCACAAGAATTTATCTTGATCTTCCTTGAGAAAAGTGGCCCAATGTAAGCGATTTACCCAAAGTATCTGAAATATGTTTAGGCAAAATGTTTGATGCTGCTGCTGCTAAGTCACTTCAGTCATGTCTGACTCTGTGTGACCCCATAGACGGCAGCTCACCAGGCTCCCCCATCCCTGAGATTCTCCAAGCAAGAATACTGGAGTGGGTTGCCATTTCCTTCTCCAATGCATGAAAGTGAAAAGCGAAAGTGAAGTCACTCAGTTGTGCCCGACTCTTTGCAACCCCATGAACTGCAGCCTACCAGGCTCCTTCGCCCATGGGATTCTCCAGGCAAGAGCACTGGAGTGGGTTGCCATTGACAGGACAATTAATGGTTGACATGTAGGTTTTCCAGCTGTTGAAACGATTTGTAAATTGGCATACATGATCTGTGCTGTTTGCATCAGAATCACAATAGCTTGGTTTAATGTTTCCTTCTTACC
This sequence comes from Aepyceros melampus, assembly GCA_006408695.1. Classification (NCBI taxonomy): domain Eukaryota; kingdom Metazoa; phylum Chordata; class Mammalia; order Artiodactyla; family Bovidae; genus Aepyceros; species Aepyceros melampus. Next base: position 607,820 of record SJXQ01003912.1, on the reverse strand, counting down.
AAGATCAGTCTCTTTTTATAAAAGTTGAGTTAGACTAGATTGTCCTGGTTATGATATTGTTGTTTTGCTTTCTTTTGTTTTTGCCCAGTAGGCCAGCAAAGGAAGTAACATCATTACTTGGAGTAAGTATTAGACTTGGAGATGTGATGTCAGCATTTAAGCCCTGGCCTGACCACTCTCTAGCTGGCTGTGTGCTTGGATAAGATATTTAATTTATGGAAGCTTAGAGTTTCTGTTGTTCATCAGGAAAACGTGGATTATCTGTCAGTTTTGTTTACTAGACTGTAAACTTCTTCAGAGTAGGGGTGGTATGGTTCATCCATCATTGGAAACTCAGTGTGTGGTATGAGGCCTGGTAAGTAAGAATTCTATAAATATTTTTCAAAAAAATCAGATTCGTCTTACTTATTTCATAGATTGTTTGAAAGAACAAGTAGGATGAGCAGCTGTAGAGTGTAGTGTTAAGAGCACAGTCCCTGGGCCCAGTTCTGACTCCAGGAAGTAGCAGTAACTCTCCTCTGGGCATCTGTGAAAGTGGATGATGCTACCTACTTCCTAGGGTTGTAATCAATGTGCCTGAACACCGTAAGTGCTATATATGTACCAGCTATTGATATAACATGTGAATGGGCTTTGCAAAGTGCTGCTCACATAAACGTTGTACTTATTTGCTGAAGTCTTAACCAAGTGTTGGACACACTGTGAAATACTTGTATTTTACACTAAAGAAAGTACTGGGTCTTTACCTTAACTGAATTACTGGGAATTGTAGAGCAAGGCAGGGCTACTATTGCTATTATGGGACTCATAAGTCTCTGCTGCTGCTGCTGCTGCTAAGTTGCTTCAGTCATGTCCGACTCTTTGCGACCCCGTAGACGGCAGCCCACCAGGCTCCCCCATCCCTGGGATTCTCCAGGCAAGACCCTGGAGTGGGTTGCCATGTCCTTCTCCAATGCATGAAAGTGAAAAGTGAAAGTGAAGTCGCTCAGTCGTGTGCGACTCTTAGCGACCCCATGGACTGCAGCCCACCAGGCTCCTCCATCCATGGGATTTTCCAGGCAAGAGTACTGGAGTGGGGTGCATAAGTCTCTGGTTCTTGACTTTTATAATGCATGAGACTTTGACTATTTCCGTATATCAGCATTTCTTCGTTATTAAACCATGGATAGGCAATAGAATTAAGAGCCAGGACCCTGAAATCATTGAAGTACATAGTTGGAATTCAATAATTATTATGGACAGATCAGTTTGTGGTTTATTTTTGGCTCCTCAGTGATTTAGTCTGATTTTTTTAAAAAAATTAGTTTAATGCAGGTGGCTTATTTCATAAAGAATTTCACAGGCTCTGAAGACACGGAGCAGTTTTTTGTCTGCACCACTATGAACCTTATGCCTGCTACCACCCGAGCCCTAGAAAGGTCAGTTCACCTTTCTATACTCACATAAAGGCACTACTTATTTGATAATGTCTTACCAAATGTTGAGGGCTTCCCAGGTGGCTCAGTGGTAAAGAATCCGCCTGCCAGTGCGGGATGCACAGGAGACTCAGGGTTGATCCCTGGGTTGGAAAGATCCTCTGGAGAAGAAATGACAACCCACGCCAGTATTTTTACCTGGGTAATCCCACGGAGCCAGGTGGGCTACAGGCCATGGAGTCGCATGACATGACTGAGCGTGCGTGCATGCTTACCGAGTGTTGGACACACTATGAAATACTAGTACTGGATCTTTCCTGATCTTAACTGAGTTAGTGGTCATTCCACGGCATGTCTTCTAAAGCCCGCTTAGGGTATCTTTCACCTGGACCCTTTTGGTGACACCCATGACCACTGGATGCAAAGCATAAGTTCAGAGAAGGCCTGACCTGGGGCTGCCCCGGCCTGGCACTGCTGCCTGCTCTGTGTTCCATTGTTAGCTTTGTGGGAAGTGAGTGAAAGTGAAAGTGCTCAGTCATGTCCGACTCTTTGTGACCCCACGGACTGTAGCCTGCCAGGCTCCACTGTCCATGGAATTCTCCAGGCAAGAATACTGGAGTGGGTTGCCATTTCCTACTCCAGGGGATCTTCCCAACCCAGGGAGTGAACCCAGGTTCCCCACACTGCAGGCAATTCTTTACCATCTGAGCCACCAGGGAAGGGCTATGTAAAAATAACTGATAAATTCCTAGGCAATAGAGATTTTTAACATGATGTTAAATAATACTGATTTCTTATGTGCAAACACTGCAGTAGTTTCCATTTTGGTTTCTCTGCCTCTTGGCCATTAAAGTCTCCTTCACACAGTGCTGTCTGCCTCATCTCCCCATTATTTCATTCTTGTCAGGTCTCCCCAGGCCAAGAACGCTCTTGAGATAGTATCTTACTGTAGGATTAAATCCAAGCTCCTGGTGTTGCCTTTCAAGGCCATACATAATCTGAGCCCATTTTATCTATCCATGTTTTACTTCCAGTTCCTCTCTAATGTAGAATTTTACTTCCCACTCACTGGGGTCTAATCTTCTTTTTCCTGGTGGTTCAGACAGTAAAGAATCTGTCTGCAATGTAGGAGACCCGGGTTCCATCCCTGGATTGGGAAGATCCCCGAATGGCAACCCATTCCAGTATTCTTGCCTGGAGAATCCCATGGACAGAGGAGCCTTGTGGGCTACAGTCCATGAGGCCGCAAGGAGTCAGACACAACTGAGCAATTAACACTTTCTTTCACTTTCACTTGTGTTCTTTTGTTTTCAAGGTCCCCGCACTGAAATGCCCTCCCTGTCCCTTCTATTTACACTTAAATAGCTTTTAAAATGTTTATTTTGTTTTTATTTTTTATTTTGGCCATACCACTTGTCACTCGGGATCATAGTTCCCTCACTAGGTATCAAACTCATGCCCCCTGCAGTGGAAGTGAGAAGTCTTAACCACTGGACCACCAGGGAAGACCTGACATGTGCCTGTAGCTTTAAGGCCCTCTCTCCACCTTTTCCTAAACCCTGTCTCCTCCTGAACATTGATTGGCATCTCCTGTATTTTTGCATTTGATTGTATTTAATTTAGAGATTTCTTAGGTACCATTTTGAAAATTAGTGTCTTCTCATAATGACTCAGATGTTAACTTGATAATATTAAAATTATTGTAAGCTTACCAGTTAGGCATTCAGGAAAATTGTACCTGCTTTATATGGAGTATAAGTTTTAAAAAAATGTAACCTTCTCCTCTTGGCAGCTGTAATTCCACCCCGCTGCTCATAAATAAAGCCCTGGAGTCCAGGCCATATGCAGTAAAACAAAATAATATTGTTGAGCAGGGCAGGACTACTGTTGCTACTATGGGACTCATAAGTCTCTAGTTCTTGACTTTTATAATACATGAGACTTTGGCTGTTTCAGTACATCAACATTTCTTCACTAGTCAACCATGGATAGGTGATAGAATAAAGAGCCAGAACCCTGAAATCACTTCAATACATAGTGGGAGTTCAGTAATTGTTATGGACAGATTGGTTTGTGGTTTATTTGGGGCCCTTCAATGATTTAGTCTGATCTGTATGTGTCAATTTCCCTTTCCATACTAATTTAGTAGATCTGCTAAAATATTAGACTTTTATTAAACTTAAGATATAATGTGTTGGGAAGATCCACCGGAGAAGGAAATGGCAACCGGCTCCCGGTGTTCTCGCCTGGGAAATGCCATGGACAGAGGAACCTAGTAGGCTGCAGTCTATGGGGTCAGAAAGAGTCGGACACGACTGAGCGACTGAGCACCATGCACCACCATACTGAAATAAAATTTTATTGCTGGAGTGCAAACATACTACATACATTGTGAGAATCAACTTCATCTTCCGTCCTTTCTCCCTCCCTCACTTTTCTTTTCCTTCAATCAATGGGCATCTGAAATGCAGACAGCATTGGTCTCGACGGAGCTCTGTGAGTAAACCATGGCCTTCTCCTGCTAAGAGATCACAGCCCAGCACTGGAAACCTATGTCAACAACGGTGGTCTAAGATAATGAGATTGGATTAAACAAGGGTAAATAGTTTCATTCGAAAACTGGGTAAATACAGAGATAGAAGGCCAAGCTTAGAAAGTCTATAAACATAGTTAATCATACTTACTAATTTTCTAGTATGTGCCAAGCTCTGTGCTAGGTCATAGTTATGTTACTATTAATATATCCTCCCGACAAATATTTGAGTTGGATATATTAATCTACTTTTCAAAAATAAATTGAAGCAAACTGTGAAAGAGGTAGAGCTGTGATTCAAATACAGCCCAGTCTTTCATTATACCAGCCTGTCTTTATGCCAGTATAAAAATAAAGTTTAATATGTAAATAAAAATGTTTTGTTGGATACTTCAAAATAACCACAAAGCTTTGCAGAGGTTGGCATTTCCCTAGAGGAAATTAGCCAGGATAAAAGGGGATAAAGTATAAAAGATATAATGCACAAGGGGAAAAAAAATCTTTAAAGAAAATATCCTTCAGTTTTAAAACCTCCTGAGTAATGAATGGTAATATCTTCTCTATTAATTTGACACTAAAAGAGCAGATAGAGATGTTGAATGATTATTTTGTGAATTTTCAAATAAAACTAACTTTCTTTAAGCTTATTAAGTAGATTGCAAAAGGGGACTTAAACACAGTTTTTATATATAGTTGTGTATTTCAGCAGTTATTCCAGATGAACATTAAAAACACTGTCAAATTCCAAATTAATCCCCTTGAATTTTTTTCTATTGAATTCTTTGATATCTCTAAATTAATTTGCTGAGAGTGACTTTCTTCACAGCATTCTGATTAACTCTCCAGAAGCGTTTATTCAAGCTTTTCTGTCTCAGAATTTTGTGAGTTTTTTTCATGTACATTTCTCATTACAGATAGTTCTAGATAGTTTATGGGTTTTGTTGCTATTGTAAACCTATTATGTTTCTGTTTCTTTACTGTATAATAAAAAACTGTTTGAGTTTTCATCTTTTATCCAACCCTTTATATGAATGCTCATTAATTCAAATAGTATTTTAATCATTCTCTAGGCCTTATTGTTGCAGATAATTCCATTTCTGCATTCTTATAATGAAGCCCCTTATTTCTGTTTCTTTTTTGAGGAATTGGCAAAATCTGCCCAAACAGTGTTGATAGTTGTTTTTTTCAAAAAAACAATTCAACTGAGTAAAATTTAAAGATCTTACTGGCTTTATTTAATGATTCTTGAATTGGGCATCATCCCATTTAGGAGATAGAAAGGAGTTCCAAGAAGCTGTACAAAAATGCAAGACTTTTATAGGCAGAAGGAGGCAGGACACAAAATTTATTCTAGCACAGGGTGGATTATTTCAGGCAATGTCCCCTTCTTTGGGGAGAAGACAGGGGTCTGTCAAGCAGCTTACTGTGCTAGTACTAAGCAAGTAATTCCAGACTGACTGGTTAAAGGTTATATCCTGGGAGAGGTTGAAATAGCAGCTAGCTTTGATATTAACTCTTGGTTTGGTGATGTGGGCTTAGTACAAGAGACTCTATTTTGGGACTGTTGTCTCTTTTTTAACATCGTAATCGATTCATCCTAGTTGTAATAGGAAAGTTCCCTTTTCATGCCAAAAAAATAATATTGGCTGTTGGCTTATGAGAGATACCCATCATAAAATCCTTCTAACCCTAGTTTTCCTAGATATTTTGCAAGGGATGAGCACTGAATTTGGTCAGCCTTTTCAACATCCTCATAGGGTTAATCTTATTTGACTCAATAGTGTACTGCATTGTCTTCATAATAATAACTATTTATTTCCTGAGATACACTCTCCTAGGGCATGATTTGCTTTTCTTTTACTTTATTGTTGACTTTATGTGCTATTTTCTATTTAGGACTTTTTACTCATGTTGTTCATCACTGTTATTCAAAAAATAAGTATGTGTATTATATACAGTTGTATTTGGGAATGACATTGTACCTATGTTTATGTATCCTGAATTTTACACTTAAATACAATAACATTTTCCTATGGCATTAGAAGTTCTTCAAAACATATTTCAATGGCTGCACAATATATTATATTTACCATAACTTCCTTAATCTTCCTGTTTTTTTCATTGCTTTAGGTTTTTGCTAATTTGGGACTGCTACAAACTGTGGGAGATAGTGAAGGACAAAGAAGCCCGTTGGGCTACAGTCCACGGGGTCACAGAGTTAAACACAAGCTAGCGACTGAACAACAAAAGCATAAATCATGCGAAGATGAGCACCTTTATGTGTAGACATTTGTTCTTACTGCTGATTGTTTCTGTAGTGTACTCATTTCCAAAGGCTACCGCTACAAGTTATACAAAGCGATTCATGGGGTCGCAAAGAGTCAGCCACGACTGAGCGACTGAACTGAAATGAACTGAAGACTTAGCAGTAGCAGCAGCAGCAGCAGCTTAACTAGAGCTTTTCAGGTGACGCTCGCTAGTGGTAAAGAACTTGCTTGCCAATACAGGTTTGATGTAAGAGGCATGCGTTGGATCCCTGCATTGGGAAAATCCCCTGGAGGGCACGCAACTCACTTCAGAATTCTTGCTTGGAGAATCCCATGGACAGAGGAGGCTGGCGAGCTACACTCCATAGGGTTGCAAAGAGTTGGACTTAGCATGCACGCACAGTAGCTTAATCTAGCTACTGAGAATTTTATTTTCTCATAGTTCTAGAGACCAGAAATTCAAAACCACGGTGTTGGCAGGGCCATCCTCCCTTTGAAGGCTCTAGAGGGAGAATCATTCTTGGCTTCTTCCAGTTTCTGGCAGCTCCTGACGTTCCTCATGGTATCATCACTCCAGTCTCTACCTGTCTTCACATGGCCTTCTCAATGTATGTCTCTCTGTGTCCCCTCCTTTTCTTATAAGAACATCAGTCATTGAATTTAAGCCATATCTTAAATCTATGATGGTTTCTTTCTTTTTTTAATTTTTGGATCACATGGTAGCTTTATTTTCAATTTTTTGAGAAATATCCATAATTGTTTTCCATAGTGATTGCATCAGTTACCTTCCCATCAACAAGGTACATGTATTCTTTTTTCTCTGACACTCCAGCATTTGTATTTCTTATCTTTTTTGATAATGGCCATTCTAACGGGCACAAGGTGAAATCTCATTGTGTATTTTGATTTGCATTTCCCTAATAATTAGCATGTTGAACAATTTTGCATTTGCCTGTTGGACATCAGTATGTATTCAAGATGATTTGTTTTTAAGATGCTTTGTTAATTATACCTGCACAGGGCCTGTTTTTAAATAAGGTAACATTCAGAGGTAATGAGGGTTAGGACTTGGGCTTATCTTACTTGAGAGGGATAATATTTAACCCACTACACATTTTTTGAGTAGAAATATAAAGGTAAAAAACAGGTATTAAAGTATCTCTTGACACTTATTACCAAATTGTTTTCCAAAATGCGTAAGATGGCCTGGTTCATCAGCATTGTACTCATTTACCTACAGCTTCACCCAAGTATTACCATTGAAAAAAAAAGTTTTTGGATTGGGTACAAATGGAAACTGATTTTTAAAAGTTCATGAATTGTTCATAAATTTGACAAAATTCTGTGTACTTAACATGGAAATTTCTTTTTCTGTAAAAAGAAAATTTTTTTTTGGCCAAGTGGCATGTGGAATCTTAGTTCCCCAACCAGAGATCAAATCTGTGTCCCCCGCACTGGAAGCACGAATCTTAACCACTGGACCACCAGAGAAATACCTCTGTAAAATCTTTTGTAATGTCTTTACCCATTTTTATTTTAATGCATTTGCTGTTTTCTTATTTATACAGTCATTATAAATGAAGAATATTATCCTTTGGTTGCACTGCTTATAAATATTTCCCCAGTTTGTCAGTCAGTTCAGTTGCTCAGTCATGTCTGACTCTTTGTGACTAACCCCATAGACTGTACCATGCCAGGCCTCCTTATCCGTCACCAACTCCCAGAGCTTGCTCAAATTAATGTCCATAGAGTCAGTGATACCATCCAACCATCTCATCCTCTGTCATCCCCTTCTCTTCCTGCCTTCAATCTTCCCCAGCATCAGGGTCTTTTCCAATGAGTCAGTTCTTCCCATGAGGTGCCAAAGTATTGGAGCTTCAGCTTCAGCATCAGTCCTTCCAATGAATATTCAGGACTGATTTCCTTAAGGATGGAGTGATTTGATCTCCTTGCAGTCCAAGGGACTCTCAGAGTCTTCTCCAACACCACAGTTCAAAAGCATCAATTCTTTGGCCCTCAGCTTTCTTTATAGTCCAACTCTCACATCCATACATGACTACTGGAAAAACCATAGCTTTGACTAGATGAACCTTTGTTGGGAAAGTAATGTCTTTGCTTTTGAATATGCTGTCTAGGTTGATCATAGCTTTTCCTCCAAGGAGGAAATGTCTTTTACTTTCATGGCTATAGTCATCATCTGCAGTGATTTTGGAGCCCAAGAAAATAAAGTCTCTCACTGTTTCCACTGCTTCCCCATCTATTTGCCATGAAGTGATGGGGCCAGATGCCATGATCTTCGTTTTCTGAATGTTGAGCTTTAAGCCAACTTTTCCACTCTCCTCTTTCACTTTCATCAAGAGGCTCTTTAGTTCTTCACTTTCTGCCATAAGGGTGGTCTCATCTGCATATCTGAGGTTATTGACATTTCTCCCGGCAACCTTGATTCCAGCTTGTGCTTCCTCCAGCCCAGCGTTTCTCATGATGTACTCTGCATAGAAGTTAAATAAGCAGGGTAACAATATACAGCCTTGACATATTCCTTTCCTTATCTGAGGTGTACTATATTGTAAATTTTTAAAATTTCATGTTTTCCTGGCATCTCAACATCCCACAGACAGGCTGTGGGCACCCTGCCTGAATGACCAAGTCACTGTGATAGGCTGGTGGTGCCACAACCTCCCCTCTGACCCTCCCCTGACTGTGACCTCGTGACATTCAGACACACCAGTGAAATCCCCTGGCGCCTTTGCCGTGTGCACTTTCCCCGAACCCCTGTGAAGGCACTGCCCGTGGGGACTCATTGTCTCTGCTGCCACCTGCCTGGTTGGGCCGCTCCCTGGGCGCTCCTCCCGCGTGGTCCCCTCCATGTCCCACCACATCTCCTCTTCTAGGACTCCTGCGTTTGACCAAGCTCTTTTTCTTTCATACCCCTCCCCGTGGTGGTATTCCATGTCCTTGTCAGACTGATCCTGCATAAACAAAAAAACACCCCAACAACAGTTTAAGTAATGTTATGACTCCTTGCAACACAATTGGCGTGGAGGATGGGATGATCTAAGCCAGGGATGGAAAGCCCCACGGAGATGCCCAGGGACGGCTCTGGCTGATGAATGGGCTGTGGCACCTGGGCTCAGGCATTTGGAAGGCTCTGTGTCTTGGCATTCAGGCACCACCTAGACTCCGAGAATCCCCACGCTAAAGTGCAGACCATACCCGGAGCCCAGTAGAACGTCCCAGGATCTTGTTTCCCAGTCGCGAGCCTCACGGGAGAAGGCTGGTTATCTTGGGGCTGCAGGTAAGCAGAGCTGCTGGGCAGCTAGCCTGTCATTTTGCCTGCATCCTGGTGGTGGTTGTTCAGTTGCTGTTGTGTCTGACTCTTTGTGACCCCATGAACTACAGCAGGCCAGGCTTCCCCATCCTTTACTATCTCCCTGAGTTTGCTCAAACTCACGTCTATTGAGTCAGTGATACCTTCCAACCATCTCATCCTTTGTTGCCCGCTTCTTCTCTTGCCCTCAGTCTTTCCAGAAATAGGGTCTTTTCCAAAGAGTAAGCTTTTCACATCAGGTGGCCAAAGTGTTGGAGCTTGAACTTCAGCATCAGTCCTTCCAGTGAACAGTCAGGGTTGATTTCCTTTAGGATTGACTGGTTTGATCTCCTTGCTGTCCAAGGGACTCTCAAGAGTCCTCTCCAATACCACAGTTGGAAAGCATCAATTCTGCGCTTAGCCTCCTTTATTGTCCAACTCTCACATCCATATGTGACTACTGGAAAAACCATAGCTTTGACTAGACGGAGCTCAAACTAATTAGGGAAGGGCTGTGCTCTGCTAAGTCGTGTTTGACTCTGCGACGCCATGGATTGTAGTCTGCCAGTGTCATCCATGAGATTTTCCAGGCAAGGATCTGGAGTGGGCTGCCATTTCCTTCTACCTCCCGTATCTTTGTTAAGGCACCGTCAAGTGGCCCCAAGGGCTGAGTGTCAGTGCCCACAGCCGAGGGGTCACTGTGTCCCATGATATCGGCTCTTGACCCCATCCACACTGCCCTTGTGGCTTTGACACTGGGAGTACCCCTCTCTTCTCATTCGGTGTCAGGAGACCCCCCCTCCCCACAGAGTGTCAGCCATGAGGTCCTGTAAGGACCCGCACTGCTGGGGATGGCAATCCCGTCTGCAGCATGCCTCTTTCAGCCCCCAAGCCCATAGTGTATCAGGGATCCCGTTTATGCAGACAGGTGGCCCAAGTGGAAAAAAAAAAGGCTGTGGGGTGTGTAGGGGGAGGGGAGGAGCACTTTAATCCTGCCTCCCCCAAAATACCTGAGGCTGTTCCTCAATTTGCTTGAGATCTCTGGGTCCACCTAAGTGCTATTGATATGCTAGTAGTCTCCTTAGAATTAAATTGGCACAAAACAAAGAAGTTGAGGCCGGTCCAGATCTCCTGCTTATAGACCCCAACCCCTCTAGAGAGAGGTAGATGGGGACCCCCACCCCAAGAGAGGACATCTCCCACCCCCTTCCTCACAGCTGAAGTCACTGGAGACCACCAGGAATTTGTCCAAAGACAGAAGGGGAAAAAATAAATGCTGGGAGATACAAAACACTCAAAAAGATTTTAACAAAACAGCAAAAAAAAAAAAAAAAAAAAAAAAAGGAACAAAAAAATGCGCTGATTATCCTGTGGTTGGTTGGGGGCGGGAGGGGAAGGTGGTCCCAGAGAGAGGCTTCTGCCTGGAATTAAGCCGGTCCTTCCTCTTCTCCCTTCCCCTTTATCACGACTGAAGACCAGTGCTAGCAGGAAGCTAAATAAATAAAGTGTTGGGTAGACAAACTGCCACTTTTGGTGGCTGCAAGCCCAAGGGAAAAGGAAGGAAGGGAGGAAACGAGGGAGGGAGGGAGGGAGGGAGGAGCTGCAAACCTTATGAGCCCACAAAAACCAGAGGCAGCGAGCATCATCCTAGTTCAAGAGTACTTACTGATTAAACCAACAGTGACAAAAAAGAACTAAGTAGAGGAAAAATAAATCACAGCCTCCTCCAAGGACATGCACAGGACACACATTATAGTGTATGTTAATAACTAAACATCATCTCGTCCTCTTTGGATTCTGATGACAACATACTTCTCATTTATGAATTTTGCTTACAAATTGAAATCTACAGGCACTCCTACTGGTGTCTTCAAAAATTCCTTCACTATAGAGGCTTTGGCAACCTCTTTTCATGCCTCTCGAAAGTCTCCAGACCACTTATTAATATAATGGCCGTTGGTTGCCCCAGGGCTTCTGATGCAAGAAACTGCCCCTTGGTCTCCTGCTATACACCATTAAAACAACAAGTGATGGCTACTTACTGAGCTTTCCTGAAAACAGAGGCTCTCACAGACCTCGAGCCTGTGACCCTCCATACCCAGCTGGCCCTTCTGCTTTGTATGTGTGCATTAGTTGCTCAGGCATGTCGGACTCTTTGGGACCCCATGGACTGTAGCCCACCAGGCTCCTCTGTCCATGGGATTCTCTGGGCAAGAATATTGGAGTGGGTAGGCATTTCCTTCTCCAGGGGATCTTCCCAACCCAGGAATCAAACCTGGGTCACCTGCATTGCAGGCAGATTCTTTACCATCTGAGCCACTGTGAGTGCTTCTGCTTGGATCCTAAGCATGCCACAAGCTTAGCACGGCTCCCAAGGCCTCCTTAAGACAAGAGGGAGCCCCACCTGGGCCCTTTGGTGTATTCCACCTGGAGGACGAGGTGGTTTCCCTACACCTCTGTCCCTTGCCAGATGCCAGGGTACTGGAGGAGGTTACCCCCAGACCACTTGGCTACCTGGAAGGCATCTTTGGATTAACTGAGGGAAGAGAAGTGGGAGTTCACCTGCTGTATAGGCGGCACTTCTCGCTTCAGACAGGATGAAATTCAGTGGGATGCTGCTCCTTTCCAGGTTGTCCTGAGCCGATTGTCCCCGATAAAGGAGGGGCCCCAAGCAACAGCATACTCAGCCACACTCCAAGGGGTCATCTCGCTCTCTGGAAACCCAGCCCAACAATGGCTCCACCTCATATTTATTACAAACTGTTGGGCTATAGCCTAAAAATTATCCCCTTCAGGGTAAAATCGTTTAGAAATCTCTTGCCTCACTGATAATCCAGAATATAAACCACAATTACACAGGTCTCTGCATATACTAAGAGGCTTCCCAGGTGGCACTAGTAGTAAAGAACCCGCCTGCCAATGCAAGAGACATAAGAGACACAGGTTCGATCCCTGGGTCGGGAAGATCCCCTGAAGGAGAGCATGCAACCCACTCCAGTATTCTCACCTGGAGAATGGAGAATCCCATGGACAGAGGAGCCTGGTGGGCTACAGTCCATAGGGAAGCAAAGAGTCTGATGTGACTGAAGTGACTTAGCACACACACACACTGCATATACTAAGCCCACAGTACAAGGCTTTGCCAGGACACCCCTAGCCTTCAGAGTTACAGACGTTACTGGCAGTAACCAAGATGCACATTTTCACATTTCAAAATTCGCAACGTGGGACACTTGGAAAACTAGCCGATAGGTCCTTTTTTTTTTGGCTGTCAGATCCTAGTCATGGCACATGGGATCTTCACTGCATCGTGTGAGATCTTTTCAGTACAGTACACAGACTTTGTTCTTGTGGAGCACAGGCTCGGTAGTTGCAACTTGCCAGCCTAGTTGCCCCGCCACACGAGGGATCTTAGTTCCCTGACCAGGGATCGAACTCAAGTCCCCTGCATTGCAAGGAAGATTCCTTACCACTGGACCATCAGGGAAGTCTCCCATAGAACGTTTATGTCCCTGAGAGATTTCAAATAATAGTTTAATTGAGAGACATTTGGTCTCTCAAATGGGCTTGCCAGGTGGCAGTAGTGGTAAGGAATATGCCTGCCAATGCAGGAGACACAAGAGATGTGAGTTCGATCCCTGGGTTGGGAAATGGCAACCCACTCAGTAATCTTGCCTGGAAAATTCCAAGGACAGAGGACCCTGATGGCCTACAGCCCACGGGGTCACAAAGACTTGACATGACTGAGCACTCAGTTTTGGTCTCTCAAACAACCCCTTTTCAAATTCTAGTACAACCAATAGTAAACTCTCAAGTTCTCTATGTTGCCCCAAGCCTTAACTTATTTTTATAAATTTTCAATCTACCTCTCACCACTTCAGGCTAGAGGCCAGATCAAGGGCACATACTTTCCTAGGAGTCATTAACCAGAGCTTATTCCACAGGCCAGGCCCCTGCTCACCTGATATAGGACTCATTTGAACCAAAACTTTCACCAAAACTAAAACAGCCACACACCACTTTTGTTGACTGTTGGTCTTATTACTACTGGCCTAGGCATTTCTGTTGGTTTACAGTCTGGAAGTTCTCAGCAGCTCAAATGGGTACCCACTTGGAAAGGGTCCCTGCAGTCCCACATCCCAGACAACATTGTCCTGGCCCAGAGTCTCACGGTTAGAAATAACATCACCCCAACCCAAGACCACAGCATTGGAGACAACTTCACCCTCGGTGTCTAAGATGTCTTCACCTCTTACACTAAAACCTCCACCCCAGGGGCACCCACGGACCACCTCTCCTGTGGCTCAAAGTGGACATGGGACATTTTCCTTTCCTTCCTGAGCCTGTTGTCTGCTTAGCCCTCGACTCTAGTATACTCCTTGCTCTCTATTAAAATGTACACCATGTGCCCCCATGGCTAAAGGACGAGATCGAGGTTACTAATATAAACAGAGAGACTTCTCTAGTGGTCCAGCGAGTAAGACTCTGCACTTCCAATGCAGAGGTTTGGGGTTTGATCCCTGGTCTGGGAAATAAGATCCCACAAACCAAGTGGCATGGCCAAAAAGAATCTTTGGCTTTCCCTAGTGGTCCAGTGCTAAGACTCCATGCGTCCACTGCAAAGGGCTCGTGTTCAATCTCTGATCAGGGAAGTTCCATATGCTGTGCTGTGCAGCCAAAAAAAAAAATTAAATTGATACAGATTATTGCATTCTCCAAGAGGCACTTGACTCATGTCAGCCAGCCCTCTGACTTCCTGGGGAAAGGACCACCCACTTAATGCCTTTTCTTATACCCTCCCCGCACCCAGCTTGCATCCACAGCCTCTTGCCTTCTTTCTCCAACCGTGACTTTCTTTCCCCTCCCCATCGGTTAAACACAGTACATTGTGCTCTAAATAGTGGCACCTTCGGGTATGATTGTGACCCAGACTCATAGGCACAGCGCCTTAAATTTTTCCTGGTTGGCTCCCCCACCATCATTTTTCCTGAGGAAGCCATACCCCAGGGTGCAATGGTTACCCTAGGGTTTCCAAGTTCTTTCCCCACCGGGTGCTTCTGGCTTCCATCAACCCAAGGACGATATTGATTCCTATCCTGATAAGGTTTGTCATTGGCTCAGGAGCAGCCAGCCTTGGCACCAGTATTGGGGCTGTTCTCAAACAAAGTCCAGTCCTGACTGCCACCCAGCACCTTTCTTTGGCCTTTTCAGATCGCTCAGAGACTGAACAAAATACTGTCCCTTAGGCAACAAGCCCGTGAGTCCCTAACCCACATGGTGATAGATGACAGACTGGCTCTTGACTACTTACTAGCCAGGGAAGGGTTTGTGCCTTTCTTCCCACCTGTTGTCTTAAATTAAGAACATGCAGATCAGGGACTTCCTTAGTGGTTCAGCGATTAAGACTCCATGCTCCCAGTGCAGGGGTCCAGGTTCAATTCCCGGTCAGGCAACTAGATCCCACATGCTGAAACTAAAAGACCCCACATGCTGCAGCTAAGACCCAGTGCAGTGAAATAAATAAATAGAAATAAACAAATACTTTTAAAAGAAACATGCAAATCACAAGGAGGCACAGGCCACCCACACCAGGTTGACAGGTGATTTCCTCAGCATCTGAGCTGCCACATCAGGAAAGTGAAAGCCTGGGTTCTTTTGTTTGATGTTTCAGTTTTAGTACACTCACACAATGAAAGTAAAGTTACAAGTTTGTTACTTACAGATCCTAGAAATGGGGGCGTACAATGAGCCAGGGGGAGGGCAGCCCTCCATAGTGGGGTGGTTGCTGGGAGCAGAAGATAAGAGAGCGGAGTAGCAAGCACCTTTTACCAATAAGATGGTTGAGGCCAAGGTTACTAACTTTTCTGGGGGCTCAACTCTATATGGTTATTTATTTTTTACTGAAGGATAATTGCTTTGCAACGTTGTATTGGTTTCTGCTGTACAACAATGAGAATCAGTTGTATCTATATATATATTATATATATATGTATATATCCTCTCTCTCTTGAGCCTCCCTCACACCTTCCCCCCATCCCACCC
Source organism: Aepyceros melampus (assembly GCA_006408695.1). NCBI lineage: Eukaryota > Metazoa > Chordata > Mammalia > Artiodactyla > Bovidae > Aepyceros > Aepyceros melampus. The sequence goes on along the minus strand of SJXQ01003912.1, from coordinate 592,256 downwards.
CTCTAGGTCATCACAGAGTGCTGGGCTGAGCTCCTTGAATTATATCACAGCTTCCCACTAGTTATCTGGGACTTCCTTGGTGGCTCAAACTGTAAAGAATCTGCCTGCAGTGCAGGAGGCCAGTGGGTTGCCATTTCCTTCTCCAGGGGATCTTCCCGACTCAGGGATCAAACCCACATCTCCCTGCATTTACAGGTGGATTCTTTACCACTGAGGCACCTAGGAAGCCCCAAATGCCTACTATCAGTATATAAAATATGCTCTAAAATGCCTGAGCAGCAACTCAAAATGCTGTTTTCTCATCACATAGTACCTCCTACTGTATGGCATTATTAACTCAGATACAGGCCAGACTACAAGGCATGGGCCAAGAGGTAAAGCTCTCTCATACCAGCATCTTCTAAAAGATTTCTTAAGAATCAGAGTTGTTGTCCTGTTCTCTTCTTGGCTGTTGCCAACAAAGTGGCATGCCTGGTTGTGGGACTGGGTTCCACACTCTCATATATTGTCACCTGCAGAGTTAGCCTTCCACGGCCAAGTCAAGCTGTCCCACTCACTTTAACATCTCCACAGCCCAGGTGGCAAACGTCATCCAGCCTGCCTGGTATTGTCAGTGATGTTGCAGCGTCACAAGGCCGATTGTGTACTATTATAAATTTAAAACTATTATAAATTTGTAAAACTTCATTTTTCCTATCGCCTCAACATCGCCACAAACAGGCTACACGCACCCCTGCCCAGGTAAATAGGCTGTTGCCTACCACAAGTTTCTTTCTTCTTGTTTTCTTCTGATTTCATTTTGTTTCTTTTTAAAATTTTATTCATTTTCTTTATTGTTGGCTGTGCTGGATTCTTCATTGCTGCAAACATGCTTTCTCTAGTTGCGGCGAGCAGGGCTAGTTCCTGGTTGTGGTGTGCTGGCTTCTCATCGCAGTGGCATCTCCTGTTGCAGAGCACGGGCTCTGGGTGCATGGGCTTCAGTAATTGTGTGTGGGCTTACCTGTTCCTCGGCATGTGGAATCTCCCCTGAGCAGGGATTGAACCTGTGTCCCCTGCATTGCCAGGCGGATTCTTAACCACTGAACCACCAGGGAAACCCTCTCCCCCGCTTTTGGCCTAGTGACATTCAGAAGCACCAGCGATATCCCCTCATGTCTTTTGCTTGTGCACACTCCCCTAGCCTCCAGTAAAGTCATCTGCCTAAGTTATCCTCTTTCTTCCCCCCTCTGCTCCCTACCTGGCTTCACTGAACTCACTTACTGACTGTCGGCCCCTTCACCCTTGTAGTCCTCTGCCATGCCTCCCCCTTCTAGAACCTGTGAATATAATCTCTCTTTCACTTTCAAACCCTTCCTTGTGGTTTTATACCAGTTTGCAACAGACTGATCATCAGCAAAAACCCATTTTAAGTCATATAATTATTCCTTACAACCCAGGTACCTGTGGCCTCCCCAACCAAGTCACTTCTGCATGTAGCATCGGATTGTTCCAAACAAAACCTCCAAAGTGGGTGGGAAAAGAAAGATGCAACAGTTTTCTGGTGATGTAATCATTTAACACACAGAAACAATTATACTTCTGTAACTTAATGCAGGAATTTCTCTTGGGACTGCTCTGTTCAGTTGATTTGTTTGTTGTTTCTTGCAAAAGGCCACATTATTTTTATTATTGAAGTTTTTGATGTTTTTATGTGTACTTTTTAAGTTTGTATACACTGTAACATATGTCAGGGCGCCCCCTTCTTGTCTCTCATTCCAGATGAAGTTGGAATCTTCTTGAAGTTTTATGAAACCTGCATAAAACTGTGGTTGGTAAACTTTAATGTGTATTAGAATTGCTTGGGACTTGGTAAGAAGATAATTTTCTTGAAAACCTACTCCTCTTGTTTTTCTTTTAAGTCTGGGCTCAGCCCAGGAATCTGAATTTTAATAAGCATCTGAGGGATTGTAATCCCTAGACCCTAGTTAAAGATACACTGCTGGGAGTAATTTGCATGCAATTGACAACTTTTTCCTGTCTCTCCCTTTATTTGGGTCTTCTTTTTATCTTTTAGTCAAGTTTTCCCTCCATATGTTACATCTTGCTCATTGTGAGTAGGGTTTTTTTTCTATTATATCTTGTAATTGTTATTGCTAGTACACAGGAAAGCTGTTAATTTCTTAGATGTTTGTTTTTTATCCAGCCACTTTGCTGAGTCCTCTTGTCAAGCCTAATAGTTTTTCAGTTAAATCTTTTGTAAGGACAAGGGGAGAGTGAGATGGTAAACCAGCCCAGCACCTGGGAACACTTGATTTTCGCTTCCTTCTTTACAACGTTAAATTTAGCGTAAACTATTCTATCTAGTTTATGTGTCTCTGCATTGTCTAGAGTTTCTAGAACAATGCTAAATGAACACTCATAGGTGATGGTTTAGTCACAAAGTCACGTCCAACTGGAGTGGGTTGCCATTTCTTTCTCCAGGGGATATTCCTGACCCAGGAATTGAACCCAGATCTCCTGTTGCAGACAGATTCTTTACCAACTGAGCTACAAGAGAAGCCGAACACTCACAGGACTCACCCTTAATTTACTCCTGACTTTAAAGGGAATGTCTCTACTATGGTTTCATGGTTAAGAATGGTTTTGGCCATTGGTTTTCTGTGTGTTAGTTGCTCAGTCGTGTCCAACTCTTTTTGACCCCATGGGGTTTAGCCGCCAGGCTCCTCTGTCCATGGGATTCTCCAGGCAAGAATCTGGAGTGGGTTGCCATTTCCTTCTCCAGGGGATCTTCCTGACCCAGAGATCGAAACTGGGTCGATCCCTGGGTCTCCTGCACTGCAGGCAGACCCTTTACCATCTGAGCCACCAGGTTGCTGTTCTATGGACCTTTACAAAATCATGATAAGGAAATAGCCTTCTGTTCCTACTCTTCTTAAAGCTGCCTTTTAAAAAAAAAAATGAAGAAATGGGTGTAGAATCTGTGGGAAGGAAAAAATTCTTTTTCCTTCTATCCTACTAGGTTCTAGCTGAGGCCTGATAAATTGGACTGACAAAAGACAAATGAACAAGAGAAAACCAACAAGTTTACTAGCATGTGCATCCTGTTTACACATGGGAGTGAGCAGAGATGAATAACTCACTAAGGTGGTTAGGATCTAGGGACCAATGAGCCAGACATCCTGGAGTGTGAAGTCAAGTGGCCTTAGGAAGCATTCATGCTGCTCTGCTTAGTTGCTCATGGCTAACCATCCCCTTCTCCAGGAGATCTTCCCACCACAGGGATTGAACCTGTGTCCTCTGCATTGGCACCCAGATTCTTTACTGTCTGAGCCACCAGGGAAGCGCAAGAAAGCATTAGTATAAACAAAGCTAGTAGAGGTGATGGAATTCCAGCTGAGCTATTTCAAATCCTAAAAGATGATGCTATTAAAGTGCTGTACTCAGTATGTCAGGAAGTTTGGAAAACTCAGCAGTGGCCATGGGACTGGAAAAGGTCAGTTTTCATTCCAATCCCAAAGAAGGGCAATGCCAAAGAACATTAAACTACCATACAGTTATGCTCATTTCACATGCTAGTAAGGTTATGCTCAAAATCCTTCAAGCTAGCAGTATGTGAACTAAGAGCTTCCAGATGTACAAGCTGGATTTCAAAGAGGCAGAGGAACCAGAGATCAAATTGCCAACATTTTTTGGATCATGGACAAAACAAGGGAATTTCAGAAAAACTTCTACTTCATTGACTGTGTGGATTACAACAAACTGTGGAAAACTCTTCAGATAGGGAATACCAGACCACCTTACCAGTCTCCTGAGAAACCTGTATGCAGGTCAAGAAGCAACAGTTAGAAATGGACATGGAACAATGGACTGATTGCAAATTGAAACGGTTGTATATTGTCACCTTGCTTATTTAACTTATATGCAGAGTACATCATGTGAAATGCCAGGCTGGATGAAGCACAAGCTGGAATTAAGATTGCCAGGAGAAATATCAATAACCTCAGATTTGCAGATGACACCACCCTTATGGCAGAAAGCCAAGAACTAATGAGCCTCTTGAATGTGAAAGAGGAGAGTGAAAAAGCTGGCTTAAAACACAACATTCCAAAAACGAAGATCCGTTCCTGTCACTTCATGGCAAGTAGATGGGGAAACAATGGAAATAGTGACAGATTTTATTTTGAGGGGCTCAAAAATCACTGCAAATGGTGACTGCAGCCATGAAATTAAGATACTTGCTTCTTGGAAGAAAGCTGTGACAAACTTAGACACCATATTAAGAAGCAGAGACATCACTTTGCTGACAAAGGTCTGCATGGTCAAAGCTATGATTTTTCCAGTAGTCATGTACAAATGTGAGAGCTGGACCATAAAGAAGGCTAAGCACCAGAGAAATGATACTTTTGAACAGTGATGCTGGAGAAGACTGTTGAGAGTCCCTTGGATGGCAAGGAGATCCAGTTAATCCTGAAGGAAATCAACCCTGAATATTCATTGGAAGGACTGACTGATGCTGAAGCTGAAGCTCCAATACTTTGGCCGCTTGATGTGACAAGCCGACTCATTGGAAAAGACCCTGATGCTGGGAAAGATTGAAGGCAAAAGGAGAAAGGGGCTGGCAGAGAATGAGATTGTTAGATAGCGTCACTCAATGGACATGAATTTGAGCAAACTGCAGAAGATAGTAAAGGACAGGGGATCCTGGCATGCTGCAGTCCATGGGAATCAGATGCAACTTAGCAACTGAACAAAAGCATTTTGTTGTATGTCAATTACACCTCAATTAAAAAAAAAGAAAATTTGGAATATATACCTAACTTCCAAGGGGAGAGAGGAAGGGGAACTTAGGGAAAAGGAAATGACTCTGGCTGAATCAGCCCTTCCTTGGGAGAGCAGATGGTGTGCCAATGCCTGAGTTTTCTACTGTGCATAAAGAAGATTACGGTTGCTTCTGAGAGGATTTAGGACAATCGAGTTCTTTGGGAAATCCCTTAGGCAGATGAAGGATTTCAGGAACTCCAAAACCTTTCTTTCACAATAGTTCTATGTTAAAGGGGCAGATTTGGGGGTGGCATATCCTGATCCTCTCAAATCTCACACAGTGCCTTTTTAGTGTCTATTTAAGTGATAATATTATTTTTTAAAAAAAGTATGTTAATATAATTCCTAAAGCATCCCCACTCTTCTGAAATAATTCATATCTAGTTGTAGTTTATTCTTTTCTTGCATTCTGAATTTTATTCCTTACAAAAGCAATCTCTCCAGCTGTGAGAATTTTCATTGCCTGGCACAACTACAGTTGTCAAGACCAAGGTTTAAAAAGCAGATTGCAGTAAAAAATAAATAAAATAAAAGGGGTGGGGGTTAAAAAAAAAAAGGGAGATTGAAGCAAGGCACCAACTTCAGTTTTGAATATGGAGCCAAATTCAAAGGGAAAGTTCTAAGTGGTAACCTCTTCTAACACAAACCAGATTTGTTGATGCTAAAACCTGTGTTGATAAACCTTTTTCCTGATTCACATTCTTTGTATGTGTTTGTGTGTATGCTCAGTCGTGTCCAACTGTTTGCAATCCCGTGGACTGTAGCCCGCCAGGCTCCTCTGTCCATGGAGTTTCCCAGCAAGAATACTGGAGTGGGTTGCCCTTGCCTTCTCCAAGGGATCTTCCCGATCCAAGGATCAAATCTTTGTCTCCTGCATTGGCCAGTGGATTCTTCACCACTGCGCCATCTAATTGATCAGAAAACATTGCTGTGGTTTCCTGATTCATTGAGAAACTACGTGTGCTTTGGACTTGGAGTCTCCTTTGTTTTTATAAATTAGCTAAATACTTCCTAAACTGTGGTCATTTGAGAAGATTATCGGAATACTTACTGGCATGTTTTGGGATGGTTCCCTAATGGTCAATCTGTGGATTGGGAAGATGGAGCCAAAGAGATCTTTCTGGTCCACTGAGGAGACTCACACACAAGATCTGGGGACAGAAATGATTATTGTCTTTTCTTTTTTCCTTTCTTTCTTTTTTTTTTTTTTTTGGTATAAGGGCATAAACTGTGGATATGTGGAAAAATGAAGAATTAATAATCTTTGGTAAAGAATTATAAAATGTCATCAATTCAAAACTGAGAGTTGATGTCTTTTGTTTTTATTCAGAAATAAAATTGGTCTATAGTTTTTCTTGAAGATGATGTTTTTGGTATCAAAAATACCCAATTTTCAAAAAACTTTGAGTAGCTTCTCATAGTTTTCATGTTCTGATATAATATATTCAGCTTTAAAATTGGCTTTTTCTTAAAATTTTGCAACTGTTAAAGGGATAATATTCAGAAAAAAGGAAAATTTTGACTCACACAGATAGAAAAATGAACATATGTTATAGACTTTATTATAGTCCTGCCTTGTTATAAAGGGGGCTTCCATAGTGTCTCAGATGGTAAAGCATCTACCTGCAATGCAGGAGACATGGGTTTGATCCCTGGGTCAGGAAGATCCCCTGGAGAAGGAAATGGCAACTCACTCCAGTATTCTTGCTTGGAAAATTCCATAGAGCCTGGTGGGCTACAGTCCATGGGGTCGCAAAGAGTCGGACACGACCGAGTGACTTCAGTCACTCACTCATACTCAGTAGTCAGTGAGAGAGCGAGGCAGATGTTATAACCAATTCAAAGTGAACTTTTTCAAATGGACACATTTACAGATCAATACTGAATATTGAAATGAATGTATTGAATATTGAATGAATATTCAATATTGAAATGAATGTATAAATGTACAAATGAAAACACAAAGTGTTTTTTCACAGATAAGAGGGGAATCAGTTGAGCTTCTACCAGACACAACAGATATGCATGTCTGTTGATAAGAATTATTTTGTGTTACTCTTAATTACCTATAATTTACAATTATATTTTTTTTCTTTTTTTTTTGTTTTATTGTTTTTAAATTTACAATTATAAAATAGCTTTCATAGAATCAGATAACCTGGAAGGCCGTCCTCTAGAAGATACAGTTTTCCACTGAGCACAACTTTTTTCCTACAGAAGTGACACATTTGCTAAGTCACTTCAGTCGTGTCCGACTCTGTGCGACCCCATAGACGGCAGCCCACCAGGCTACCCCGTCCCTGGGGTTCTCAGGCAAGAACACTGCAGTGGGTTGCCATTTCCTTCTCCAATGCATGAAAGCGAAAGGTGAAAGTGAAGTCGCTCAGTCAGGTCCGACCCAGCGACCCCATGGACTGAAGCCTACCAGGCTCCTCCATCCATGGGATTTTCCAGGCAAGAGTACTGGAGTGGGGTGCCATTGCCTTCTCCGAAAGAAATACATTTATTCAACAAAAGTTTAAATTTCTATCCAGTGTTAATTTCTTTCTAAATTTGATCTATTTGGATTGCCTACATTTAGATTCAATTTTAGAAATTCATGTATTTCCAGAATATAGTCCATTTCATTGAGATTTTCAAATGTATTAGTGTTCAATTGCTTACAGTATTTTCTTCTCTGTCTTCTAGAATTTTCTTTTAAATTGTTTTTGAAGTCCTATGAATCAAGTATCAAAAATTATGAAGTTATATAGTGGCGTATATCTTTCCTATACATTCATGCATGCGTGCTAAGTGGCTTCAGTCATGTCCTACTCTGTGCGACTCTATGGACTGTAACCTGCCAGGGTCCTCGGTCCATTAAATTCTCCAGACAAGAATACTGGAGTGGGTTGCCATTTCCTTCTGCTGGGGATCCTTCTGACCCAGGGATCGAAACGGAATCTCCTACATCTCCTGCATTGGCAGGCAGGTTCTTTACCACTAGTGCCACCTGGAAAGCCCTCTCATCTATGTCCTCTATCTGCCTAATTCCCACTCCTCCAACAAGTAACTACTATTTGTTTTATATATGGTGTGTGTATATAAAACTATACACACATATATATACACAGTGTACAGTGGGAAAAAAGACGCACAACATGAGCGCTATGAGTTCAGTTTTATTGGGGGTAAACCGACAGCCTCTTTAGTAGGTCCAAGGACCTGCTCTGGAGAGGTGGGGGTGGCGTGAGGTCAGTATATATATGACTTTGGCAAAGGGGGTACGTGCAGTCAAGCACACATTTTGGCAGAGGCTTCCTGCTAGTCACAAGGAGCAGATGTCACCATTAATGATTTTAGTGCTTTTCTACATGTGAGAAGGTGAAAGAATTTGCGTTCATAAAATTTTCTCCTGAAAATATCAAACTCTCCGAAGGCCTGTTCTGCCAGTTTTCCCCAGAACCCAGAATGACCTGATCTCTGCCCCAAATTCCTTTCAGGATGTGTTGGAGGACAGAGCCTGAACTCCTTAATAGAGCTACAGGTTCTAGAGCCTGGTGGGAAGTGATACTCTTTAGTTGGTAACACCAGTCAATGTAAATACATATTGTAGACATTTTCTAGCAGTAGTTTTGCATATTTTTATTCTTAAGATATTTGATTTATTTAATTTTCTGCAGGGGAGGTAGTGGTGGTTTAAGAACCAGCTCTTGGATTTTTCTTTGTGCTAATTTGCTCTTTTTTATAATGCATTGATTGTTGCTCTTAGCTTTATTATAATTCTCCCTCTTAGTTTCCTTATATTTGTCTCTTTTCCCCTAAATTCATGAAGAGACTGCTTCTTTTATTCTTTCTACGGTTTGTTATTATAATGGAAATATTTAAGATCACCCATTTATTCCTGAGTATAACCTGACCTGCGTCTTCCTACATACAATATTTGACAAATTCATAAAGATTATGCCAGTATGCATTATCACCAGCACTAATTCTTATCATTTTTATTAAAATTTTTCTGACTTAAGAAGCAAGCATGTTATCTCATTGTCTTAATTATACTCCTCTTTTATTTTCTCCACTGGTTCTTATTCTCGGTTTATATAATCCATTGTGCTGATCTTGCCATAGTTTCCATCCCAAAAGATCTTTGATTCTGGCTTTTCTTGGAACTATTGCTCCATCTGCCTACTTAGAGCCAAACCTCTTGAAACAGTACTCCCCACCCCACTCTTTTCTCAACCCAATTGTACTCTAGCTTCTGAGCCATACTCTGAATACCATTCATGCCAGTGTCATCAATGATTTCTGAACTGTCAGATCCAATGAGCTCATCTTGTTTCTGGTCTTGGCTGAGCTCTCAAAACATTTGATGTTGTTGACCATCTTTTCTAACAATATATTCTTTCTTCCTTTTGCTCAACCTCCGTGACTGTTTTCTCAGCCTCTCTTTCTCCGTGTGTGCGTGCTCAGTTGCTTCAGTCGTGTCTGACTCTTTTCAACTGTGGACTGTAGCCGCCAAGCTCCTCTGTCCATGGCATTCTCCAGGCAAGAATACTGGGGTGGGTTTCCATGCCATCCTCCAGGGGATTTTCCCCACCCATGGATCGAACTCATGTTTCATGCGTCTCCTGCATTGAAGGCAGATTCTTTACCCACTGAGCAACCTTCCCTTCCTCCCTTGCCTCTAAACATGAGTGTTCTACAACCTTTTTTCCATAAAATAAAATTCATATTTTATGGCAAGACAAGAAAAATTTAAACATGAAACATTTTGTCTGCCTTTTGGCTTCCTCTCTTTCCCCTACCGTACCTTGTATATCTGCATTATACAAGGACCATACCTCCCCCATTGGCAGAAATACTCGTTCAACCATAAACAGCAACCTTTTCCCAGCATCAACAAGACAATTCCTTAAAACATAACATTCCTTCTTGAACTTGTAAGAGACCACAGTGATGCTTAGATCTGGATTGTGCAAACTGTCAATATGTCATCTAATGTTCAGCCTTCTGTCTCAGAAAACTTCCATAACTGTGTTTTGACTTGTAAGGGGTGGAACAGTTCTGGGAACTTTCTGAGATGCTGTTCCCGGATTTTAATCCTAAATTAAAATATCCATTTCTTTTCGATAGACCAGTTAATTTTCTGTCGCCTCTTCTCATCCTACGTTGTCTGAATTACTGCAATGGCTGCCTTGACTTGAACTTTGAATCTTGACTTGAACTTCTGTGGAACTGACTCCCAAATCTCTTGTCTTTAACTTCACCCTCTGTTCTGAGCTGTGTATTTTTCTGAATGTCCCAAAGGCCTCTTAGATGCAGTTTTTCCATATTATCATACTTATTCGTTTCCTTGGGCATTTTGATTTTCCTTCAGCTACTCTTGTCTGATTCACTTTGCTGTACACCAGAAACTAACACAACATTGTAAAGCAATTATACTCCAATAAAACAACAACAACAAAAAACCTTTTCCTGGCTTCTGCAACACACTTTCCCTTGTCCTCCTGTCTGGCTGATGACTCACACTCACTGGCCTCTGCATATCCCCTTTGTCCTCTCCTCCTGATGCGCTGGGGTCCTCGGTCTTTGGCCCTGCTGAGCTCTCCCTCTGCTCTGCCCTCTTCCCGCTCCCTCCCCGCTCGCTAGTCCCCTGCCCTCATCCACACTCTCCTTAAGTGATGTCTCCCCTGCACTTTCATGGCTCCCCCATCACCAGGAGGCTTAACTCCCAAATCCATATGTCCAGACTGCCTGCTTTCTTGAATGCCAGGCCTGTATCATCTCCTGCCTTTTTAAAACTCTGCTTTCATCCTTCAGAGACTCCATAAAACTTGACTTGTCTAAGATAATGGGCCGAGAGGGCAAAGAAAATAGAAATAGTAAGAGAAATGGGAGAACAAAAGAAGAAGGGTCTTGGGAAGGAAAAAATTGTCAATGAATTTTTATGCCTCTCCCGCTTTGCCCCTGCTGTGTTGGGGATGCTCACCACCCCACCCACTTTTCCATACTAGAGCGTGTTTTCAGCATCTAGTCTCCCGACCAGCATCACCTGGGAGCTTGTTAGAAATACATATTCTCAGGCCCCACACCAGGCCTACTGAATCAGACACTCAGAGGTCAGGTCAAAAATCTATGTTTTGTGTTTGGATAAGATCTCCAGGGACTTCCCTGGTTTTCCAGTGGCTAAGACTCTGTGTTCCCAATGCAGGGGGCCTGGGTTCAATTCCTGGTCAGGGAACTAGATCTCACATGCCTCAACTAAAGATCCTGCATGCTGCAAGTAAGACCCAGTGCAGCCAATAAATAAGTAAATAAGTAAATATACTTTTTAAAAAATAAGCTCTCCAGGAGATTCTGAGGCCTGCTAGGGTTTGAAAATCCCCAACCTATTGAATTCCCTATTCATCCTTCATGGCCCAGCATCAGTGTTATCTCATCTGCAGAGCCCTCCCCAATCCTCTTAGACAAAATTAATTACTTCCTCCTCTGTTTTCCCATAGTACTTTATCCATGCCAATTATATGGCACTTATTCTATTTTAGTTAGCTTTTTAAGAATCCTTCCTCTCCAACAGATTATAGGGTCCAGGGTTACTATTGATCTTCATATTTCAAGCACTAGGCATGGTGCCTGGTATGAAGTAGACATGTTACTTGATTACAAATTACTTTTATTCATTCTGCCCTCCATGACATCCTGTCACTCCCTTCTTACCCATTCTTTTTCTTCCCTCTTTGCCTTGAACCTGGCTTCTGGATATGAATAAATCATTACAGTGAGATCTTACTGTTTAAAAGCAATGTTCTCATTGGATTCAAGGGTTTAACCCATTCATATCTATCAGGTGGAGTTCAAAGAGAGCAGAACCACAAATAGAGATATATAGATGTGCGTGTGTGTGAGTGTGTATGTGTGTTTGGATAATTGTTACAGGGATATGAGCTCATATGAGTATAAGCTAATTAAACTAACTGTGCAAAGCTACTGTCTTCACTTGCATGCTGGAACTTGAGTCCAGTGGGCCAACATTTGGAAAGGGAGAGAGAGCTGTAAAGGGAGTGTGTGAGGAAAGTGAAGGAAAACCAGACCCCACAAGTGCACAGTGGAACTCATGAGCATGAACTTGAACCCAAGGACAGACTGGACAGGACAGTTCCGCCTCAGACCTTGATGATATGGATGTCCCACATGTGTAGCAAGTGCCGCCGCCATGGAGCTGAACACACTCCTAACCCGGCAGTCGGAGACGCTAAAGGAGAATCCGGGAAAGGGGGGCAGCTTTGGCCAGTGGATGCCCCTCACTGAAGAGAAGGCCAGCAGATAAACAACCTCAGGTGGGAGCTGTAAGAGCACCTGCCTCAGGGACTGCCCTGGTGGTCCAGTGGTTAAGATTTCCCACCCGTAGTACAAGGGACATGGGTTCACCTGCTAGCATGGAACTAAGATCCTGTATGCCACACAGCGGGGCCAAAAAAAAAAAAAAAAAAAAAAACCACCTGCCCTGACCTTCTGAGAGTGAAAATAAAATGCCTCTGTACTTCTAAAAGTACTCCAAAATAAACTTTTTTAAATGGCTGCTGCTTCACTTTTGCCTCCAAATCTCATGTGAAAATATGCCTTGTGCCCCATTCTCACCAAGAACAGACCAAGAAGGAAATTCGGGAAAACTTAGTTTAGGCTAGCAAGCTGACACCTTATAGAGTCACCACAATATCCATGAGTCTGATTCTGAAATTGTTGTTATTGTTGTTCAGTTGCTAAATCGTGTCTGACTCTTTGCTGACCCTATGGACTGCAGCATGCCAGGCTTCCCTATATTTCACCATCTCCCGGAGCTTGCTCAAACTCATGTCCATAGAGTCGGTGATGCCATCCAACCATCTAATCCTCTGTCACCTCCTTCTCCTCCTGCCCTCTATTTTTCCCAGCATCAGAGTCTTTTCCAGTAAGTCAGCTCTTCGCATCAGGTGGCTGAAGTACTGGAGCTTCAGCTTCAGCATCAGTCCTCCCAATGAATATTCAGGACCGATTTTCTTTAGGATTCACTGGTTTGATATCCTTACTGTCCAAGGGACTCTCAGGAGTCTTCTCCAACACCACAGTTTGAAAGCATCAATTCTTCAGTGCTCAGCCTTCTTTATGGTCCGACTCTCACGTCCATACATGATACTGAAAAAACCATAGCTTTGATTATACAGACCTTTGTTGGCAAGGTGATGTCTCTGCTTTTTAATATGCTGTCTAGGTTGGTCATAGCTTTTCTTCTAAAGAGCAAGCATCTTTTAATTTCATGGCTGCAGTCAGTGTCCACAGTGATTTTGGAGCCCAGGAAAAATAAAGTCTGTCACTGTTTCCATTATTTTCCTGTCTATTTGCCTTGAAGTGATGGGACCAGATTCCATGATCTTAGTTTTCTGAATGTTGAGTTTTAAGCTAGCATTTTCACTCTCCTCTTTCACATTCATCAAGAGGCTCTTTAGTTTCTCTTTGCTTTCTGCCATAAATGTGGTGTCATCTGCAAATCTGAGGTTATTGATATTCCTCCCAGCACTCTTGATTCCAGCTTGTGATTCATCCTGCCCAGCCTTTCACCTGATATACTCTGCATGATTCTGAAATACCTGAGATTTACTCTCTGAACTGAAAACTCTGCAATATAGGCAATATTTTGCAAGAAAAACCACACTGTGAGCTAGGTTGTAAAGGAAAACCCTACTTAGATTGGCTGGCAGTGGAACTGGTCCCAGAAAGATGGATAAGAATTACATAGGGGAAGATGAGGACATCCCAGGGGAGACAAATCATGATTCTCAACACAACATCCTCAGTCACCAGTGAAAGGCATAATTATGCTGAGGACATTATCTTTACTGAGGAAGGACAGATTTTAGAAAGATTATCAGTAAAAGTTAAAACAAAGCCATCTAAATTTAATTCATTAGAATATCCTTTATGCTTTATAGTTTAGTGAGGTTTTTTAATACTACTGCTGCTGCTGCTAAGTCACTTCAGTCATGTCTGACTCTGTGCAACCCCATAGACGGCAGCCCACCAGGCTCTGCCGTCCCTGGGATTCTCCAGGCAAGAACACTGGAGTGGGTTGCCATTTCCTTCTCCAATGCAGGAAAGTGAAAAGTCAAAATGAAGTCGCTCAGTTGTGTCTGACTCTTTGCGACCCCATGGACTGCACGTACCAGGCTCCTATGTCCATGAGATTTTCCAGGCAAGAGTACTGGAGTGGGGTGCCATTGCTTTCTCCAAATACTAATGAGTGTAATAAAGGATAATAGTGTTTAGTAGAATATAGTGGGTGAGAGCTTGGACTCCCCACTTAATAGCCCTGTGACTTGAAGCAAGATATTATACTTTTGTAAGCCTTTGTATTCTCATTTGTAAATTGGCACTAATAATGGTCTCTACCTCACAGAGCTGTTGTGAGGACTTAATAAGAGAATGCATGTCAAGTACTTGGTTGGCAGATTATTAGGCACGCAGTATGTTAACTGCTGCCAATATCTTATTGTCATTGTTGGTGCTGTTATTACCGATACTGTTATTGTTTCTTTAAGAAATATTTTCCAGGCAGGCTGGTTCCAAAGATTCAGTGATACCTTTGATCTCAGCAGACAAGATCGTTATTGTCAGAAGAAGTTTGCTCTTGTTATTTTTATCTTTCCTTTGGATTCAAATGTTGTTGCCTTTGTCTCTTCAGCTAAACCCCCAAATTCATCCCTCTGCTTTCCTGTAAATCTTCTCTTTCCTTTGCCTAAGTCATGGGCTTTGCAAGTTTTCTCTACAACCTGCTCTACAAAGCCTTGGGCAAGGATGGTTTGAGAGCCCAAAGCACAGCAGTTAATATGGCTGGAGCCCCAGCCTCCCGGCCTGTTCACGACTTAGGTGTCCATGTGCATACCCTCCATAGTTGGTCACTTGACCCACCCTCAGGTGCTCGCGGAAAGGAATGAGATGAAGTTAAAGCTATTGAAGGGCAATGCTCTGTGCCAACCTGAATGGGAAGGAAATCCAAGGAAGAGGGTATATATGTATATGTGTGGCTGATTCACTTTGCTGTATAGCAGAAACTAACATAACATTGTAAAGCAACTATACGCCAATTAAGAAATAAAAAAACTAAAAATTAAACAAAAGTAAAGCAATCGTAGGTCTTCCCTGAGGCAGAGTGTAGAGATTTGTTCTGTGGAGCCGTGGAGAATAGACTGATGTCCGCCCACATCCATGGGTTTCAATTTACAACCATAATTAGAAGCTGTTAAGCCTTTTTCTGCCTGAGAGAAAGACCTGCATGTTTCTTTATCTTTGTTAAACAATAAAAAACAACAAACAGAATGTTATCCGTTAATTAAAGAGCTATCCTAACCTCTTTCTTTACTTGATTATCATTGAATTTTCATAAATCTTTATCTCCTGCAAATCTTCAGTCTCATCTGCTCCCTCCACCATCCCCCCCACACCATCTTTAATTAGATTTCCTGGTTTGTGACCATTTTAACTGGAGAAAAATCACTGCAGTGGAATTTGAAATAATACAGTCCCTTCTGGCTTTATTACTTAGTTTCAGTATCAATTCAGTTCAATTCAATTCAGTCGTTCAGTTGTGTTCAACTCTCTGAGACCCCATGGACTGCAATTCACCAGGCTTCCCTGTCCATCACCAACTTCCAGAGCTTGCTCAAACTCATGTCCATCGAGTCAGTGATGCCATCCAACCATCTCATCCTCTGTCGTCCTCTTCTCCTCCTGCCTTCAATCTTTCCCAGCATCAGAAGCTTTTCCAGTGAGTGGGTTCTTCACATCAGGTGGCCAAAGAATTGGAGTTTTCAGCTTTAGCATCAGCCCTTCCAATGAATATTCAGGACTGATCTCCTTTAGGATGGACTGGTTGGATCTCCTTGCAGTCCAAGGGACTCTCAAGAGTCTTCTCCAATACCACAGTTCAAGAGCATCAGTTCTTCAGCGTTCAGCTTTCTTTATAGTCCAACTCTCACATCCATACATGACTACTGGAAAAACCATAGCCTTGACTAGAAGGACCTTTGTTGGCAAAGTAATGTCTCTGCTTTTTAATATGCTGTCTAGGTTGGTCACAGCCTTTCTTCCAAGGAGCATGCTTCTTTTAATTTCATGGCTGCAGTCACTATCTGCAGTGATTTTGGAGCCCAAGAAAATAAAGTCTGTCACTGTTTCCACTGTTTCCCCATCTATTTGCCATGAATGATGGGACTGGATGCCATGATCTTAGTTTTCTGAATGTTGAGCTTTAAGCTAACTCAGTATTGATTGGATCCCCAGAATGTACTTTCACTTATATACTTTTCCTTTAAAACGAAAGCTATGGATCCTCTCAAAGAAATCATTTTTTTCTTTTTTAAAAAAATCATGTTTTTTCTAAGCCCAAATTGATTTGATTCCAATTACAAAAATTCCCTCAGTAGAATAAAGTGTTCCTAGTCATTGAAAGGTGTATTTTGCAGACCCTATCTCAGCTGTTTCCAAGAATGAAGTGCCTCAAGCACTCTTTCTGCTTTCACCTTCCACCTTCATAATATTTCTTGGATTTCCCTGGTGGTCCAGTGGTTAAGAATTTGCCTGCCAATGCAGGGGTCATAGGTTCGATCCCTGGTCTGGGAAGATCTCACATGCCGTGGGGCTACTCAGCCTACTCTCTGGAGCCCATGTTCCACAACAAGAAGCCCTCATTGTGGAGAAAACCTGCGCACAACAATGAAGACCCAACACAGCCAAACATTTTATTAAAAAGCATCTTGAATTCATGCATTTCACAATGTCCCAACTGCTACTGCTTTGGTTCAAGATATCTGTGTCTCCAGAACAAGCTCTAGGAGTTGGTGATGGACAGGGAAGACTGCCGTGCTGCAGTCTGTGGGGTTGCAAAGAGTTGGACACGACTGAATGACTGAACTGAACTGATCCGTGTCTCTCTTGGAGAGATAAGTGCAAGAGCTTTCGGCTTCTCCAGTACCACAGCCATACCGAAATCCTCTTTGGTGGTAAAACAAGTTCATTTTCTAATCGTGTTCCCATGGCTTTGTTCCTCCGCCCAGGATACCCTTTCAGCTTTGTCTGCCGGGTGATCAGTATTGATTGGATCCCCAGAATGTACTTTCACTTATATACTTTTCCTTTAAAACGAAAGCTATGGATCCTCTCAAAGAAATCATTTTTTTCTTTTTTAAAAAAATCATGTTTTTTCTAAGCCCAAATTGATTTGATTCCAATTACAAAAATTCCCTCAGTAGAATAAAGTGTTCCTAGTCATTGAAAGGTGTATTTTGCAGACCCTATCTCAGCTGTTTCCAAGAATGAAGTGCCTCAAGCACTCTTTCTGCTTTCACCTTCCACCTTCATAATATTTCTTGGATTTCCCTGGTGGTCCAGTGGTTAAGAATTTGCCTGCCAATGCAGGGGTCATAGGTTCGATCCCTGGTCTGGGAAGATCTCACATGCCGTGGGGCTACTCAGCCTACTCTCTGGAGCCCATGTTCCACAACAAGAAGCCCTCATTGTGGAGAAAACCTGCGCACAACAATGAAGACCCAACACAGCCAAACATTTTATTAAAAAGCATCTTGAATTCATGCATTTCACAATGTCCCAACTGCTACTGCTTTGGTTCAAGATATCTGTGTCTCCAGAACAAGCTCTAGGAGTTGGTGATGGACAGGGAAGACTGCCGTGCTGCAGTCTGTGGGGTTGCAAAGAGTTGGACACGACTGAATGACTGAACTGAACTGATCCGTGTCTCTCTTGGAGAGATAAGTGCAAGAGCTTTCGGCTTCTCCAGTACCACAGCCATACCGAAATCCTCTTTGGTGGTAAAACAAGTTCATTTTCTAATCGTGTTCCCATGGCTTTGTTCCTCCGCCCAGGATACCCTTTCAGCTTTGTCTGCCGGGTGAATTCCTTCCAGACCATCTTAAATGTCACCTTCTCTATTCATCTCTCCCTAGCTTCCTCAGGGGGATTAGGCATAATTGACTTTGAGCTTGTAGAGCTTGTTTGTATTATGAAAGCTATGACATTTGCATGTGTAATTATCTGATGCTGTCCCACTCCTCCTCTAGACACCTTGATAACAGAATCCTTGCCTTCTTCATAATATAACCAGGGAAGGCACTTGGTAAATACTTGTTGAGCAAATGAAAGCAAAATCTCCTTTAAAAAATCTCCTTTCTTTAGGTTAGTATATAAATAAGAAAGAATAAAAGAGACAATTGCTTGTATATTTTTCTGAAGAAACTAGAGAAAGCTGCAAAGCTGCAAGTAACTTGTTTGTAATTTAAAAGAAATGGGTTATTCTTTCACAGTCAGAAGATAAAAAGCAGGGCTCCCAAGATATACTTCACTCTTTTTAGAAATGGATGATATCTGCCTAAATATACAATGAATGTCTTTATAGAAAGAAAAAAACAGATTTTGTTTTTGTTCAAAAAAGATCAAAGAATAAAATAGTACATCTGAGATAATCTTAGTTTCTGTGACCCGGTTTTGAATTATGGTCATGTTTTTAGGTGTTGTGTTTTAATAAAGTAGGTTATTTTGACCCTACCCACTCTTTCCTCTCTTTAAAAAAATTTTTTTTTATTTGTTTGGCTCTACCGGTCTTAGCTGTAGTATGCAGGATCTTCGATTTTCATTATGGCGTGCAGGGTCTTTAGTTGCTGCATCTGGGATCTAGTTTCCTGACCAGGGATTGAACCCAGGCCCCTGCATTGGGAGCTTGGAGTCTTAGCTTCTGGATGTGAGAAACACGCTCACCAGCCCAAACTCAAAGAATGGACTTGGAGACATGAGGTGCAGCAAGAAATGAGGCTTTAATGACGGTGTTGCAAAGTCAGGTGTCTGATGGGCAGGCACACCCAGAGTGGTTCCACAGAGTGTCTTATCCCTAGCACACAGGCCCCTCCCCCAGTTCCTCAATGGCTGAGTTCTATGGGGTGAACAGTCTTGCCAGACGTTGCATAAGTTTGTTCTCTCCCTCTTTATGGGTTGCCCCCTGCCTGACATCCTGTCTCCCCTTTCCTGCGCACCTATTCTCCTCTTCTCCTTCTTATGTTTTGAATTCACCGATAGAATGAACCCGCAGAAATCCTAGGCATCCCTCCCTCCCTTTGTTTGCTGGACTTTCCAGTTTTGTAGCCGTATGGCTATCGGCTATTACATGAGCAAGCTGTCACTCAAAGCTAGCTATTCTTGAAAATGAACCACTTTAAGTTTTTTATTTCTTACGTGGACCACCAGGGAAGTCCTTCCTGCCACTCTGTCATCATCATATAGAATGCTCAGGACCCTACAGTTGGCTTTCTGATGCCTCTCAGGACAGTACATGTTTTGATTTCATGCACTAAGATGTCAGATTTTCTTTGCACCCCAAATAAACCTAGAGGCACCTCTTTATCTCTGTAAATCCATCATTTAATGCAACAGGAAGTAAAAGTTTATGTGCTATGACCCCCACTAACTTTCAGAATATATTATGGGGTGTTTTGTTGGTGCTTACTTCCATTATATCAGAACCATTTATAGAATATTCGATGGTTTGATTTCTCCACATTGTTTCATTTGGTCAGTTATGGACTTTGGTAACAAGGACAGGGTATGCCTCACAATTCTTTTTAATCTTTATTGAATTTATTACAGTATTCAGTTCAGTTCAGTTCAGTTGCTCAGTTCTGTCCGACTCTGTGACCCCATGAACTGCAGCATGTTAGGCCTCCCTGTCCATCACCAACTCCCGGAGCCTACCCAAACTCATGTCCATTGAGTTATTGATGCCATCCAACTATCTCATCCTCTGTCATCCCCTTCTCCTCCTGCCCTCAATCTTCCCCAGCATCAACATCAGTCCTTCCAATGAATATTCAGGACTGATCTCCTTTAGGATGGACTGGTTGGACTCCTTGCAGTCCAAGGGACTCTCAAGAGTCTTCTCCAACACCACAGTTTGAAAGCATCAATTCTTCGGCACTCGGCTTTCTTTATAGTCCAACTCTCACATCTAAACATGACTACTGGAAAAGTTACAATATTACTTCTGTTTTATGTTTGGAGTTTTTGTCCCCAAGGCACATGGGATCTTAGTTCCCCAACCAGGGACCCAGTCTGCACCCCCTGCATTGGAAGGCGAAGTCTTAACCACTGACAGCTAGGGAAATCCATAGCTCACCATTCTTAACCAGCCAACTCCCAAGGCAGAGAAGTGTGATTAGAAATGGGAATAGCAGCCCTTCCTATGGCCTTCTAGCTTTTTCCCCATGTAAGTGTGAAAACAAATAACTACACTCTAAGGAATAACCTGATCACTGCTACACACAAGTTGAAAACAAAGATTTATACCTATACTATAGTAAAAGTGTTTCATGCTGACGATAGTGATCAAGACCATGGTGGTGAGGGAGGCATTTGAGCTGGGTCTTGATGGGGCACAGAACTGCAAATGCTGGAAGGAAAAGAAAAGTTATCAAGCATATGTTTCTGGAGAATACTGTGGACAAATAGCATATGTCATCCTCCTAAACCACTGTCGGAAAGATCCCTTAGAGAAGAGGATGGCTACCCAATCCAGTATTCTTGCCTGGAGAATCCCATGGACAGAGGAGCCTGGTGGGCTACAGTCCATGGGGTCTCAAAGACTGACATGACTGAGCGACTAATGCTTTCACTTACCGTATTATTGCTAATAGAGGACTCGCCAGTGCCTCCCCATTACCCAAGAATGTAGTCCCTTCCCAAGTGTGCCTTCCAGCCCACACAGCCTGGCTGCAGACCCTCCCGGACCGCACTTCCCATCTCTCTGTTCCTCAGCCCCACTGCCTCACATGTTCTTCTCCACAAATATTTTCTGTCCTTTTTAGACAGTTTATCTTGTTTGATAATCTTCCTTTTCCTTCCAGCATTTGCAGTTCTGTGCCCCATCAAGACCCAGCTCAAATGCCTCCCTCTCCACCATGGTCTTGATCACTATCATCAGCATGAAGTGCTTTTACTGTAGTATGGGTATAGATATTTGTTTTCAACTTGTGTGCAGCAGTGATCAGGTTATTCCGTAACGTGTAGTTATTTGTTTTCACACTTATATTTCTTGGGCCAAGGCTTCTGCTTTTGTTAGCCTTTAAAAATTTTTGTATTTCCCATTTCCTAGCAGAGTGCCTTTCATTCACTCTTACCAAGTGTTCGCCCTACCATGGGCCAGCCCTTGTTCTTGACACTGGGGATGAAGCCAGAAATCAAATATAAAAATTCTTACCCTCATGTTTGGGGTTAGTAGATACAAACTATGACATATGGAATGAATGGGTAAAAGGTCTTATTGTACAACACAGGAAACTATATTCAATGTCCTGGGATAAACCATAATGGAAAAGAATATTTTAAAAAGAATATATATATATGTCATATATGTGTAGAGCATATATGTGCACAGAACATACATATATCTGAGTCACTTTGCTATACTGCAGAAATTAACACAACATTGTAAATCAACTATACTACTATTTTAAAAAAACACCCAGACAAAAAAGAAAAAAACCCTACCCTCATGGAGCTTATATTTAGCCAA
This sequence comes from Aepyceros melampus, assembly GCA_006408695.1. Classification (NCBI taxonomy): domain Eukaryota; kingdom Metazoa; phylum Chordata; class Mammalia; order Artiodactyla; family Bovidae; genus Aepyceros; species Aepyceros melampus. The sequence goes on along the minus strand of SJXQ01003912.1, from coordinate 570,871 downwards.
AGAAGAAAGTCTGTTAATAAAATAGATAGATTATCACTCTGGGTTCTGTTGAGAAAAATAGAGCAAGGTGATTCAGGGAATTCTGGAGGTGAGGCATGAGGGTAACTTAAAATGGGGTTTCAGGGAGGTGGTAAAAAATCCGCCAGCAATACAGGAGACCAAGGTTCAATCCCTGGGTCAGGAAGATCCCCTGGAGGACAAAATGGCAGCCCACTCCAGTATTCTTCCCTGGAGAATCCCATGGACAGAGGAGCCTGGCGGGCTACAATCCAGGCTACTCTCACAAAGAATCAGACACGACTGAGTGACTAACACTTGCACTTTTTCACTTTCACTTTCTCCCCAAGGAGGTCCCATTTGGGTGAAGATTTATGGGGGTAAGAGGGCGATCATGTCCATTCTGGGGGGTAGCACAGGAAATGCTGAAGGTATCTAAGGTTCACCTTGAGGCTGGCGTGTCTGGAGCCAGGAGAAAGACATGGACAAAGTCAGAGCAGAGTGATCATTCAGAGGTAGGGGCTGGTGTTTACCCTGAGCAGGAGTTGAGCTAAACAGTGATCTGATCTATGTTTTAAAATGACCAGACCACTGTGGAAAGAACTGGCTAGGTTTCGGATCAGGATTCCTGGCCCACTGAGTGTAGTTCAGTTCAGTTCAGTCGCTCAGTCGTGTCCGACTCTTTGTGACCCCATGAATCACAGCACGCCAGGCCTCCCTGTCCATCACCAGCTCCCAGAGTTCACTCAGACTCATGTCCATCGAGTCAGTGATGCCATCCAGCCATCTCATCCTCTGTCATCCCCTTCTCCTCCTGCCCCCAATCCCTCCCAGCATCAGAGTCTTTTCTAATGAATCAACTCTTCGCATCAGGTGGCCAAAGTACTGGAGTTTCAGTTTTAGCATCATTCCTTCCAAAGAACCCGCAGGACTGATCTCCTTTAGGATGGACTGGTTGGATCTCCTTGCAGTCCAAGGGACTCTCAAGAGTCTTCTCCAACACCACAGTTCAAAAGCATCAATTCTTCGGTGCTCAGCTTTCTTCACAGAGTGTAGGGTGGGTGAGAAATTGAGCCGCTGAAGGAGACCCTGAGGATTTTGCCTGAGAATCAGAAAGGATGGAGCCACCGTTAATGAGGAGTAGAGACCACAGGTTTGGGTGAACAAGGTCAGGAGGACATCTGTGTCTACTGATGTATAAAGCTGCCCACAATATATTAAGTAAAAAAATTTCACACTAGATGTATGGGGGTGGGGAGCCTGGGAAAACATATGTTTAAGTGCCACCAATTAACTGTTTAGGGCGTGGCATTATTGGGGACTTCACCTTCTATTTTTCATGTGCATATAATCCACAAATCCAATGATATGAGGAGCACAAAATGCATGATGTGGCCCCTCCCTCAGTGCCTGTGAGAAGGCAAACAGCAAAGATGGATGAGGTAGGGCCATCAGACCAAGATCTAAGCTCTCAACTTTGCAGGTTTCCTTCATCATTCACCAGAAAGTGCTCAAACTCTGGAAGGCAACTCACATCAACAAATTCATAAGACGTTTCTAAATCAGAAGAGAAATGTATGCACAATGGGGGGAAAGTGGCATTAATTGTTTGCTTAGGAAAATTCTTTCTTGTAACTCCATTCAGAATACATATTCTAAGCCAAAATGTGACTTGGTAAATATAGATTTAGAACAATGGAAGTGAGGATATTTCTATCAAAAAAGACTACTTTGGCAAATTGCTATTTTTTTCTGTCAAGCTATTTCTCCCCGGAAAACTAATCACTTTTAGAATCAAAGAAACTTTGACATACTGAAAATTCTAATGGTTCAAGTTGCTCAGTTAAAGAATCTGTCCTTAATTCACACTGGGCAAGGAACAATTCAAAATGTTAAGGGACATATAACTGATTTGAAAATGTGAATAATATGCTAGAAATTAGTTATATAAAGAGAGAATAGATTGTCTATTTGCTGATGAGCTCTTTCTAAAAGAAAACTACTTTTTCCACCTGTTTTTTCTAAGGGGGCCAAGTGCGGCAGAACCTTTAAAGGAGAATTTTGCAGATACCATAGCAAAAGGAAAAGTAACACAGGCAAGTGGCACATCCTGAAAGACAGAACAGTACTTATGCAGAAACAGAGCAGTCAAACCACAGTTGGGAAGAGACTTGGTCTACGTATGGTAAAGGGAACTGTCCAAAGTTCAGGCGGGAAAAAAAAAACAGAAGTAAAACCGATGAATCACTGAAGCAGTCATTAGTATGTTTATTGTGCACACGCCACAAAAATATAGTTTGCAAGACACGAGCACACAAACCAAGACTTGGAATGAGGCTCCGAGGTATATTGTTATTAATATAAAGTAGCTTATACAGTGTGGAGGCAGTGATTGTTTATTCTTCACAGTGTTTCATGACAATATTAGAATTTCCTTAAATGAAAGAAAGTGGTTCATGATGATCTCATATCAATTTAGGGAAACAGTTTTAGTTTTACTTATGGTTTCCAGAGGCATAAGCAAGAAGTGAGCCAGATCGAGTTAGCGTCATTCATCTTGCAAAATGAGGTAAATTAATGTTTGCTTTTATAACTAAACGGGTTTTGTCTGCTCAAGGAATTTTCAAGTCTGGTTTCCGTTTGTGTTTGATTTTAACAATTACCCGCTTTGTCTTTCTCTTGGCAAGCTCAGAGTCTGAGCAACTTGTCTAGCAACTTGTATGCCATAGAATGGGAGCAACTTATATAGCACAGAGTATGAGCAAATCGGTAACTTTTGATTACCACTCTTGGTGTAGCCAGGCTGAAGAGTCACTGAATCCAATAGTCATCAGGATTGGGGGTCCTATAATTGCTGTTACCAACAGTTGCATCAACATCACAGACCTGGGAGGTCAGATCACTGTGTTCCTCAAGCTGTCTAATCCTGATGGATATCACTGATGTGTGTGTGGTTGCCGAGAGGTATTTAAAAACCTTAAGAGGATACAACACACTAGAAAGGTTAATATAATGACTATAAGGAGGTCAGTAGCCGAGGATTGAAAAGTTCCCCAAAGCAGAGATTTTCAGAGGCCAATATTTCACCAATGAAACAACTCGACTAGGTTATAATCAGATTCAGGCTTTACCTAAGTCAATCTACCTTTTTTGAGTGATTCACATAGCCCAACGTAATGTATGAGCAATCACATATTCTCTTGACTACGTAGAACAGGATGAATGTGAGGGAGTTTTATTTCAGGAGGGAGTGTTACAGGTGAGTCTTCACCTAAATTGGCTGTCTGTGTAATGTGAACTGTCAAGTAATTTAATAATAAATGTTTCTATGGAAACAGAAAGAAAAGCAAGGGTGATAGTTTCAGCGAGTTATATATTCAGTTTTGAAATTTGGAGAACAGCTAGTTCAGAATATTTCTAGGTTTCAGTTCAAAGCATCTTTAGCAGATGGAATGAGGGTGGCAGTCTCAGTTGGATGGATTTCCTGGTTTGCAGTTTGACTTTATATATGTTAATTGATGGATAATTACAATATTGTGATGGCCTCTGCCATACATCAACATGAATCGGCCCACAGACATACATTTGTCCCCTCCCTCCTGAACCCTCCTCCCACTTCCCTCCCCACCCCATCCCTCCAGGTTGTTACAGAGTACTGACTTTGGGTTCCCTGCATCATACATCAAGCAGTTTACTACCTTTGATGAAGTCGTCAGCTGTTCTGTTGAACTTTCTTGAGTGGCCCACACAGCAATAGGCCTGAAGACTGTCCATGTGAAATTTACTGTGCTGATGTCTCTGAAGTTTAAAGTCAGTAACACAGCCCGCAAGACAACAAACTGGACCAGAATCTGAGAAGGGTATGCTAGAGTTTTCTACTGAGATACAGTTTTTATAGTTACCCATTTTTGCCAAAGATATTTACAGTGAAACTAATTTGTTTGTTAAAACAAAAGGTCTAGTCTTAGTATTCATATCAATGTAGTAACAATAGTAATTCTATGCATATTCTCAAATATAACATTTTAGCCTAAGTTTTATTGATTAAAGTCAACCTTTATTCTTTAACACTGTCTGGTAATAAGGAATCTCAGATTAAATTTTTAAAGTTTCTTTAGGATAAGAAACCAAGCTAAGAACTTGTCTAATTGTGTCCTACTACAAGAAGAAAAGATTCTTATTGGACTTATATAAACACATATATTGTCATGAAAAATAAAAAAATATTTAATAAAGGTTTCTGAATTCTGGAGGGATTGGATAGAGAGAAAAAAATGTTTTAACTTTTGTTTACAGAAGTATGCTTTATCAAACAGGTGTGAGTATAAATAGCTTTTTTAAGAGAAGAGAAAAAGGGTCATTTAAATCTGGAAAATAAAACATTAAAGAACCAACCGTGTTTTAAATGAAGTCATAAAAATTATGATTATCTTCATCAGTTCATTCAGTCTCCTGTAATTAATTTTTGTTTTGCTTCATCTTGGGTTTGAAGCTTTATGATTCTATCAGTTTTCCATTAAACTTCAGAAATTCTTGCTCAGTTCAGTAGTATGATCTTAAAGTTATCAGAAACTTGTATTCTAAAGTTCTTACCAGCATCTTTTCCATGAATCTGTTGCAGATTCATTTTGCTGTAGTCGATTGTAAATGCTTTCAGAGAAGAATGGAGCATAAAAAGGCTTAAAAAAAAAACCATCATTCAGGATCTTGTGAGAAAAGTTCACCTGAATGATACAATTGAGAAACAAATTGTTATTTTTATGACATACAATATTATAAAATAATAACTGGAATTATGACTAAGAGCATTGTACCAGGACATATCAGATTTTTAGGAATTTTGTGTAATTTCTGGAGCAGTTATATAGCCATGTAAATGTAATCTAAGATGTAATCTAAAAAAACATTACTTTTTATTTTACCATGTTTCCCATGCAACTTAACATATCAAATAAGCCTAAATAAATTAACATTTTTCTTTTATAAGGAGAAAGAGAGTATCTCTTGGGATCTTCCATGGGCCCTCTGGAAAATCCCAAAGTTAGTTTAAGGTCAAAAAGACAACTCAGAATTTGATTTGGGGAAGTTTGTCCAAAATGTCAAAAGGTTTAAAACACTTGAACAAATAGGATTACAGGTCATTGTAAACAATACCTTGTTATCTATTCAACCATAGTGACAAAGGATTTCAAAGAATAATCAAGGAAGTTATATAGTTGTAAAAACCTTTAGGTCTTTTAATAGAGAGAACTCAGTTTTCTTAATCAAAAATGTGACGAAGACAATATGAAGCCCCAGAAATTATTTTGATAAAACACAGAGTCCTTGTTTTCTAGGCAGGTTACTTTAAGGATAAGAAAGACCTTGCAGAAGCTGATTAGGAGCAGACCAATGGTCTAATAGTTTTGTCCTTTTAGCAGATGAAAGCATATTAAGTTTTAGTTTTACATGAGGACACTACTTATTAAAGATTACTTTTAAAACCTTTATAATAAGTCCATTCAATTTCAGCCAGCTTTCACTTCACAACATAAAATTCCTTTCTACAAACCTGTGACTTTCTATATTCCTTTAGGTTTTGTCTTATTCTTTTCCTTTCTTACTCTGGAACAAGTACTTTATTTTAGACACTTTTACCTTCTTTTTCCTGAACAAAAACACATTTTATATTCCTCGCATACTCTGCATATAAAAATATATCCCCTTTTCTTCCCATATTTTGTATGGAAAGTTGTTTCCTTCATTCATTGTTTCTTATAGTTTTGTCCTACATATTAATTATAAAATTTAACCTCTAGTAGCTTTTGCCTTCCAGTGAAGGCTAGGAAAGAGGTACTTATCAATTGCCTATCACATGTTAGCAGCCTGTGGTGGACTAGCTTCCCAGGTGGCTCAGTGGCAAAGACCATGCCTGACAGTGCAGGAGACAGTCAGTCAGTCCGACTCTTTGCGACCCCATGAATCACAGCACCCCAAGACTCCCTGTCCATCACCAACTCCCAGAGTTCACTCAGACTCATGTCCATCGAGTCGGTGATGCCATCCAGCCATCTCATCCTCTGTCGTCGCCTTCTCCTCCTGCCCCCAATCCCTCCCAGCATCAGGGTCTTTTCCAATGAGTCAACTCTTCGCATGAGGTGGCCAGAGTACTGGAGTTTCAGCTTTAGCATCATTCCTTCCAAAGAACACCCAGGACCAATCTCCTTTAGAATGGAGGGAACAGTAAGAGACACCAATTCGATCCCTGATTTGGGAATGATTTGGGAAGATCCCTTGAAGGAGGAAATGGCAACCTGCTCCAGTAATCCCACGAACAGAGGACCCTGGCGGGCTACAGTCCTTGGGGTCACGAAGAGTCAGGCATGACTGAGCATCTGAGCACCACCGCCAGTAGTTTAGCAAATTTATAAATGTATAATAATGAAAACTTGTACTTTTTAAAGATTTTTTTTATAGTATAACTTTTACTGTGGTAAAAGGCATTTATTAATAGACCCATTATCTTTTGTCTGTCTGTAAAAATTAAAAAGCCAAAAGTAGATGAACATATTTAATGATCAATGTCTCAGTATATTATCTTATTTGGAAATAATCTAGATATTCAATGAATATCTATTATTTAGTTTAACTTAGTATAAACTTTTAGCTTGTTTATTTAAATTACTTGTTTTTAACAATCATTCTTTGTTGTTAGACATCAAACAACTAAACGTCTTCTTAAGTTATTTTTCTTATTGAAAAATTTTGTAACATAGAGATGCATGAGTTTATGTGACAGAGCAAACCCAGGTAGGAAAAATTGTATGTTATTATTACATTTAATGTCAACAACTCCGAAGACATGTCTGTTTTTATTGAACCAATAAACTTAAACTACATTTTTTCCAAAGTATTTTATTAAAAATTTTTTTGGTTTTATACAATTTTTAAAACTTACTTTCCATTTACAGTTATTAGAAAATGTGGACTGCATTCCCCAAGTTGTACCATACGTTCTTATAGCCTCTCTTACACCTAATTGTTTGCACTTCCCACTTCTTCACCCTGATGTTGCCCCTCCCCCATGCACTGGTAACTGCTAATTTGTTCTATCTCTGAGACTCCTTTTTTTTGTTATATTCACTGTAACAGTTCAATACAACTGTTTTTGATGTATTTTTTAGATTCCACTTATAAGTGATATAATATAGCATTTGTCTTTCTCTGACTTATTTCACTTAACATAATGTCTTCTAAGTCCATCCACGTTGCTACAGTTGGTAATATTTCATTTTTTATAGGTGAGTAGTATTCTGTTGTATATGTACACCACATCTTCTTTACCCGTTCATCTGTTGAGGGACAGACACTCTGCTTGCTTCCATATCTTAGCTATTGTAAATCATGTTGCTATGAACATCGGGGTGCATGTATCTTTGAACTAATGTCTTTGGTTTTTTCTGATATATAGCCCAGGAGTGGAATTGCTGTGTTATATGGTAGCTCTATTTTAGTTTTTTGAGAAATCGCCATACTGTTTTCCACAGTGGATGCAATAATGTACATTCCCTTCAATGAGTCCACCGGGTTCCCTTTTCTCTACATCATCACCGACATTTGTTACTTGTTTTCTTTTTGACGACAGTCATTTTGACAGGTATGAGGTGATATCTCATTATGGTTTTGAATTTCCCTGTTAATTAGTGATGTTGAGCATCCTTTCATGTGTCTGTTGGTCATCTGCATTTCTTCTTTGGAAAAATGTCTACTCAGTTCTATGCCCATTTTGTAATCAGATTGTTGCTTTCTTATATAGAGTTGTATGAATTGTTTATACATGTTGGATATTAATCCCCTTTCAGTCATATCACTTGCAAATATTTTTCCCATTCAGTAGGTTACCTTTTCTTTTGTCAATAGCTCACATTACTATGCAGAAGTTTTTAGGTTTTATTAGGTCTCTCTTTTTTCTTTTATTTCCTTTACTTTAGGAGATGGATCCAAAAAGAAAATATTGCTGTGATTTATGTCCGAAAGTGCTCTGACTATGTTTTCTTCTAGGAGTTAAACTAGCTTCCAATTATCAAAGATTATCCCATATCATGTTAGCCTGAAAAACATTTGGGTTAGATTTTATATTCTGAGAAGTTTAGGAAAATTTAATTTATATAAACATTACTTTTCTTTAACTCAACTAAATATAACTCTTTTTAAAATATCACACAAAAATAATACACACACACACATAAACATAGATAGACGTGAATACAGATCTTTTAGCCTTCATTTAAAATTTTTAGCCATATCTCAGATACAAAACTCAAAAACTGGATCCAAACTGTGTTTCTGGCAGGTGGACTAAGTTAAGATAACCTGCTGCTAAGTCACTTCAGTCATGTCCGACTCTGTGCAACCCCATAGACAGCAGCCCACCAGGCTCCCCCGTCCCTGGGATTCTCCCAGCAAGAACACTGGAGTGGGGTGCCATTGCCTTCTCCAAAGATAACCTGCTTAGATGGACAGAGTCTTCTTTAGCAAAAGGTTTCTGGGGCATCCTGTAAGGATTCTTTTAGAGAAGATACTTTTGGAGTCATCTTGTCTTTTAGAGGCTTCTTTGCTTCTTCATGCCAGTCAAAGAATGCATTCCATTGTCCCTGAGAAGTTTGAAATTTTCTCTTTTCAAGAGTGTCTCTTAAGGTGGACTTATCTAAATTGAAATTTCCCCATAGTGGCCACTATCATTCTAAATCATCTAAAAGTTCACTCATTTTTCTGGAAAGGCATAAGATCCTGATCCATAGTGGGCATACATATAAAAGAGGGATCTATAAGGAAGAAGGAGATTCAGATCAGGTGGAACTTATTTCTACCTTTAGGTTTCCTGAAACAAATAATCTATGGAGAGCCCAGTAATTCTACTGCTGCGTAAACCCCGGGGGGATTCACAGGTTTCTGCCCTCCGAGTCAGACTTCTAAAGAAGCTTACACATACAGAAACAGAAAGCAATAGTTCACAGTCAAGTTGGAGAACTCAGAATGCAGAGAGGAGAGCTCAGATCCGAGAGACCTACCCCTGAGACTCCAGGGTCCGTGAGAAAGGAGCAGACACAGTGGGCTCCCTGGGTCCCGGCACCTGTTGCTCATCGACCTTGGAGTCATTGGGGATCTTCTCTGGATTCTACTTCGGATGCTGTGAACTGCCAGAAGTTTAGGAAAAAAGCAGAAGTAAAACCAGTGAATCACTGAAGTAGTCGTATTAGTTTAAGTTTATTGTGGACATACCAAAAATAAAGAGTTTGCAAGGCAGGAGCCCTCAAACCAAAACATGGATCAAGGTTCAAAGGCATATCGTTATAAAGCAACTCACACAGTGTGATGTGTGTGCTCGGTAGTGTCTGACTCTTTGGGACCCCATGGATTGTAGCCTGCCAGGCTCCCCTGTCCATGGGATTTCCCGGGCAAAAATACTGGAGTGGGTTGCATTTCCTCCTCCAGGAATCTTCCCGACCCAGGGATCGAACCTGAGTCCTCTGCATCTTCTGCACTGGCAGTTGGATTCTTTACCACCACCATGCCACCTGGGAAGCCCAACTTATATAGTATTGGCTGTTTATTCTTCACAGTGGTTGTTTACAGTATTAGAATTTTCTTAAATGAAAGGGAACTGATTAGTGATGACCTCATTATCAGTTTCAGAGAATGATTGAAGTTTCACTTTTGACTTTCCCAGAGGCAGAAGCGACTCAGGTCACGTTAGCTTTGCTTGTCTTGCAAAACACACCAAATTAAGTTCTGCTTGTATAACTAAACTGATTTTGCTCAGGGCATTTTCAAGTCTGGTCCCATTGTGTTTGATTTTAACAAAACCAAAAGGAGGCGCTTGGGAGGGATGGTATGAGTGTCATAGGGGGTGATTCCCCTCCTCCACTGTGCCCCTCCTTCTCATTCTCAGGAAATGGATAGCATGCAGGATACGTCTGACCCATCTTCACAGGGAAGTAGAGATGGACCACAGAAGGGAGCTGGCATCTGAGCTGGGAAGGGGGCAACTGGGAGGGCACTGACCTGGAAAAGTAACCCAGGACCCAAGCCAAAGCATCCTTGGTGTGGTGAAGGACTTTGGCACCTTTAGATCCAGAGCCACCAAGGGGCACAACCAGCTGCTGGGCCCAGCATACTGTGCAAGTTAGGTAATTTGAATTTTGTTTGTTTGTTTTGGCCGCCCAGCGTGTGTAATCCTAGTTCCCTGACCAGGGATCAAGCCTGCGTCTCCTGCACTAGAAGTGCAGTTCATTGGACTACCAGGGAAGTCCCTCTTGAACAGTTTAGCGTTCCAATTTCACGCCAGTCATTACTTTCTGAGTTGGGAAGCAGACCAGTCTCTTAGCAGATGCTTCTGGCTTCTAGGCTAGCAGATGCTTCCAAGCCCTCTAGGGAGGGCTCAGGTGGCTCAGGCGGTAAAGCGTCTGCCTGCGGTGTGGGAGACCTGGGTTTGATCCCTGGGCCGGGAAGATCCGGGGAGAAGGAAATGGCAACCCACTCCAACATTCTTGCCTAGAAAATTCCATGGATTGAGGAGCCTGGTGGGCTACAGTCCACAGGGTCGTGGCTGAGCGACTTCGCTTTGCTTCGTTTCTAGGTTGGAAAACTCGGCAGTGGCCACAGGACTGTCAGTTTTCATTCCAATGCCAAAGAATGCTCCAACTACCGCACAGTTGCACTCATCTCACATGCTAGTAAATTAATGCTCAAAATTCTCCAAGCCAGACTTCAGCAATACGTGAACCGTGAACTCCCTGATGTTCAAGCTGGTTTTAGAAAAGGCAGAGGAACCAGAGATCAAATTGCCAACATCCTCTGGATCATGGAAAAGCAAGAGAGTTCCAGAAAAACATCTACTTCTGCTTTATTGACTATGCCAAAGCCTTCGACTGTGTGGATCACAATTAACTGTGGAAAATTCTGAAAGAGATGGGAATACCAGACCACCTGACCTGCCTCTTGAGAAATCTGTATGCAGGTCAGGAATCAACAGTTAGAACTGGACATGGAACAACAGACTGGTTCCAAAGAGGAAAAGGAGTACGTCAAGGCTGTATATTGTCACCCTGCTTATTTAACTTCTATGCAGAGTACATCATGAGAAACGCTGGACTGGAAGAAACACAAGCTGGAATCAAGATTGCTGGGAGAAATCTCAATAACCTCAGATATGCAGATGACACCACCCTTATGGCAGAAAGTGAGGAGGAGCTAAAAAGCCTCTTGTTGAAAGTGAAAGAGGAGAGTGGAAAAGTTGGCTTAAAGCTCAACATTCAGAAAACGAAGATCATGGCATCTGGCCCCATCACTTCATGGGAAATAGATGGGGAAACAGTAGAAACAGTGTCAGACTTTGTTTTTTTGGGCTCCAAAATCACTGCAGATGGTGACTGCAGCCATGAAATTAAAAGGCGCTTACTCCTTGGAAGAAAAGTTATGACCAACCTAGATAGTATATTCAAAAGCAGAGACATTACTTTGCCGACTAAGGTCCGTCTAGTCAAGGCTATGGTTTTTCCTGTGGTCATGTATGGATGTGAGAGTTGGACTGTGAAGAAGGCTGAGCGCAGAAGAATTGATGCTTTTGAACTGTGGTGTTGGAGAAGACTCTTGAGAGTCCCTTGGACTGCAAGGAGATCCAACCAGTCCATTCTGAGGGAGATCAACCCTGGGATTTCTTTGGAAGGAATGATGCTAAAACTGAAGCTCCAGTACTTTGGGCACCTTATGCGAAGAGTTGACTCATTGGAAAAGACCCTGATGCTGGGAGGGATTGGGGGCAGGAGGAGAAGGGGACGACCGAGGATGAGATGGCTGGATGGCATCACGGACTCAATGGACGTGAGTCGAGTGAACTCCGGGAGTTGGTGATGGACGGGAGGCCTGGCGTACTGCGATTCATGAGGTCGCAAAGAGTCGGACACGACTGAGCGACTGAACTGAACTGATGGATTGTGTACAGATTGTACGGTTGGACATTTATCTAAACGCTAAATGTCATTGTTCACTATGGAGCCACCTTTGTTGGTGATTTTCCTAATTTTGCTCTGAATTCTGCGATCATGCCCCTTAAGTATACCCTGTAGCCTTCTGAATGTGAAAGTGTTAGCCACTCAGCTGAGTCTGACTCTTTGCGACCCCGTGGAATATAGGCTGCCAGGCTCCTCTGTCTTTGGAATTTTCCAGGCAAGAATACTGGGGTGGGTTGCCCTCCCTTTCTCCAGGGGATCTTCCCAACTTGGGGATCGAAGTCAGTTCTCCCACATTGCAGGTGGATTCTTTACTGTCTGAGCCACCAGGGTAGGCTTCTAAGTGCTTAAAATTAACAGAGGATGAGATGGTTGGGTGACATCACCGACTCAATGGATATGAGTTTGAGTAAACTCCGGCAGTTGGTGATGGACAGGGAGGCCTGGCATGCTGCAGTCTGTGGGGTCACAAAGAGTCGGACACAACGGAGCGACTGAGCTGAACTGATAATTTTATTTATTTATTTATTTATTTATTTTTGGCTGCACTGGGTCTTCATTGCTGCACAAGCTTTCCTCTAATTGGGGCAAGCAGGGGCTACACTTCATTGTAGCGCGGAGGCTTATCATTGTGGTGGCTTCTCTTGTCGTGGAGGACAGGCTCTGGGGCGCACGGGTTTCAGTAGTTGCCGTATGTGGGCTCAGCAGTCATGGCTCCCATGCTTTAGTGCTCGGGCTCAATAGTTGTGGCAAACAGGCTTAATTGCTCAGAGGCATGTGGGATCTTCCTGGACCGGGGATCGAACCCGTACCTCTTGCATTGGCAGATGGATTCTTTACCACTGAGCCACCAGGAAGCCCCAAGGTTGATGATTTTTGAGGTCTATTCCAGGTAGTTTTTGTGCGAGGGAACTGTGTGAAATGATAAACTGCCTTAGGTCACTGTTCACACAGTGTGTGTGTAACACCAGCTGGCTTTGGAAGACTAGGCATCAGGCAAGTTAACGACATTTTATAAGTCCGTGGTTTCACTGATTTTTATTCTGGTGATGTAGCGGTTCTGAGTGTTCGAGGGAGTTCAGGTTCTGAGTTGTTGATTAGTTCCTCTGGCCTTGAGAAAGATGCAGGATGATATATGACCTTTACCAGTGCCTGTCTGAACTCTGCAAAGCAACCTCTGGTCTCAGATATTTTATGTTTTGTTTTTGTTTTTTTTTTTTTTGTCCTTGCAAAGAAATCATCAGCATAATTTCTAAGAGACTGTTTGAAGGATTTTTGTACAAGGTCATACCCTGCTCTACTGAGAGAACATTAAAAGCCTATCTTCCTTTCTCTTTCAGGCTCCTCACTGAATTCCTAAGCAGTCACTGTTAAGCTGGAATAAATCTGCATTTCTACTTTCTTTTTCTCAACCACAAATGGGTAGCTCTAGCGACAGTAAGACAGCAATTTATAAAAATGGGCTTCCAGTTATTGAGCTCTTGCCATATACTTATCAAAGAGCCTGATGTGGATTAACTTCCTTAATTTCATGGCAGTGCTAGGAAGGAGGTACTATTATGATCCCATTCTATAGATGAGAAAATCAAGGCTTAGATAGGTTAAGGGATTTGCACAGCATCACCCAACAACTCCCTGGAGAAGGAAGAGGCTACCCACTCCAGTATTCTTGCTTGGAGAATTCCACAGAGAGAGGAGCCTGGTGGGCTACAGTCTATGGTGTTGCAATGAGGTGGACATGACTGAGCGACTTTCCCTCACCCAGCAACTCAGTGGCAGAGCCTAGATTTAAAACCTGAGTCTCTGGATCAGAGACACATTCTCAGGGATCCAGCTCAGTTCTGTGTCCCCACTGTAAAGGAGAGTGGAAGAAGGACCATTTTGACCATCGCTTTTGGCCGTATCCTATGAGCAGCTTGTCAGTTGTTGGATGAAGAGATCCAAGTTCTGTGCTTAGGACTTGATGATCATGTGCAGTAGTAACCTAGCATTTCTTAGCCGTAGCATCCTACCACAAGCCACATAAGATTCTCCCTGCTTTTCCTTCTCAGATCTTGAACTTCCTGAACTTACCTGTCTTCCGGATTTCTTTTATGCTCTGGTTTGTTTCGCCTCTGTTTCAGGCCTGAGGCTTGGTGTCAGAGCCTGGCAAGAGAGTGCCAGCATCACGAGGAGTCGTTTGTTTTGGGTCCTTGAAGCTGCGACTTTGAGTTAGAAGGGCTTGTTACGATGCTATTTCAAAGCTCTGAATCAGGGACTTCCCACCACAAGGATTTCATTTTCATTTAGCCTGTGATCAGACTGCTTTATAGTTTTGTTTTTTTTTAATGTGTTTGTTTTTGCCTTAGGGACCAAAAGACTCATAAAATAATTGCATGTGGCGAAAAGTCTAGAAAAGCTTCTTTAGAACTGGTGAATCACAAATGTTAAAAGCAATCACTTCATTGTCATCTATAAAATTAATAATGTTATACCCAACCTTTATTATACCTCCCAGGATGTCCTGAGGATTCATTTGATTTCAGATCTATAAAGTACAACTAGCTCTTTAGGAAAAACATATGTTTTGATTATTTGTAAGGTCTTTTTAAAAAAAATTATATATAACATCAATCATTGCTAAGTGAGGAAGCTGTTCCTTGGCCTTAATTATTTCCCATACTTAGAGAAAACACCTGGTCGCTTGGAGCTCTTGGGTATGATCTGACTCATCAGGGTAGGTTCTGTTAAATTATCATCACCTCAGAATTCATATGCTTCTCCAGGAGCTCTGAACAGTTACTTCATTATTTTTGTGGGGGAAATAATGGCAGGTATCAGATAAGATATTTGGGCTGTGGTTAACAGAGTATCTGAATGTGTTAGCTATAGTAAAAGATTCAGCTGCTGGTAAAAGAAACCCAGCAATAATGTGCCTTAAAAATGAAGGTTTGTTTCCTCGTGTGCAGTCCCTGGGGGGTGTCCCACATCAGTGGGAGAGGAGGCTTTCATGACAAGCCATGCTCAATGTAACTTCTTTCTTCTGATCATTGCCGGCTCAGCCCACGGGAAATGAGTGTTTGAAAGGTGCACCAGGCCAGGAAGTGGCACACACTCCTCTATTCACGTTCCGTTAGCAGGAGTTTCATGCGGTGGATAATTCCCAGTGCAAAGGAGGCTGGGCAGCCAAACGCCTAGTTCTTCTAATGCAATGGAAGAAAGGGAGAATGGATTTTCATAGACAGCTAGCTAACAGTCTTTTTAAAATTTGTGTTAGTTTCATGTGTACAGCAAAGTGATACATATATATATATATATAGTGTGTGTGTGTGTTCTTTGTTAGATTCTTTCCCATTGTAGGTTATTTCAAGATATTAAATATAGTGCCCTATGCTTTACAGCTGTGGCCCTGATGGCTCAGACAATAGTCTACCTGCAATGCAGGAGACCTGGGTTCATTACTTGGGTCAGGAAGATCCCCTGGAGAAGGGAATGGCAACCCACTCCAGTATTCTTGCCTGGAGAATTCCATGGACAGAGGAGCCTGGTGGGCCACAGTCCATGGGGTTGCAAAGACTCGGACATGACTGAGCAACTAACACTTACTTATATGCTATACAATAGGTCCTTGTTGGTTATCTATTAATATTTTATATACAGTAGTGTGTATTTGTTATTCCCAAACTCCTAATTTATTCCCACCTCCGCCAACCTTTCCCCTTTGGTAACCATAAGTTTGTTTTCTATGTCTGTGAGTCTCTTTCTGTTTTGTAAATAATTTCATTTGTATCATTTTTTTTAATGTTTAACTTTTAATTTTATGTTATAGTTGACTAATAATGTTGTGTTAGTTCCAGGTGTACAGCAGTGATTCAATTATACATGTACATGTATCTATTCTTTTTCAAATTCTTTTCCCATTTAGGTTGATAATATTGAGCAGAATTCCCTGTGCTATACAGTAGGTCCTGGTTGGTTATCCATTTTAATATAGCAGTGTGTACATATCCATCCCAAACTCCCAATCTATCCCTCTCTCCCATCCTTCCCCGCTGGTAACCATAAGTTCATTCTCTAAGTCTGTGAGTCTGTTTCTGTTTTGTAAATAAATTCATTTGTATCATTTATTTAAATTCCACTTATAAGTGATATCATATATTTGTCTTTCTCTGACTTACTTCACGTAGTATGATAATCTCTGAGTCCATCTGTATTGCTGCAAATGACATTTCATTCTTTTTTATGGATAATATTCCATTGTGTATATATACCACATCTTCTTTATACATCCCTCTGTTGATGGACATCTAGGTTAATGGCTAAAGCCTTGCCACAGTCAGTCCCTCTGGCCACCAAGTATCATGAATACACTCTTTCCAACACATAGAACCCAGCTGCTTCATCCCAAGGGAGACAGACAAGAGCTCATACAGTAGACATACCAGCTCAAACTCCATGGTCTCTGGGGAATGCACAGTCGCTTCCATCAGGTTTGGATATGGTTCTAATGGCCTGGCAACCTGTGAACTCAAGTACACTCATACTCACACTTGATATACAATGATGGAAAACCTCAGTTGGAACTCCCATTTGAAAAAGAGGAGAAAGAAATGCACATAGCAGCCCCTGGCCTGTAGCAATGCTGGTACCATGGGGCAGGTGGTGGGCAAGACCCCTGCCCTCACAGAGGAGGGGCTTCCCTGATTAGACCCGGGCTCTCTTCTTCAGGAGGACCCTCTTGTCCGTGGCTCTGTGTGTCTCTTGGCCTCGTCTTTGAGGGAGGGGAGGCTCTTCCTATTCAGCTTCCCCTTTTGCCACATCTGAAGTGGGCGTTAGAGACATGCCCTTGTTAGTGGCTCTGCTGTTTTCTCTACACACTGACAGCCGGAGGTCTCAGTACAGCGGTCACAAGTTTTATTGGCTTGGCTGTAGTACCTTTGCAAATACAAATCCCTCTGAGACTCAGCTGGCTTGTGATGTATTAACTTCTTGGCAGTTCACAGACCAGAATCTCTTCGCAAATCCTTTCCAAGTCCTGGGTCTTGAGCCTTATTTCTCTACTTCCTTGCCTCCCACACTGAAATCAGTGGCAGTTTTATGCAGGCCTCTGGAATAGTAGACTTCAGGAGAAAGGCAACGTGAATTTTCTCATCTCTAATCTCCTGACTGTGCTCCGAAATCACTGCAGATGGTGATTGCAGCCATGAAATTAAAAGATGCTTACTCCTTGGATGAAAAGTTATGACCAACCTAGGTAGCATATTCAAAAGCAGAGACATTACTTTGCTGACTAAGGTCTGTCTAGTCAAGGCTATGGTTTTTCCTGTGGTCATGTACGGATGTGAGAGCTGGAGTGTGAAGAAACCTGAGCGCCGGAGAATTGATGCATTTGAACTGTGGTGTTGGAGAAGACTCTTGAGAGTCCCTTGGACTGCAAGGAGATCCAACCAGTCCATTCTGAAGGAGATCAGCCCTGGGATTTCTTTGGAAGAAATGATGCTAAAGCTGAAACTCCAGTACTTTGGCCACCTCATGCAAAGAGTTGACTCACTGGAAAAAACTCTGATGCTGGGAAGGATTGAGGGCAGGAGGAGAAGGGGACGACAGAGGATGAGATGGCTGGATGGCATCACGGACTCGATGGACGTGAGTCTGAGTGAACTCTGGGTGTTGGTGATAGACAGGGAGGCCTGGTGTACTGTGATTCATGGGGTCGCAAAGAGTCAGACACGACTGAGCGACTGAAGTGACTGAACTGAACTGAATCTCCTGATGTCTGAGATAGAGAAGCCATTGGCATTTCCCACCTGTCAGTTCAGTTCAGTCACTCAGTCGTGTCCGACTCTTTGTGACCCCATGGACTGCAGCACACCAGGCCTCCCTGTTCATCACCAACTCCCGGAGCCTACTCAAACTCAAGTCCATTGAGTCAGTGATGCCATCCAACCATCTCATCCTCTGTCGTCCCCTTCTCCTCCTGCCTTCAATCTTTCCCAGCATCAGGGTCTTTTCCAGTGAGCCAGCTCTTTGCACAGGTGGCCAAAGTATTGGAGTTTCCGCTTCAACATCAGTCTTTCCTAACTGAATCTCCTGATGTCTGAGATAGAGAAGCCATTGGCATTTCCCACCTGTCAGTTCAGTTCAGTCACTCAGTCGTGTCCGACTCTTTGTGACCCCATGGACTGCAGCACACCAGGCCTCCCTGTTCATCACCAACTCCCGGAGCCTACTCAAACTCAAGTCCATTGAGTCAGTGATGCCATCCAACCATCTCATCCTCTGTCGTCCCCTTCTCCTCCTGCCTTCAATCTTTCCCAGCATCAGGGTCTTTTCCAGTGAGCCAGCTCTTTGCAACAGGTGGCCAAAGTATTGGAGTTTCCGCTTCAACATCAGTCTTTCCAATGAACACCCAGGAGTGATCTCCTTTAGAATGGTCTGGTTGGATCTCCTTGCAGTCCACTGGACTCTCAAGAGTCTCCTCCAACATCACAGTTTGAAAGCATCAATTCTTCCGCGCTCAGCTTTCTTTATGGTCCAACTCTCACATCCATACGTGACCACAGGAAAAACCATAGCCTTCACTAGACGGACCTTTGTTGGCAAAGTAATGTCTCTGCTTTTTAACATGCTGTCTAGGTTAGTCATAACTTTCCTTCCAAGGAGCAAGGGTCTTTTAATTTTAAGTCACCATCAGACACATCAGATGATTTTTGTTTTCTTTTTCTCTTTTGAGGAATCAAAGGACTTTCTTGGCACAGACCAAATTTTGGAAGACAATTTTCTTGTGTCTGTTCTTTTTTTCTAAACAGTTTTATCTAATTATCTTATTTTATTTCTATTGAAGTATAGTTGATTTACAATGCTGTGTTAATTTCAGGTGTACAGCACCTGAAAATGATTCAGTTATTACAAAATATTGAGTATAGTTTCTCGTGCGATACAGTAGGACCTTGTAATTTATCTGTTTTACATATAGTAGCATGCATGTGTTAACCCCAGTCTCCTAATTGATCCCTCTCCCATCCCCCTTTGATGACCGTAAGTTTGTTTTCTATGTCTATGAGTCTCTTTATGTTTTGTAAATAAGTTCACTTGTATCTCTTTTTTAGATTCCACATATAAGTGATATCATATGATATTTGTCTTTGTCTAGCTTACTTCACTTAGTATGGTAATCGCTGGGTATATCTGTATGGCTACAAGTGGCATTATTTTATTATTTTTATGGCTGAGTAATATTCCACTATATCTATGGACCACAGCTTTATCCATTTGTCTGTCAATGGACATTTAGGCTGTTTCCATGTCTTGGCCATTTGCCTAGCTATAATGAAAGAAGGGAGGATAGATTTTGACGCTATACCAACTATAGTAATAAAACAATAAAGACTTCATTGGTTCACATTACAAAAAATTTGGAAGTTGGTAAGCTAGAATTTAGTGCAGTGTCTCAATAGCTGGGAGCCAGTGTGGAGTATCCCTCCCATGGCAAAGTCATGAGGAAGAGGCCTGGTGGGCAAAGGCGAGGTCAGGCCTCGAGGGGCCCCCCTTCTCGAGCATCTACCCCCCAAACCAAAATCTGTCTGTTTTTTCAAGACCTTCACCAACTCGTCTAACATTAACAGAGGGCTATCCCCGACCACCTTTCTCTGAAAAAAATCAACTTAGGGCTCTAGCTAATAAATCTGGGCATGAAAAGGGTTTTTCAATTCAAACCTCCTGTTAGCATTCTAGCTTACTTGACAGGTTTATCCAGACTCTTGCAACTTTGTTGAGCCAATGCTTGCTGCCAAGTTCTCACATCCCTTATCCATTGTGTTCCTGGGAGTGCGTATAGTCAGGATGTAGAAATAACAAGCAGTCGCTTTAGCATTAGCAACATTAGACTTTGAGTTAGTAAGTTCTTTCTTTGCTGTAACCCACTAAATCTTTGCTCCATAAAAATGTAACTCTGTACTTTAAGGGTGACACAGGTAAGAATTTAAGAAAAAACACTTTAAGGGAAAATTATTGTTCTGGCTGACCAACCTTTATCAAAAAGAGGTCGTAAAATATCAACAGGCCTCTGGGCCAGAAGATAATGTACAGAAAATAAGACTATTGCAGGAAGGAACCTAGTATCGATAAAAGTTAATACTGATGGAATGTTGAGTTGACTACATTTTTCACCTTGCTTTGTGTACAACTCAGGGTATAAAAGCCCTCTCTGAAAATAAAGTAATGGGCCTTGCTCACTGAAGCTTGGTCACCCCATGTCATTCTTTCCTTATCTCTTTCTCTATCTTTCTTCATTCGCTGACGTCGTCCATCCTGAAGATATCCCTGGACTCTGCTGAGGCTGGACCTCGACACTCAATGATACTATCAAGGAGTCAGTTCTTTCCATCTCTGCTCTGCCACCCTCAGTATGTTGGCTTTGGCTCATTGTATTTGTGGTCTCAGGTTACATGATGGATGCCATAGCACTAGGTATCATACTTTCACAGCAGCATCCCAAATGGGAAGGGAGGAGAGTGGGCAGGAAAGAGACTTTCCATTATCAGGGATGCAAATCCTCCCCATTTGCATCTCATTGGCTAGGTGCAAGGGAGCCTGGAAATATATTTGTCTAAGGAAAATGAGATCCCTATGATGGGCTTAGACTGGTCATGACTTATACCCTTGGGCTGAACACACTGCTGTCCTGAGTAGAACTAGATTCTGTTAGCTAAGTCAAAGCCGAGAAATGACTATTGGGTTGGCAATTATATCTGTCACACATGGGGAATATTTTTAATATTATTGAAGATATAAATGGCCTCTGAGGAGGCTCTTGGCATAGAAACTCTAAGAGGATATTGTTGAATTGAAATACTGGAGGAAGAGACTTCCTTCTGGGATTATTCCGTGAATGATGTGAGGTCAGTACGTTCCATCTATTTCTGAGAAAAAGAATCATTTGGGCCACAGACATGAAAGATCCCTATAAGTCATCTGCCAACTGAATGAAAGTGATTGACTATCTTTTTAAATATTTCTTTACTAATATTTATTTAGGCTGCACTGGGTCTTCATTGCAGCTTGTGGGATCTTCACTGTAGCATGCAGAGTCTTAGTCACAGCTTGCAAGATCTAGTCCCCCAACCAGGTGTCAAACCCGGGCCTCCTGCAATGGGATCTTGGAATCTTACCCACTGGACCACTAGGGTAGTCCCAAAGTGATTGATTTTAGAAATCAAGAGTACATTGGGGAAAAAAACCAATCACCATTGGTTCTATATCAAAATTATCCTATTCTTTTGGAGATGGTAATATTTCACAGATTTACCTTTTTAACTAATATATTGTTTCTTTCCAGTGCTCAGAGAAATTATTTTGGAAATTGACCTCATAGCCTGAATAATATTGTTTATATCTCTATGATTAGAGGAGTCATGTATTTTTAGGGTGACACCAGGTCACTCAAGCTATCATGCTTTCCCAGATTTAGAATATTGAAAGCAGAATTTTAACCACCAGCATACTGAGTTTGTTGTTTTACAGATGTCTCTTTATGCTGGCTTATATCTGAGACTCTATAAACATTTTAAGGACAAAACAAAACAAATAGTCCTTGTCATTACAATTTATAATTGTAAATGAATTACAAAATAACACAAACCCTCCACATTTGTCTATGACACATGTGAAAAATAACTCAAGATTCCCTGAAGGTTAAAAAAAAAAATCAAAGATGAGCTTGGTTCATAGACACTATGACAATCCTGGTCATTAGTAGTGACTTGTTAATCTTTCTTGCTCCACGCCAGCTGGCCCTAAGAGCAGAATGAAAAAATTGCTTTGGCAGAGAGCTTACTTCCTGATAAATTACAAAATTAAAAAAAAAAAAAGATAACTGAAGACCCCGAATATCACTTGCAGTAGCATGTAGTTAAGACATTGAAAAGACATCAAATGCTAGGCACTGCTATCAGAGCTTTAGATGTATTTTCAATCCTCATAAAAACCCAATGAAGTGGGTACCATTACTGTATCCACTTTACTGATGAAGAAACTGAGACACAGGGGACTGAACAACTGAAGTCACACAACCACTGTAATAAGTCACAGAGCTGGGATTCCAAGCTCTGGTAATCTGGCTCCTAAGTCCATGAATTATAGCTGCATCTCTCCACTAACCTCTGTTTTATAAAATCCTTCTAATTCATAACAAGAAAATTGTTTCCAGCTCCAGAAGCTGTTATCTTGACTTTTGAGACATTTCACTGTCATAAGTAGTTTCTCATTAAGTAAAATTATAAAATCCATAAATGAAGATATCCAGTAGGCTTTACTTTTTCCCGTTCGTGGCTTGGAAGAATTTTACCACCACTTGAAAGAGCAGAAGGCTTGTCTTCAAGGGTTATCATGGTAACAGTACACTATATTCTTTGACTTGAGTAGCTTCAGTAGAAATACTGTATGAGCCATCTGTTTGGAATTTGATGATAAAAAATATGAATATATGACCATTATCAAGACCCCCTCTTCAGATCACGTTTACATAGTTGGAGGCTTGGGTGCCAAGCTAATTTGGTCTTAAGGTAACGCTTTATTTGCTTCCATGAGACTGTAAATGTTCAAGTGACCAGATGTTCTCTTGAGCATTAAAGCTAGAAGACTTAGGACTTCCACGGAGGTCCAGTGATTAAAACTCTGCGCTGCCAGTTCAGGGGGAAAGGGTTTGATTCCTGGTCAGGGAATTAAGAGGGCCTCCCAGGCGGCTCCGTGGTAAAGAATCTGCCTGCCAATTCAGGAAACTCAGGAGACATGGATTCGATCCATGGGTGGGGAAGATCCCCTGGAGGAGGAAATGGCAACCCACTCCAGTATTCTTGCCTGGAAAAATCCCACTGACAGAGGAGCCTGGCAGGCTACAGTCCACTGGGGCGCAGCATTGGACATGACTGAGCACACACGCAGGGAACTAAGATCCTGTATCCTGCATGCCATGGCACAGCCAAAAGATTTTTTAAAAAGCTATCAGATTTATGGAGGAATAAAAGTGGCGATGGCCGAGCCACTGCAGACCTTTGACAGTTCATTTTTCTCTCTGAGGAAGAAGGAGAGCTTCAGGGGATCAGGGAGCAGATTGAAGTGTTCAGCCTCTGACTCCAAGTGTTCAACGGCCCCCACTCCTACTGCAGTCCCACTCCTACCACAGATGCCATGAAAGGCAGTGAAGACGGCTCAGACATGTGTGCTAGTTGCTCATTTGTGTCTGAATCTTTGCACCCCCTCTGACTGCAACCCACCAGGCTCCTTTGTCCATGGACTTCTCCAGGCAAGAATAATGGAGTGGGTAGCCATCCCCTTCTCCGGGATCTTCCCAACCCAGGGATCAAACCCAGGTCTCCCACATTGCAGGCAGATTCTTCACTGTCTGAGCCACTAGGGAAGCCTCAGACTTGAGGAATTGCTATTTACTGAAAGAAAAAACACTCAGTAGAAATGTACAGAGGATTAGCAATACTGGCACGCAAGGAGGATTTGACCGTCTGGATAACAGCTTTGCAAATCATTTGGATAAATGACACCGTTTGGAGGAGAATCTTCCAAAGTTAAAGTTAAGTCACTCAGTCGTGTCCGACTCTTTGCAACCCCATGGACTGTAGCCTACCAAGCTCCATCATCCATGGGATTCTCCAGGCAAAAATACTGGAGTGGGTTGCCATTTCCTTCTCCAAAGTTAAAGTTAAGTTGAGGAATTGCTATTTACTGAAAGAAACAAACACCCAGTAGAAATGTACAGAGGGTTAACAGTACTGGCACATGAGGAGGATTTGACTATCCGGATAACAGCTTTGCAAATCATTTGGATAAATGACACCATTTGGAGGAGAATCTTCCAAACCGAGTCTAAATGCCAGAACCCTTTTGAGAAGGTTTACGCAATTCTGGTTCTTTTCTTCCTTTTGTCAGCAATGTATTGGATGACACTGTTCCAGATATAGTTTACTATTTGGGACATGGGAGCAATTATCCTGTTTTTTTCCTGTGAGATATTATTGGAAGATTAATACCAATGGAGTAAATATTACATTGAATAGAAACATAATTCAGAATGCAAAGATAAAGCTATTTTAGAAGTATAGTGTAGTCCTTCCTTCTTCCCCTCTTATCATTAAAAAGGCAAAGAAAAATGTGGCCTCCTAGCTGGTAGGTACCATGGTGATACAACTAAGGGAAAGAATGGAACTTGTCCTTACTAGGAAATGTAAATAAACTTTGTGTGACGCTTGCTTCTGTGACTGGAAGCACTGGGCCAGTTTATTTTAATGGTCTCAGGAAAGATGAGAAAAAGAGAACCACCTCTCAGGTAACACTGAGGCAGTGAAGAGAGTTAACTGAATAGACCTATTCATTTTTCTTCTTTTAAAGGTATTTGCAGTCAATATCTGAACTTACCAAGTCAGAACAGCTTATAAAACCAAACCAGGAACTATCCTGGTTGTCCATGGCTAAGACTCTGTGTTCCCAGTGTAAGGGGCCCGGGTTCCATCCCTGGTCAGGGAACTAGATCCCACGTGCCACAGCTGAAGATCCCACGTGCCGCAGCTAAGACCCAGTGCAGCCAAATAAATACTTTTTTAAAGAAATCAAATTTTCGTCTCTTGGCACCTCCAGGAATCCTCTTCAGCACAGAAAGAATAGAGCACATCAGTGTTTTTTCTATTGCAGGTTCCTTTGGTCACATTATCAGCTAAGGAAAGACAGGTTATTTTGGACAAAACGGGACTTACAACAGAGTCCTGTTCTTTGGGTGTATATAACACAGTCCCTTGTGATTATAGAGTGGAGGTGACAAACAGATTCAAGGGGTTAGATCTCAGAGACAGAGTGCCTGAAGAACTCCTGACAGGCACTGTAGGTGACAGTTACCTCCTGATATGATAGGAGATCTGTAACACTGTACAGGAGGCAGTGAGCAAAACCATCCCAAAGAAAAGAAACACAAGAAGGCAAAATAGCTGTCTGAGGAGGCTTTACAAATAGCCGAGGAAAGAAGAGAAGAGAAAGGCAAAGGAGAAGAGGAAAGATATATCCATCTGAATGCAGAGTTCCCAAAGAATAGCAAAGAGAGTTAAGAAGGCCTTCTTAAAGGAACAATGAGAAGAAATAAAGGAAAAATATAGAATGGGAAAGACCAGATATCTCTTCAAGAAAACTGGAGTTATCAAGGGAACATTTCTTGCAAGACTGGGCATGATGAAAGAGAGAAAAAGTAAGGACCTAATAGAAGCAGAAGAGATTAAGAAGTGGCAAGAATACACAGAAGAACTAAACCAAAAAAGGTCTTAATGACCTGGATAACCACAATGGTGTGGTCACTTACCTAGAGCCAGACATCCTAGAGTGTGAGGCCAAGTTGGCCTTAGGAAGCATTACTATAAACAAAGTTAGTGGAGGGGATGGAATTGCAACTGAGCTATTTCAAATCCTAAAAGATGATGCTGTTAAAGTGCTACACTCAATATGTAGCAAATTTGGAAAACTCAGCAGTAGCCACTGCTGAGACTGGAAAAAGTCAGTTTTCATTCCAACCCCCAAAAAGGGCAATGCCAAAGAATGTTCAAACTACCAGTTGTGCTAATTTCACATGTTAGTAAGGTGATGCTCAACGTCCTTTAAGCTAGGCTTCACAGTATGTGAACTCAGAACTTCCAGATGTGCAAGCTGGTTTCAAAGAGGCAGAGGAGCCAGAGATCAAATTGCTTACATTCATTGGCTCATGGAGAAAGCAAGGGCATTCTAGAAAAATGGCTACTTCTTCTTCACTGACTATGCTAAAGCCTTTGACTGTGTGGATTACAACAAACTGTGGAAAATTCTTAAAAGAGTTGGGAATACCAGACCACCTTACCTGCTTCTTGAGAAACCTGTATGTGGGTATCTTGTGCTTAGCCACTCAATCATGTCTGAATCTTTGCACCCCATGGACTATCAAGCAACAGTTAGAACTGGACATGGAGCAACTGACTGGTTCAAAATTGGGAAAGGAATATGACAAGGCTGTATATTGTCACCCTGCTTATTTAACTTCTATGCAAAATAGATCATGTGAAATCCTGCACTGGATGAGTCACAAACTGGAATCAAGGTTACTGGGAGAAATATCAACAATCTCAGATATGCAGGTAGTACCACTCTAACGGCAGAAAGTGAAGAGGAACTAAAGAACCTCTTGATCAGGGTGAAAGAGGCAAGAGAAAAGGCTGGCTTGAAACTCAACATTACAAAAACTAAGATCATGGCATCTGGTCCCATCACTTCATGGCAAATAGAAGGGGAAAAAGTGACAGATTTTCTTTTCTTGGGCTCCAGAGTCACTGCAAACAGTGACTGCAGCCATGAAATTTAAAGACACTTGCTCCTTGGAAGGAAAGCTGTGCCAAACCAAGACAGTGAATTAAAAAGCAGAGGCGTCACTTTGCTGACAAAGGTCCACATAGTCAAGGACGTGAGGACTGGACCATAAGGAAACACTGAGCACCAAGGAAGATTGATGCTTTCAAATTGTGATGCTGGAGAAGATTCTTGAGGGTTCCTTGGACTGCAAGGAGATCAAACCTATCAATCCTAAAGGAAAACAATCCTGAATATTATTGGAAGGACTGATGCTGAGGCTGAAACTCCAGTACTTTGGCCACCTGATGCGAAGAGTCAACTCACTGGAAAAGATCCTGATGCTGGGAAAGATTGAAGGGGCTGGTGGAGGGTGAGATGGTTAGATAGAATCACCAACTTAATGGGCATGAGTTTGGCCAAACTCCAGGAGATGGTGGAGGACAGAGGAGCCTGGTGTGCTACAGTCCATGGGGTCACAAAGAATCAGACAGGATTTAGTGACTGAACAACAACAAATAGTTGTTCAGTTACCAGGTTAACTTATCACAGTTGTCCTCTTACCAGGGAAAGAGAAAGAAGGAAAAGGATCAAGATATGTGAGATGGGGCATTGGTAGATTAACAAAACCAGAAAGTGTTAGTTGCTCAGGTGCATCCTACTCTTTGCGATCCCATGAACTGTAGTAGCCAGGTTCCTCTGTCTATGGAATTCTCCAGGCAAGAGTAGGTAGCCATTTCCTTCTCCAGGGGATCTTCCCCAACCAGCAGTTGAACCCAAATCTCCAGCATTGCAGGCAGATTCTTTACCATCTGAGTCATCACAAAACTGAAGCTGGTCCTAAAAGAGCCTTTTACTTTGATCTTCTGGCCTCCATGGTAACTCAAAAGTGGGTAGGGAGGTGAAGGAAGTAAGGGAGCTTCCGCTATCTACACACACACACACACCTCACCGTTGTCCTTAAGCTCATACTCGTCAATTGCCAAAGAACCTAGTGATGTTAGGATATATTATGGATGAAGTAGAATGTTCTTCATTGTAAGAATCTTCTTTACAACGTATTACTAGGTCAGAAGACTGATTTAGCTCATCACCTATTTCCTGACTCCTGTCAAAGTGATTTTGGGAGTCTAATACAATTGAATAAGACAGTAAAGATCTATAGTTTTAAAGACATACCAGATCACAGATTTCAATCTAAAACTATACATCTTTCAGAAAAAAACTGCAGGAGGAGATCTTCTATATTAAGCACTAAACACAGAGTTCTTAGGCTTGACATTGGAATGATGATCTACACAAGGAAAACTTGGTAAGTTAGAATTTATCAAAATTGAAAAAGACTGTCTTTTAAATAGATGGTCCTGGATATTTACATGCAAAAAAAAAAAAAAGATGAAGTTATCTTGCACCACATACAGAAATTAAATCAAGATATAGCAAAGATCTGAATAGGCAGAGATAAAACCATAAAACATTTAGAATAAAGCATTAAAGCATAAGGAGAATGTCTCATGACACTGGATTTGACAGTGGTTTCTTGGATGGAACGCCAAAACCACAGGCAACAACAATAACAAAATAGATAAACTGGACATCATGAAAATTTAAAACTTCTGTGCATCAAAGGTCACTATCAATAAAGTGAAAAGGCAACTCACATAATGGGAGAAAATTTTGTAAGTCATATATCTGATAAGGGATTAATATTTAGAATATATAAAGAACTCCTACAACTCAATAATTTAAAAAAAATTTTAATGTGCAGAAGACATGAATAGACTTTTCTCCAAAGAAGAGATATAAATGGCCAATAAGCAAATGAAAAGATGCTCAACATCACTAATCATTAGGGAAATGCAAATCAAACCCACAGTTAGATACCACTTCACACCCATTTGGAGAAGGAAGTGGCAACCCACTCCAGTGTTCTGGCCTGGAGAATTCCATACACTGTATAGTCCATGGGGTCGCAAAGAGTCGGACATGACTGAGCAGCTTTCACTTCACTTCACACCCATCAGGTTGGCTACTATCAAGAAACCAGAAAATAGCCAGAGTTGGTGAGGATATGGAGAAATTGGAACTCTTGTGTATCACTGGTGTGAGTGTAAAATGGTGTGGCTGTCACGAGAGGTTCTCAAAAAATTAAACATAGAATTGCCATGTGACCAATTTCATTCCTAGGTATATACCCCAAGAATCGAAAACAGAGACATGAGTTTGTTTAAAGCAGTGTCATTCACAGCAGCTAAAAAGTGGGAGCAACCCACATGTCCATTGCTAGATGAATGGGCAAGCAAAATAGGTGTGTGTATATACATCCAATGGTGTGTTATTCAGCCTAAAAGAGAAATGAAGCTCTGATACACACCACATCAGGGATGAACGTAAGGACTTTATACTGAATGAAGTAAGCCAGACACAAAAGGATGAATATTGTATGATTTCACTCACATGAGGTAGCTAGACGAGTAAAAAATCATAGAAATAGGAAGTACAATGGTGGGCACCAGGGGCTGGGGCAGGAGGAAAGAGGGTTATTGTTTAATAGGTATATAGTTCCAGTTTGGGAAGATGAAAAAATTGTAGAGATGAGTAGTGATGATGGTTACATAACAATATGAAGGTATTTAAAAAGTTCTGGAGATGAATAGGGGTGATGGTTACATAATGATATGAAGGTACTTAATGCCATTGAATCGTACACTTACAATGATTAATATGGTAAAAAAAAATTAGTGTTATGTATATTTTACCATACATACATAAAAAAACTTAAAATAATTCTTTAATAAGAGACTTTAAGAGAACAGAGATGGTACAGGCTTGAAGATTTCCAAACCATGTATCCTCCCAAAAAGATTAGTATCTAGAATATATGAAGATCTCTCAGACTGTTTTTTTTTTTTCCTCAACTGTTAAAAAAAGAAATCCAAATTGAAAATGGGTGAAAAGAATAGACATGTCACTGAAGAGGGCATACAGATGGCAAACAAGCATAGGGAAAGATATTCAACATCACTAGCACTAGGGAAATGCAAATTAAAACTACAATGAAATATCAAATATATAACTATCAGAATGGCTAACATAAAAATTAGTGACAGCACTGGCTAACACCAATTATTTAATGATAACACCAGATAGTGATATCACCAGTACTGATAATGATATGAAGACCTTGGATCAATCATACATTGTTGGTAAGAATATAAAATATACAGCTGCTCTGGAAACAGTTTGACCAAGTCCTTAAACTAAACATGTAGGGCTTCCCTGGTAATACAGTGAGTAAGAATCCAGCTGCCAATGCAGGGGACACAGGTTCGATCCCTGGTCCGGGAAGACCCCGTGTGCCGCAGAGCAGTAAGCCCGTGCACCACAGCTACTGAGCTTGTGCTCTGGAGCCTGTGTTCTGCAACTACTGAAGCCCATGTGCCCAGATCCTGTGCTCTGAAACAGGAGAAGCCATCACATCACAACGAGAGAGTAGCCCTCATTCGTTAAAACTAGAGGAAAGTCTGAGCATAGCAACAAAAACCCAGCACAACCAAAAATAAAATTAAAATAAATATATTATTTTTAAGAAAGAACTAAACACTTACTAGCTTTGCACAGTGGCAGTTTTGTAGGCAATGAGGTTTATCCAAGGTGTGATTTTTGCTAATCGAAATATATATATGACTTGAAATATAGTCTGCAATGGCAATTTTTGACACTCTCTATGGAGACTGAATTTTTAAAAAAAAGGCTAGACATGTATCATCAAATGACCTAGCAATTGCAATCTTGGGTGTTTATTCCAGAGAAATAAAAACTTATGTTCGCACAAACACCTGCAAACTAATGTTCATAACTTCTTGATTTGCAATGGCCAAAAACTTGAAATAAACCAGGTATCTTGTAGGGGTGAATTAACGCTCTTGGTCCATCCATACCATGGAATACTACCCAATAATAAAAGGTACCAAACTATTGATCAACACAAACCTTAGATGGTCTCCAGGGAATTATGCTGAGTTAAAAAAAAAAAAAGTCAGTCCTAAAGGCTCCATTCTACATGATCCCATTTGTATAATATTCTTAAAATTNGTCACGTCTCTTATCCCAGCTGGCACGAAAGCACAGAACAAGCCTCGAAGAGCGAAACTCGCAGGTTCTTCTCATACAAAAGCCCTCCCCCAGGGTTTCCGCGCTTGGGGATGAGCAGGGGGCTGCACGCAGTGTCTGCGTCCCTCGCTCGCGGCTTCGGCGGGGTCCTGGGTTTGAGACCGCGCCCTGGGGTAGGTCTGCGCACCCACTCCCCCGGGCCCCTGCCACAGCTGTTCAGGGGCAGAGCTGAGGCACCGGCCCCCGGCCCCGCTCTGCCCCTCCTGGAGAGGATGGCTCCGCCGACCTTGGGCGTGTTACTGTCCTCTCAAATGGGTCGCCACTGACACGCCAGGGGACCCCGCGCAATGAGGACGACCTTCCCTGAGGAGCGTTTCCCACCGTCGGCGATGTGGCTCCCCACCCCGCCGAGTCAGCCGGCGCTGGGCTGGGGACCCTGCTCCGCACCACCAGCCTGCCCTGCAGGGATGACTCTGACCCTGGACGCGGTGTCCGGGGCAGAGGGGGTCCAGGTGACTGAGCAGCTTGGGCTGCAGCCCCTCAGTACACGCAGGCAGGCGGGCCTCCGTCTCTGTTGGGCTTGTTGGTTCTTGATGTTCATCTCCAGACGGTTTTTCTAAAGGCGTGCAGGAAGCGGGCAGAGGGACCTGGGCACGGCCACCGTCCTCCCCCGACCCCGCGCCGCCCACACAGCACTCGGGGACGCGGCCTGGCTCATTCAGGGTGTTTTATTTTCATAAAGGAGACAATCTCGGACTTTCACGCCATCCCCCGGCTCCTCACACCCCCCGTGACAGTCCTCGGCTGGGACTCTGGGCACCGACCTTGGGCTTGGGGTCCCGGATGAGGGACCAGAGGGGGTCTGCCCAGCGAGGGCTCTGCGGGCAGCCCTCGGCCGGGGCTGTCCACGTGTCGGGGGGTGGCCCCGCGGGCAGGAAGGGCCCCCCTCAGGCGGCCCAGCCTTCAAGGAGGCCGGCTGCCCCTCGGGCCTCCTGTCCCTTCACGTGCGGAGAAGCCACAGGTCGTTTCCCGTTTTAAACACCGAGACGCCGAGCTACTGCTCATCTGCTCCTGCGGTGAAGGGCCTTCTGTGAACACGGCACATTTATTTTCTGAAAGAAAAACGAAGCGGAGGCCGCACCAGGGACAAGGGGACGCTGCACGGGCGTATGTACAACACGGCCCCGAGGCTACCGCCGGGCAGACGACAGACGCGTCCGGTGACAACTTTGACACTCAGCAAGCCAAGACAGGAGAAGGGCCACCCGGAGGGGGGGAAAGAAAAAATAGGTTTTGAAAATCTGCGTTTAAAAAAGAATACTCAACTGCATTGGAAATTTTCTGTATCTCTGCGAAACACCACAAGATTTGGCCCCCCCAAAAAAGGGTCTCAGAGGAGAAAAACCAGGGTTCGGTTTTATAAAACGTCCGACTCGTAGGAGAGAAGCGGGAACCCAGTGGGCCGCGCCACGCGAGTCACCCTGTGGCTTTGTGCACGTTCCCCAAGCGTGTTAAAAAGGGCGGTGAGTGGCTAGAGGGCTAGTCAGAGCTGCGGCCGGCCTGGGGCCTGGTGCCCGTGTGTGCCCATGGGGGTGGCACGGCCCCGGCTCTGGGTCTCCTCCCGGGGAGCCGGCCGCCCGGCCCTGTGGTCGCCCTGTGCGGAGCGGGGCCGCGTCGGGAAGGCAGGGAGACGTGGCGGGAGGGTCTGGGGAATGGGGGGCGGCCTTGGCGTCAGCTCCTCAGGCCTTCACGGGACCTTGGCCAGGCGGGGAGCCTGCCCGTCTGCAGAGAGTGTGTGTGTGTGTGTGTGTGCACGCGCGCAGGTGTGTCTACCTACCTAGCAACCTATCCGAGTACAGGCGTGTTTGCAGAGGCGAGGGGGCCTCGGGGGTGGGCGGGGGCCGCGCGCCGGCCCTGCCCCCGCCTCGCCGCGGCCCGCCGGCCCCTCAGCAGAGGCCGATGTACTTGAGGTTGTTCTGGATGATGAC